>OX940799.1:16854930-17454930 GCA_954870605.1 Acer campestre | reverse complement strand
AAGTTGTGCTATAAAATGGTCTCCTCCGGAAATTGATTGGATAAAATTGAATGTTGATGGCAGCTTAAATTCTGATCTGGGAACAATTTCTGCTGGAGGAGTGATCAGAAACCATATGAAGAATTGGCTTGGTGGGTTTGCTTTGAACAAAGGAAATGGGAGCATTATTGAAGCTGAATTATGGGGCATTTATGAAGGATTACAGGTTGTGTGGAGAGCTGGGTTCAAGAAAGTTGTGGTAGAAACTGATTCTCAAACTTCAGTGCAGCTGCTTACTAACAGCACTCTGATAAACCACCCTCTTTTCAATATTATTAACGCCTGTAAAGTTCTGATGAATGGTAATTGGTGCTGCAGAATTCAACATGTCTTCAGGGAAGGGAATAAGGCTGCTGATGGTATGGCCAAATTGGGTCACTCTTTACAGTTGGGAACTATGTTATTTGATGACCCCCCTCCTCAGATTCTGGGTATTTTAGATGATGATTCTAATGGCCTAGCCAGTGTTAGGCTGGTGCCTCTCTTTTAGTTTTTTTTTTTGTTGTTTGTTCTGGGCGTGTTGCCCTCCTTTTGACCAAAAAAAAAAAAAGTCAACAAGTTTAGCTTTAAAATTTTAGATGTTTTAAACCTATTTTATGATATAAATCAAAAAATAAACGTGTAAAAAATCCACCAAACTTAAGATTTAAATGGTGAAAAACAAACGGCACCTTAGTTAAAAATGCCAAGTAATGCTAGAGATAACTGCGGTTCGGTTTCAGTTTCGACCCATCGGTTCCAGTTCCAAGGGGATCTGAAACTGAAACTGAAACCGCCTAGTAGGCGGTTTCGAATTCGATTCTAGTTCCACGGTTTCGGTCCGGTTTTCCAGTTTCGGCTGTTCCGGTTCCTTTTTTTAATATAAATATTATTAAATATTATATACTAACTAAAAAAATTTATTAGACATGTAATGATGTGAAATTGTAAATGAAGTTGATTGGGTAAGCCGAAATTAAAATAAAATAAATATATATATATAAAAAAAAAGTAAAAAAAGTAAATTGAAATAAAACTAAAAAATTTATAAATAAATAAATAAAAGTGGGTGGAATCGACGGTTCTAGAACCAAAACTAAACCGCCAGTTTGAAACCGTTGATTCTGGTTCGATTCTGAAACCGAAATTGAAATTTTGACTCCGATTCTAATTTTTGACCTACGGTTACGGTTCGGTTACGGTCATATCTAAGTAATGCATGCATGCCTCCAAGTGGAAATCCACCGCTACACAAAGCAACCATATTTTTATTTATTTATTTATTTATTTTTCCTTTTTTTTTTTTTTTTTAGACATTTTAACTACCAGATCAATCAATCAACATCTTTCCTTTACCTTCACAGGTAACCCATCTTTCATTCTGAGAGTCATGGTAGCCACGTACTTCGGACACGTGTTCTTGTCCTGTACATCCATCACAAATCTCTCTATCACAGAGGCTACAATCGACTTCATCTGAATATACACCATTTCTTTTCCTAGACATATTCGTGGCCCGGCATGAAAAACCGATTACCAGAACTGGTTCTCTTGCCGATATATCCCACTTTCAAGCCACCTTACCGGCACAAATTTGTTACAGTTCTCGCCCCATATCGCCTCAATCCGCCCTATCGCGTAAACGTGATAGATAATAAACCACTCTCTCCCAATAAAGGTACCGTCGGGCAATTTATCGTCGTTAAGGCAAGCTTTTGTATCAATTGGTACCGGTGGATACAATCGCGTAGACTTGGATATCGCTGCTTACAAGTAATGCATCTCTCTAAGCTTGTCGAGACTATAAGTATCGTCGATTTTTTTCCCTTCTTGTTTCTGAATCGTCTCGAGCTCCTTCAATATATTTCGCTCAACGTCTAGACGAGATGATAATAGCTTAAAGAACCAACTCAAAGCAGAAGATGTCGTGTCTCGGCCGGCAAGAATGAAGCTTATGATTATATTTCGGAGAAATTCGAGCAAGTTCTCGCCGTATTCGATAAATCTGGACAATAAATCATCATCCAATTTCTCTGCTTTAGCTTCCATTATTGATCGGATTATATGATTTGCAAAGTCGTGAACTATTTGAATTGATTTTTTCAGCTTTCGCTCGGATCCAATATTGAAGAACTTCTTGATCCTCCATAGATTTGCAACTACGTACCTGCAATGGCGATTTCGGGTTTCAAAGTGAAAAGGATATTAAATTTACTAATATATTTTTTTAAGTAAATTTTAAACTTAAGAGGGAACCTGAATCTCCCGAAGCTGAGTATGGTTGCATCTTTAAACGCACACATTAAATCGGAACCGGCGGTTCCATCTCAGTCGAGACAACCCGGGTCGACGTTAAAAGCCACTTTACATATGTTATCAAACGCAAATTGCCCAAGAAAATACTGTAAATCCAGGACTTGTTCAGACTTGACTGTATCGGTGAGAGTAGAAAGTAACTTGGCCGAAATCTCAGAGATGACGTTCTCAATAACGAAATTTCGGACAGACATGGTATTAAACTCATACCTAGCAGTCTTTCGCTAGACTTTCCACAACTCGCCGTCAGAGTTGAAGATTCCTTGGCCGAGGAGATCTTTAAGATGACTAATCATGCGCTCACCTTTTGGGTAGTTCTCGAAGTTTGTCTTCAGAATATACTCGATGTTTGATGGATTTGCCATGAAGACGCCGTGCAATTTTCCAGGACGCACTAGAAAAAAAAAAACCTATCAGTGACGAACTATTTCCGACGGCTCTAATTGCCGTCGGAAATGGTACCTTTTCCGACAGCCGTTTCAGTGCCGTCGGAAATGAGTAAAAATATGATATCACATTTCCGATGGCAAAATGCCGTCGGAAATAGGCAAAAAACCGTCAATTTTGTTCTCAATTCCGACGACACACAAAGTGCCGTCGGAAATAGTATTTGGCGACGGCCTAAATGCCGTCAAAAATAATCTTGTTCCATTTGAAAAAAAAAATGGAATACACTATTTCTGACGGCCTCAATGCCGTCGGAAATAATTTTGTTCCATTTGAAAAAAAAATGGAATACACTATTTCCGACGGCCTCAATGCCGTCGGAAATAATCTTGTTCCATTTGAAAAAAATGGAATACACTATTTCCGACGGCCTCAATGCCGTCGGAAATAATCTTGTTCCATTTGAAAAAAAAATGGAATACACTATTTCCGACGGCCTAAATTCCGTCGGAAATAGTCTTGTTCCATTTGAAAAAAGAAAAATGAATACACTATTTCCGACGACCTCAATGCCGTCGGAAATAGTCTTGTTCCATTTGAAAAAAAAAATACATTATTTCCGACGGCATTGAGGCCGTCAGAAATAGTCTTTGTTTTGTTGATCCCAGTTTCATGGAATAAAAAAATAATTTATTATTATAATATTAATTAATAAATTATAATGGAATGTATGTAATTTATAACACTACACAAAAAATGTGACTTGTAGGTCAATATTTTAAATGTATCACTATATGTGTTAAATGTATCCAAAATTCATCGTCAACAAAAACTTTAATAATTTTAATAAAATATTATTTTTTTTAAAAATATCTCAATAGTTATATTTAAATAGTATACAAAAAAATATATTTAATTACATAGTATACAAACATATCTATAGCTTATATATAAATAATATGCAAAAAACATCAGATATATATGGTTATAGCAAAATGGTAAGGGAAACCCTTATTGTTATCCAAGTCAAGGGTTCAAGCCACATGAATTTCATAGATTTAAAGTGCCACATGCTGGGTGATGTGGTGCGTGTCAGGGTGACATGGTGCGTGACACGTGACGAGTGATGTGGCGACTATCAAGTCCAGTCATGCTTTTTTTTTTTTTAAATTCGACTATTTCCGACGGCAATAAGCCGTCGGAAATAGCGGTAAAGCCGTCGGAAATACAAGTAATACCGTCGGAAATGGTAGTATTTGTGACGGCCCGTCATTGAATAGTTATTTCTGACAAGCGTATTTGTGACGGCCTCTGACGGCTTTTCCCCGTCGGAAAAGGGTATTCCGACGGGAAATGGTCTTTTCCGATGGCATTTAGCCGTTGGAAAAGACCATTTTTTTTGTAGTGACGGTGTAGGATGACGAAGTGGGTAGGGCAATCTTTAACTACTTCAGTTGTCCACTCAAGAAACCGGTGCCGATTTTTTATGAATTCGAGCAAGGCTCCAACTAAAGGGTAGAGTTTGAAACCCGACTTTTTGGATTTTTTGTATGCAGAGTATAAGTAGAAGTACAACTAGAGAGAGAGAGTAGATAAACAAAGAAAAAAATATGGAAGGGAGAAAAGTTGCAATTCCATGGAAATTAATACTTGAAATGATATAGCAATTGTATAAAAAGAATCAATACATGTAAATCATCAATATACAAGAGAATTAATACAAGTGAACATATGGAAGATAAAGAAATATAAAGCAAAAATGAGACACAGGTTATTTTAACATGGTAAAACCTCAAAGAGGAAACATCTACGGGTTGATACCACAACCACCGGCAAAGCAAATCTACTAAATGAAAAGGACTTACACACTCAAAGCTATCAACACTATGATATCCACTTCAAGCTATCAAATCCTAATCAACTATCGGGCTAGTGATTCACAAAGCCTACTCTCTATTCAAGATGTGTCCTATACCTTTAGAGAGCAACTCCCTATCCAAGGCTCTCAAGCCTCTAGGAAGATTTCCTCGCTTAGAAATCTAGATCACTAGGATCCTAGTTAAGCTCCCTAACTCAACTATCCGGAGTACGTAACTCCTTACTAAGACTTTTGCTTGGCTATCTGGAACTCATTCCTAGCCAAGACTTCTTGCTCAATAAAAAACTTCACTCACTTTGAAAGAGACTTCAACCTATTACAAGGCAATGATCTAAGTGATGCAAATGATGCAAGCACAATCAAATAAAGCAAGATGATCAATCAAACTCTATGAACATGCTTAGAGATATTCTAGAATATGCTTTCAACATACAATCACAAAATCTATCTAGAAATCAAAATATGTAAATCAATAAGAACAAGGTATGAATATTCAATATATCACACTAAAAACCTAGTACTTAAATCATGAAATTAAACCTAGGAAATGTCATAAAGCACATCACATATATCATTTCTAGAATCAATTTCAAGTTTAATCAAGTTTAGTAAATATATGTTCAAGAAAAATCACAAAACTAAAACTCAATTACCAAATGATCAACCACCCCTATAATATTCTCTAACATCATTCTAAACACAAATCATCTATCAAATCAAAAGATTAAAGAGCAGATCAAAAGATGAAGTGAGAAGAAGAAGTTTAACATACAATGATGAAACTCGGACTGAAGAACAGCTTGCTGCGAATAATCACGAATTCAAATGACTCTGAAAATGATTGGGGTTTGTAGCTCTCTTCAAGACCAACAATTTTAGCTTTTGGATCACTCAATTTCGAGTTCGTATGAGAGAGTTATGATCAAAATAAGAAAACAAAAATGTTAAAGAATTATGCAGAAAATATGTTGAAGAATTCTGCAGAAAATATTTTTGGTTTTCTTCAAGTTGTTAAAAATGGAGGGAAGGAGGAAAGCTTTAAAAGGATTTCAATGAGGGAAGATTCGAGCAAATTAGAAGCGTTCACATCACATTCTCATGTGGGGCGCGTGTGGCCCATGGGACAAGAGGGCTTCTCTGGCCGGGTCACACGGCCTCCCCACGGGGTGGCCAAGGCATGGCCTTTGGCCATGCAAACCCCTCTAGTGCACCTCCCACGTTCTTTGACCATATTCGGGCCTCTGAACTCCGAATTCGAATCCGTTTTCGGATTACAAACCATGACTCCCTCACGCACAATGAAGACTATAAAATTTGACAAAAGGTTGAGAATTCATCTCGGAAAATGACGATGAAGACAACTCAACGAATAAGAATGCAAATAGGCATAACTATGTCGTATAGACTTGAAACTAAATGAATAAGTAACCAAAATAACCAGAACTCAATAAGGAATCAAATAAGATCATGTTCAAGTTTAAAACACAAGAAACACAAACAAATAAATACTATGCAACACAAGCATGCCATATCTAAGAGATAGTGAGAAAACATGTAATTCTACAAGATTGTCAACAATGAGATAAATGCATGTGCATACTAAAAGTGTGTGAAAGTGTTATACCAAATGTTTGAACAAAGATGAAGGGACACACATGTATGAATTGTGTGTGTATGCGCTAACTCCTTGCAAAAGGAAGAAGAATCTTGATACATTAGCATCCAAGTATGCGATGCTCCCTTTGAAGACGAAATTTGCATGAGTTGTTGTTTCTTCACCTTTGAGGCTTCTTTCTTCCAAGAATCACCTAAGCCACAACTAATACAAATAAAGAGAGTTTTATAATGGAATCAAGCCAATACAAATAAAGGATCTTACAATCTCCCCCTTTGGCTATTCCATGGCAAAACCTTATCCTCACCAAACATTGATCACTCCAATAAACTCAATGTTGATAGCATTCTCTCATCCTCTCATTACAAAGAGATCCCTAGACTAAAAGGTCTTCAAGTCTTCTTAAGACTTCAAGAATCCCTTCTTTGAGCTTCAAGGTACCTATGAGAAAAAAAGCAACCAACAAGAGATCTTTTTCCAAAGAAGAATGGTGAGATATTATCACATAAACAAAATAACAAAAACTTCCCTTATCTCTTACACAAAATACATTATCTCAAGTGAATAAATGTTATCACAGTAAAAGCACTCCCTTAGATCCTTAACACAATATGGTAAGAATTCTATTCTCCCTCTTAAGACAAAGTGTTCAAAAAGCACAAAGAGGTACAAAACTCACTCTTCATATTGAACATGGTGAAGTTTACTCCCCATGGTGAAGTTTCTCCCCTTATATGAAACCCAAGGTGAGGTTTCTCCCCTTATAAAGATAAAGAGATTTCTCCCCCTTTTTGTCAAAGAATAGACAAAGGGCACAAGAGATAAAGAACGAGATATTAAACAACAAATCGTATAGAAAACGTAGTTGAATAAACTAAAGCTCCCCCCTTAACATATGCTCCATATATTATCACCAAGTAGATTTGTTCACAAATGACTCAAACATTCACACATTAATGCAATAAGAGAAAATATTTCATCATTTTTTCAAAGTCCAAGAGAGAATCGTAGATTTTCATTAATCTCTCAACAATATTCTTACATTGCTAATGAATCAAGCACATAAGCAAAATATGTGTGTGTGTGTGTGCTTCTCACATATATAGAAGGAGTAATTATGATATCAACATGTAAACAATTTCTACACCTATCCAACTAAAGCTTTTTCAAAAATAAGTCAAACCGATATTCATCCGTATTTTCGCTTTAAAAGAATAGTTATCAACATGTGAGCGTGTGTGTGCATGTGGCTCGTTTTCCCGTTTCTTTCTCAACTATACACCATTAAGCCTTTTTTTTTCTTTTAGGCTTAGAATCAAAGATTTTTTTTTTTAATGATTCTTTTCAACTCTTCTTTGATTTTTTCTAACAAAAAACATATACACCTCTTGATGGCTTTCACTCAACACAAACGCGTAGCCCTTTCCAACATTGGGCAGCTTCACAACCAATGCGTGTAGCCCTTTCCAAGAGGATGCTCATTGAATACTATGTAGTGCCGAAGCAAAATGGATACATATCATAGGTCATTTATCATGTACTAAGCAATAGTCTTCTAAATGCATCCATTATCTACACATATTCAAACACATATACTCAAAACTAAAACATATAAGAGAAGCATTTGTGCACTTTTCAAAAACAAGATTTTCCAAGCTCAAGTGCATGATCTAGAAACAATAAGAGTTATTAGCTTAAGATCATTACTTCTCAAGTGAGTAGCTCTCAAAGATATTGATATACAAATAAAGTTTTGCTCATCAAGCCACCCACATTCACATAAGCACATTAATCAACACAAATCAAGCCAATGGATATTCTAAGAGTTTTAAACCTCTCTTTGTCCAAGGGCTTGGTGAACAAGTCCAAAAGTTGATTTTTAGTAGGCATATACTCTAGAATTACAATAGAATGTTCAACTAGATCTCTAATGAAATGATGCATAATATCTATGTGCTTTGTGCGAGAGTGTTGAACCAGATTTTTAGAGATGTTAATGGCACTTAAGTTATCACAATAAAGTGTCATTTTTCCTTGTTCTATCTCATAATCCTTAAGGATTTGTTTCATCCAAAGTAATTGTATTCAAGCACTTTCGACCGCAATCGTACATACAATAATACACATCATGATAAGATCAATGTGAACAATTATCACCAAAAGATCTTAGATTAGCAAATGTCAACGAGGACCATATAAACACTATATTAGTTCTCAAGTATGACATGCTTCATGAAGTGATAAAACAATGAGTTGATAGATGAAATATAGATAAGCAAGCAATATGAAATTAGATATACCTTTGCAAGCTATTTTCATCAAATGCAAGACCTTCACCCTTTTTATGAGTCATCTTGGCTTGTATGTCCTCATGACTACAAGTTATAGGTGAGTCGAATCCAAGAGACTAAAGGCAAAACATTTCAACTCAAACAATCAAAAATGACTTTCTCTAAAAGCCTTAACAAGAATTATCACCAAATAGATATCATGATATGCAACTTCTCAAAAGTTAATCAACAAATTTCGACTATTATAGCAAAGAATGTGATATGGCCAAGTTCATGTCAAGTTGTATAGATACAAAGCAAAACAAGCTAAGCTTCTTTCTCAAAGCTAACTCACATGTGCAACTTACACTATTGGTAAGAGCACTCACCCTTGACAAACTTTGTCTTTGGTGAATTAACACAAACATCATCAAGATCCTTATTGACAACAATGTTGAAACAAGAATTAAGTTCTTCCATCCCTTGATACTCAAGAATATCAATGACACTCTTCTTTTCAACATTACTAGTAACACATGCATTGTCAAATTTTGCAAGGTTTTCATCCTTCACATTCTAGAAATTCTTAACATGCTTTACATATTCAAAAGCTTAGCATGCTTAAAATTAAGTTCAATCTCTCTATCCCTAGATGCATTTTCCATGTTGCAATATTCAATAAATTTATAGCACTTGGGCTTAATATGGCCTACGATATTGCAAAAATGACATATGGGAACAAAAGAAGAGATTTTACCTTTCGAAATGAGAGGAGCACAAATGGTAGTTTCAAGGGGTACCTTGTTCTTCAATTTGTTATCGGTCTTAGAGCGTCTCTTCTTAGGAGCTTTCTTATCAACCATGACCTCGCTTGTATGAAATGATGCTTCTATGAGCTTCTCCTCAACCACAGCGTCACTTGAGCCTCCTAAAGTCAAACTAGAGATGATCCTATCCCTTTCAAGAATAAACCCTTCAACTTCTCTAAGATTCTTGGCAATAGCATTCTTTTCACTCAAGAGCTTCCGAGTTGTTGAAACAAACTAATCCACTTGTATCTTGATCAAATCATTCTTCTCATCTACCTCACTTAAGGCTATCTTCAAACTATCTTCAAGACACTTCACCTTAACCAAAAGTTTACCATAGGTAGGATTCTCACTTAAGCACACTTGATGATTTGTATCAACCTCGTTGTCCAATGAATCTTGACTAACATCATCTAGAGACGAGTAAGAGACCATGAAGCAAACAAAGTTGCTCACTAGCTCTTCTTCACTTGAAGACTCATCACTTGAGTTCGGAGGCTAGAATATGGCCGAAGAATGCGAGAGGAGCGCAAGGGAGGCATGAAATGGACAAAGGCCATTTTAGGGTGATCCCGTGAGGCTCACGGGCCAGCCACCTCTCTGCCCCGTGAGGCTCACGTGTCTCTCACGGGGTGGTGACCTGGCTGTCCCCCATTGGCCACTGAAAGCCCTCTGTTTCATCTCTTTTAAATTCCTCATTTCCCTCTCATTTCATTTTATGAAGAAAATTTGAAAAAGAGAAGTGTATAATTTTCTCTCCAACTTTCTCAACTTTCAAACACTATAACTTTCTCATTTGGACTCTGAATTAAGTGATTCAAGTTGGAGAACTTCCGTATTCAAGTCCCCTACCTTCTCCAAAAAGGTTTGTAGCTGTTTGATCACGTTTTATGGTGGTTCTTCACTCAAAACCGAAACTGCACGGGATTCTTAGGTATTTAACTAAACTTTATGATTTCATCCTTTTTGATCTTTAATTATCTAGGGTTTTCTTCTTCTATATGTATATGTATGTATGGTAAATGCTATTGAGAAAGATAGCTTTATAATCAAAGCTAATCAAGTCTAATTAGAGACAAGTGTGAACTAGTTTTCTATTATTCTAGTTTTTCACATGATTGAGAGTTGTTTTGTGCTTAGCTTGATATCTTGTGATTCTAGCATTTTTTTTTTTTTTTTTTGTGTTCTAAAATCTTGAATATATGCTTAATGAACATGTTTTGTTTTCAAGCTTTAGTAACATGAATAGAATCTAGGATTTGGCATGTTTTAAGTGTTTTGCATGCTCTAGATTTTTGTTCATGTTTAAGGTCTAGACAACTTTGTTTTGTGAACTTTATTACCTATGTCTAGATCTTTATGTAGTGTACCTAATCCATACATTGCATATGCTCATGCATCATTTTGTGTGGTGTCATGTTTTTGAATTATAAACTAGAAAAATATACATTGTGTGCTCATTAATTATTTCTAGTTTCTATAGGATGTATTGATCACATATTCTATGTTGCATGTGTTTGCATCATTTGTATCACTTAGATCATTTACCTTGCAAAAGGTGGAAGTCTCATCTTGGAGTGAGTGAAACTTCAACTTGAGCATTAAGTCTTAGCTAGGAGTGTGATACTCCGGATGGTTGAGCTAGAGAAGTTTAACTAGGATCTTTGTGATCCGAATGGATAAACAAGAAGTTTTGTCTAGGATCGAGAGGATCCAGATAGATAAGAAAGGAATCTTCCTAAAGATGTGAGCGTCTTGGATAGGAAGTTGCTTTCTAGATACATGAGTGAAGTGTCTTTGATAATAAGTAGGCTAAGTGATTCACTAGTCCCGAGGGTATAACAGAAATTGATAGCTTAGAGAGTGTATCATGGGATTGGTCATGTCTTTAAGTGTGTATCTCCTTTTTGTCATAGTGGATTACGTTTTGCCGGTGGTTGTAAATTCAACCCTTGGATGTTTCCTCTTCGGAGATTTACCACATAAAAATTAGTGTGTCAAATGTCTATATCTCTATCTCTTTATATTTGTATGTATGATCAATATAAAGTGTTTAAGATCTTCATTTCCTCACATTCTTGTAAACGAGTTATTGATAAAAAAAAGAGATGCACACATTATTTGTTAAATCAACATTTGTTTCTTGTATCTTGTAAGTGTTTGAACATTGTATCTTATGATATTTTATATCAAGTTGTAAGTTCTATTTAGTGTACTTACATTGTAATATTTAAAGTACAACTTATGGAATTTGCTATTCATTGAATATACTTGTATATGAGATACATTGGTTTATGGTATATGTTTTGTAGACTAAGAGTGGTGAATTGAGCATACATGTGTTAATTGTTTTTTCATAACAATCATGTTAAAGGTTAATTTATATGATCACCAAGGTTTTGACATAAGTCACGAAAGAATTTTAAAATTAAAATGTAAACCTATTCACCCCGGCCCACCCCCCCCCCCCCCCCCCCCCCTCTAGATTGTTTAGTATAACCTTATAGATATTTTCAGATACATATTTTAGTATTGTTTGGTAACTATATCATGGCTCTGCCGGAGCCTTCTATCAGATCTGCTGGACCTGATACTGTATTAACATTTGTTTTGAGCAAAATTAAATTCATAAAATATTTCTGATTCCGCATAATTGTATGTGTCGTTGCACTATCGGCTAGACATATATCTACTGCATTTTGCTTTTCAATATCACCAAATTTATCTTTTAAAAACATATCTATTCACAGAGAAGAATACATATTAGACAAAGTAATCAAAAGTATTTATTAAACATTTATATATATATATATATATGAAATATATCACTTCATAAATATGAGATAAAACAAAATCATGAATCATATTGATTTTTCGAATTTCTGGTTCGACCATGAACTGTAGGTTCATACATAATTCAGAAAACTTCAGAACTTCTGAATAAAATTACAATTTGACTTTCTAGATGAAAGAATCGTAACTTGATCCAATTCAGAACTTCTGGTTCTAATAAACTTTGATATTGAAATATTAATATCACAATTTAAATTGAATTTAGAGCTTCAATCTAATTAGAACTTCATGTCTGATTAGAACTTCGTGTTCAAAACTTAAGAACTTCAAGTTCATATTCAATAATTTGTATTCAAAATTAGAACTTCAGATTCTACATTGAATTCGAATTTTGGAACTGTAGGTTCATACATAATTCAGAAAACTTCAAGTTTCTAAATAAAATTACAATTTGACTTTCAAGATGAAAGAATCGTAACTTGATCCAATTCAGAACTTCTAATTCTAATAAACTTTGATATTGAAAGTATTAATATCACAATTTAAATTGAATTTAGAGCTTTAATCTGATTAGAACTTCAAGTCTGATTAGAACTTCATGTTCAAAACTTAAGAACTTCAAGTTCATATTCAGTAATTTGTATTCAAAATTAGAACTTCAGGTTCTATATTGAATACGAATTTTGGAACTGTAGGTTCATACATAATTCAGAAAACTTCAAGTTTCTAAATAAAATTACAATTTGACTTTCTAGATGAAAGAATCGTAACTTGATCCAATTCAGAACTTCTGGTTCTAATAAACTTTGATATTGAAAGTATTAATATCATAATTTAAATTGAATTTAGAGCTTCAAGTCTGATTAGAACTTTATGTTCAAAACTTAAAAACTTCAAGTTCATATTCAATAATTTGTATTCAAAATTAGAACTTTAGGTTCTACATTGAATTCGGATTTTGGAACTTCAGGTTCCGAGTATGGTATTCATGTATACAACAATGAATCTAGAACTTCAAGTTCTTAATGAAATTAAAATTCAGAACTTCAGGTTCTGATCGGTTTGCAAAACCGCACCAACTTAAATATCATAAATCTAGAAACTTTAGATTCTAATTAGTCGGTCTAGCCGAACTTAGTTTAAATTGCACAATAATAAATCAAGTGCAAATAAATTCAGAAGCTTTAGGTTCTGAACGATTAGCCTATTTAGGTTCAGCTCATAATTTATACAAATCCAAAAACTTCAGGTTTCTGGTTAGTTGGCATACTCAGGCACATAAATTGCATAAAATTAAATAAATGTGTAAAGTAAATGCATACAAAAAAGTAAATCCAGAACTGCAGGTTCTAATTCAAAAACTTTAGGTTCTGATTCAGAAGCTTCAGGTTCTAATTCAGAAGCTTTAGGTTCTGATTCAGAAGCTTCAAGTTCCGAGTGATAATAAATAAATCCAAAAACTTGAAGTTTTTGTATGAATGAATAAATCCAGAAGCTTCAGGTTCTGGAAATAAATAAGTAAATCTAGAAACTTCAGGTTCTAGTAATAAATCCAGACACTTCAAGTTCTGGTAGTAATTAAATAAATCTAGAAACTTCAAGTTCTAGTAATAAATCCAGAAGCTTTGGGTTCTGGTAATAAACTCGTACTGATGACATGTTATAATAAAATTGAAATAATAGATAATAATAACTGAGAAACGAAAATAGGATAAATAATAATAAGTATTAATAACATAACAAAATGAGACAAAACGAGAGAATAATATACTTTAATAGATGGAGAGAATAATTGGCTTTCATTTGTCTTTTTATTGTTTCTTTTAGAGATACAAAATGGAGCTTTTAGGGTATGTTTGGTAGGGAGGAAAGGGGAGAGGAAAGAAAGGGGTGGAGGGAAAAGGGAGAAGAAAATGGAGAAGTGTGTGTTTGGTATAGAGAAAAAAATGGAAGGAAAAAATAGTGTGTGAGACCCACCATTTTGTTTCCTCCCAAAAGTGGGAGGAAATGGGAGGGAAAGAAAGAGGAAAATTTTGGGTAATTTAAAATTACAATTTTATCCAATTTTTTTAATATATAAAATATAATATAAGAGTAAAATAGTAAAATTGATAAAATGATATTTCATTTCCTTCTTGTTTACCAAACAACATGAGGGAAAATCATTTTCATTTCCTTCCCTCATGTTTTCTATTTCTCCAAATCTTTTCATCCTTCCTATTTTCTTTCCTCCCTACCAAACATACCCTTAGGGTGTGTTTGGTAGGGAGAAGAAAGGAGAGGAAAGAAGAGGGTGGAGGGCAAAGGGAGAAGAAAATTGGAAAATATGTGTTTGGTATGGAGAGAAAAGGGGAAGGAAGAGAAAAATGGGAGGAAAGATTTGTGGGTGGGACCCACCAATTTTAATCCTCCCAAAAGTGAGGAAATGGGAGGGGAAATAAGGCTTGCTTTTTGGCTTGACTTAAAATTACAATTTTGTCCATTTTTTTTAATATAAAAAATATAATGTAAGGGTAAAATAGTTAAATTGATAAAAAAATAAAAAAAAATAAAAAATCATTTCTTTCTTTCCTGTTTACCAAACAGCTCAAGGGAAAATCATTTTTCTTTCTTTCTCTCATGTTTTCTATCCCTTCAAATCTTTCTATCCTTTCTATTTTCTTTCCTTCCTACCAAATAGACCCTTAGATCCTGTATACAAGCTTAAAACAAAGCCCCTATTTATAAGGCTTGGCAACTAATGAGAAAGGGACAAACACAATTGCCACTAATCACTAAATTAGAAGCCAACTATTGCCTTTCCTCCACGTTTGATGACATCAATACAAAGTGGAGATGGTGGTAAAATCCACAAACTTCTACAATATCCCTTTTATTTTGAGCTGTGCCTATTTTTGTGTACTAAGAAATTGCTCATCATACAGAAACATATATATGTAGAAGAGAATTGCTAGACTTAGTCGTTAGACATCACTCTCTCCATGTGACACCTAGAGATATTTACTTTTTCTATCTTAAATCATGAGTCATAATCAATAGACATGATATTATTTTTATTTATAAAATAACCGGTCATCCATTTATAACATAAACCTTAATTTATCTTTTATTTTACAAAAATGTCATCAAAGACCAAAATCTACATCAATTCTTCTCAACCACTTTTTTTTTCTTCTCATCGCTTCAACTTCTCAACTTGTTGTTTATTTATTTATTTTTTTTAAACAGGGGAAAAAAAATATATATATATATATATATACAAATCCAAAACCAATGAGCTAAAAAACTGAACAAGAATGTGGGTAGCTCTTTCGAATCAAACTCACAAAACAAAAAGTAAAAAATCCCATCATAATATTTTTGAAACAAGAGAAATTAAAAAAGAAAAGAAAAAAAGCATACACAAGTCCATAACCAGTGAATAATAAAAAATAAAAAAAATAAAAAAATAAAACATAACAAGAATGTGTAGCTCCTTCGAATCAAATTCAAAAAACAAAAAACATAAAATTCCATCATAATATTTTTTGAAATAGGAGAAATTAAAAAAGTATACACAAGTCCAAAACTAGCGAGTAAAAAAAAAACAGAACAAGAAACTATGAAATTGTTCATAAACTCCAACAAAAAAAATTGTCCATAAGTAATGAAAAATATAATTTTCATGAGAATTTATATATTTATTAAATAAAAATAAAACAAATACCTGCAAATTTCATTCCAAATTCTTTAATTGCATCTATCTTTCTTTGAATATAAATTTAAACTGAGACAATCTTGCTGAGAAGTTGAAGCAATGAGAAGAAAAAAAAAAGTAAGAATTGATGTAAATTTTGGTCTTCGATGGTATTTTTGTAAAATAAAAGATAAATTAAGGTTTATGTTATAAATAGATGGCCAGTTATATTGTAAATAAAAGCAATACTCTGTCTCTTAATTATGGCTCATGATTTAAGACATAAAAAGTAAATATCTCTAAGTGTCACATAAAGAACAACAAGTGGGTTTAGAGAGTGATATCTGGAGATTGAGTCTAGCAATTTGAAAAGTGGATTTGGAGAGTGATGTTTTGCTATTGAATTTAGTAATTTGAAAAAAATATATATATATATAGGGATCTGGAATTTAAAAAGAAAAACAAAACAAATATGTGAATCTATAAAATCAATAAATACTAAATATGATAATCGATAAATATGAGATCGAGATCTGAAAGAAAATATAAATAAAAATAGTAAATATTCAACTATTTGAAATAATCTATGTCATTAGAGTTTTGAAATAAGGAAAGTGTGGCTTTTATTAGTTTTACTTTATACAGTATTTTTTAAAATAAAAATTGTATGTCTTTTAAATAATTCGATAAAGGAAAAAAAAATACTAAATAATTTAAAAAGTGAGGTATAAATAGTTAAGTAGTGAGTGTACCGGTTTGATTCGGGATCCCGTATTTGAACAATACCCTACAAATATTTTATACGGTTAACATTTCTAATTGATTTGAATTTCATTTTATTTTTTTTTCAAACGATTTGAATTTAAATTTGAATTACTTTTTTTTTTCCTTTCTTCATATTTTTACTTCTTTTTAGTTTTATATATAATTGACTACTCTTTAGATTTTTGTTAGCATTTTTTTTTTTATATAAAGTACTCATTCCTACAGTCATATTTCTTCATATCAAAATTCAACACAATCTCTTATATTCTTGACGTAAATCATAAACCTCTGCAAAAAAAAAAAAAAGTTCCACATCACCACAGCCATGGAACTGCAACTTTTCTCTCTTCAATATTTTCTCTTAGTTTCTCTACTCTCTCTCACTCTCTACTTGTACTTCTACGTATACTCTGCATACAAAAAATCCAGAAAACCGGGCTTCAAATACTACCCTTTAGTCGGAGTCTTGCCCGGATTCATCAAAAACCGCCACCGGATTCTCGAGTGGACTACTGAAGCAGTTAAAGCATGCCCAACCAACTCCGCCATCTTCCAACGTCCCGGCAGAGTCCACGGCGTCTTCACGGCGAACCCGTCAAACGTCGAGTATATTCTGAAGACCAACTTCGAGAACTACCCGAAAGGCGAGCGTTTCCTCAGTCTTCTTGAAGATTTCCTCGGTCAAGGAATCTTCAACTCCGACGGCGAGTTGTGGAAAGTCCAGCGAAAGACTGCTAGCTACGAATTCAATACCAAGTCTCTCCGAAATTTCGTTATTGAGAACGTCAGCTCCGAGATTTCGGCCCGGTTAGTTCCGACTCTAACGAAGGCGGCCGAAACCGAGCAAGTCCTGGACTTTCAAGACGTTCTTGAGCGATTTGCGTTTGATAACATATGTAAAGTGGCTTTTAACGTCGACCCGGGTTGTCTCGAGGGAGATGGAACCGCCGGTTCCGAGTTTATGCGTGCGTTTGAAGATGCAGCTACACTCAGCGCCGGAAGATTCCGATACGTTATTGCAAATCTATGGAAGATCAAGAAGTTCTTCAATATCGGATCGGAGCGAAAGCTGAAAAAATCAATTCAAGTAGTTCATGACTTTGCAAATCATATAATCAGATCAAGAATGGAAGCCAAAGTAGAAAATTTGGATGACGATTTATTGTCCCGATTTATCGGAAACAGCGAGAACTCGCCCGAATTTCTCCGAGATATAATCATAAGCTTCATTCTTGCCGGCCGAGACACGACGTCTTCGGCTTTGAGTTGGTTCTTTTGGCTCTTATCATCTCGTCCAGACGTTGAGCGAAATATATTGAAGGAGCTTGAGACGATTCGGAAACAAAATGGGAAAAATATTGGCGATACTTACAGTTTCGACGAGTTACGAGAGATGCATTACTTGCAAGCAGCGATATCAGAGTCTATGAGATTGTATCCACCGGTACCGATAGATACAAAAAATTGCCGTAACGACGATATATTGCCGGACGGTACGTTTATCGGAAAAGGGTGGTTTATTACTTATCACGTTTACGCGATGGGTCGGATGGAGGCGATATGGGGCAAGAATTGTAACAAATTTGTGCCAGAAAGGTGGCTTGAAAATGGGATATATCGGCAAGAGAACCAGTTTCGGTACCCAGTTTTTCAAGCCGGGCCGAGAATTTGTCTCGGAAAAGATATGGCGTATATTCAGATGAAGTCAATTGCAGCATCTGTGATAGAGAGGTTCGTGATGGATGTACAGAATAAGGACACGTGTCCGAAGTACGTGGCATCCTTGACTATGAGAATGAAAGATGGGCTACCCTTGAAGGTAAAGGAAAGATGTGTGGATTGATTTGGTTGGTAAAATGTCCCAAAAAAATAGGGAAAACGTATCAAAAAGATAAAAAGACTTTTGTTTTTTATATTATTATTTTTGTTGTTTATAATTTTTGAAACTGTTTGTCGTGTACTGTAATTGAGGAATATTGTCATTATCTATCAAGTTTATTAATAGTTTATTTCTAAAAGCTTTATGTCACAAGAGACATCTTTTTCCATACAGATTGATGAACATTTATTGGATCGATTGATTCTTGTGGATTTTATTAGATTTCAGATTAGATTGGATCAGATCTGAAAGTATGCAGATAGGATTGAATATGATTTACAACTATATAAGTAAAATCCTATTTGGTTAATAAATCCTAATTATTATAATTGTAGATTAGAAAAGGTTAAATAAGATGAGATAATTTGCATGACAATAGGGAGAATTTTTTTTATTTTTTTTAATCTATTACAATCTCTGGGATTGCGGGAGGCGCAAGTCCGCATGACTGAAACCCGTAACATCTTAGATGTGTATATGAGAGACTTACTATTGAGACACTAAACTAACCTCCTCTTATCACTCCTCTTGGATCTTTGCTTTTTGACACTTCTGTATAATTTGATAGGTTTGACTATTATATTCGAATTATAAATAATTCAATATTTTAAATTTTTATTTTTAACTTTTTTTAATAATTAAACGTAAATTAATTTAATTAAAGGATTAAACATTTTTTGAGTTTAAATAAAATTGTAGTATATTTAATTTTTCATTTAATTGCACTAACCTCCCATAAAAATTAATTGATTAATGGTTTGACTAATAGTCAATTTAATGGTCTTGGGTAAAATTTTCCCTATGTTGAGCATTTTTTTTTTTTTTTTTTGATAAAGCCTATGTTGAGCATTAAAACCATAAAGTTTTGGTTGTTCTATAATTGTATTGTTTTATCGGAGCCGTATTCAAAATAATATTAAAAAAAAAAAAATGAAGTAAACAGACAATTGACATGGTTTTGTATTGAATTTATGGATCTTGGAAGCGTGTTGTAATTCAACATCCACCCCTTCTCGTGTTTCGTCTCTTCACACCTTCTTGCTGCTACTGACTCCTTAATTATCATGATTAATCCATTTTTTATATTATAATTATACATGATTTTATTAAGGGTACGGAAATTGACACTCATAAATATGATAAGCACATCCATATTTATAAATATACTCATATCTAAAATTTAAAATTAAAACGTTACTATAAACACTCATCTCAATGTCAATAATACCCTTATTTTTTAATTTTAATACAATTTATTTATAAACCCTCTTAAGTTATTAATACACTCAATTTCACATATGATTAATTCATAAAAACACAATTTGGTGAAATCAGATATATACTGTTATCCTATATAAATACAATTTATTTATAAAACGACTGATAAATAAAGATTTCTTTTTAATAATAAATCAACATTATTTATTAGTAAAAGATGGGAAATGTACGGTGTATTCTCATGACATATTTTTGATTAGGACAACTTGAAAGTTGAAAGCAAACATGAGAAAAAGAACAAAAAGACTGTCCTTCATTTTTGGATTGTTGCAAGCTCTGGTCTGGTTGAACTTTGCATGGATTTATCATTTTTAAATTATCTTAACATTACTATTGCTAACATTTACTTTTGGAGTTTAAATCTTTAATATCATAATTAAGTTTTTTTACTCATAAATAATCTTGATTGATTATTATGGATATGTACTGCTAGACAGTTTTTATACAGTTTAGAATTAGGGTCTAATTAGGAATTATATATATATATTTGAAGAGAGCTTCTTTTGACAATCCATTTTTTTTCTTTTTACACTTCTTTTCTAAAAATACTTCATTCTCAAAATTTAAATTTTAAAAAACTCTAAAGACACTTTATTTTGTTACAAGATTATCCTTTTTATATTTTTTGAATTAAATTATTAAAAAAAGAAATTATCTCTCCTAAATCAATGGATTAATTATTACATATTAAATACTCTCTCCTAAATATTTAATTACCATATTAAACTCTCTCCTCTAATAAATATCTCTAATTTTCTATCTATATTTAATTACTATATTAAACTCTCACTCCTCCAATAAATATTTCTAATTTTTTATCTCCATTCTTTCTCAAGTAAGACTAACAGTTAAGAAAAAAAAAAACTTACTAATAAACTTGATTTTTAGGAACCATATGTATGTATATATATTTTTAAAAAAATCAAAATATGAAAATAAAAATTTGTTGCTCTTGTAGGTATGTGATTGCCAAGATAACTTTCATTCTTTCATTAGTCTTAGAAATTCTGAGTTTAATCGAATCTAGTTGAAACAATTCAAGCTTTCATTTATCTTTTTTTTTTTTAAAAAAAAAAAACTGACTTTTATATATATATATATATTACTGTTAGTAAAAAACTAAAATATTCATAAGTTTTTTTTTCCTTAACTATTAATTAGAGATTGTTAGAGAAAGTATGGAAATATGATATATATGTATATATATATAAATGGAGAGAGATTAATGATGAGAGAGTATTTAATATAGTAATAACAAATTTAGGGATGAGAATATGTAACATTTAATTTAATGATTTAGGAGAGAAATTTTTTTTTTTAAAAATAATTTAATTAATTTGGAGTGTCTTTAATTTAATTTAATTTTTTTTTTTTTTGTCTTGTTTAGTAATTTTAGTTTAGGTTAAAATTGTCATTAATAAAAAAAAAATCAATTTGAAGTGTGGATAGGTAATTTATGGATTGTAAGGAGAAGCTCTCATATTTTAATAAAGTGATATAGTTGAAGATATGGGTGTAATTAATGAGTGTACATAGTATTCGTTTATTTTTAATTAAATTAATTTGTCCATATTGGTAAATTTCTATTGGAATGTTTTTGTATTTTTATTAAAATATGAGTGTGCTTATCATATTTATGAGTATCAATATTGTCACCATTTTATAAAATATATTACAATGAATGCATTCATTTAAATTCATTTAAGTAAGGGTATTATTGACAATAAGATTGATATTTATAGTATTGATTTAATTTTAAATTTTAGATATAGATATACTTATAAATATGGTTGTGCATATCATATTATGGATATTAATATCCACACTCTAATTAAAATCGAATAATATCAACTTATACAGTACTTATCTTATTCAGTATTATGGCCTACCAGAAAAATAAATAAATAAATAAATAAATAAATAATAATAAAAGATATTTTGGTGAAAGGTCAATAAGTTTGGGACATTTAATTATGGAATATAATCCTGTGCGCAAAAAATAGATTAGATGTCAATTATTGTATTAAAAAAAATAATTTTAAAAAATTAAAAAATTATTGTCTTAGCTAGAAGTTGCTGAAATCATATATATACCAATTAAAATTTAGAGGAATTATTTGCTCTTGTCCTAAAATTTATAGACTTTAAGCATCTCTAATGTAAGAGTGGCATGTGAAAAAAAAAAAATGTCACATAGGATTAATAAACATTATATACATGTGGGCACATAAAATTTATAGACTTAGACAATTTAGACCGTTAACTACTTTAATGTACATGTGGTATCATATCCGGAAAAGTTTTACATAACTCATCAGAGAATAAGCTTGACAGAGGATCCAAGCTCTTCTCTATTATATTTTACATACTTATTTTAGTAGCGTGTAAAATGTTAACATTTTTATAATATTAACAGATTTTTTTTGATACATAACATGAAGTGGGCGACAATTTGAATTTAAGATATTATAATATGGAATGAATGTCCACTCCACCAAACAACATTGGGTAGTAATATATTAACATTTACACACATTTTACACGCCAATTTTCATGATAATCTGCATGTAAAATTGTTTGCTTTCCAATTTTTTTCTATGTCAAGATAATCCGGTCATTTTCATAAAACAATTTGTAATTATTATTATTTTTTACATAAAAACAATTCGTAATTATTTTTCTTTTTTAACATGTAATGGATTAAACGAGATTGATTGTCTCTTATGGTGGAACTTATGCAAGTAATATTTCGCATTTATCTTTGTAATATAGTTGAATTTTACACGCCAGTTAGCACACTATCGATTGGTCAATTTTTCTCTCATAAACACACAATATAGGTATATTTAGAGCATCTTCAATGCTAATGTGGGTTATAAAAAAATTAGGTGCCATATAGGATAAACATCTACTTTGTTAAAAGATTCATCTTCAATGCAACCTCTCTAGTACAACTCTCTCTAGTACAACTTCAAGCTGAGGTGGTAATTTTTTTTTTTTTAAAGGCTATCAACATAACTCTTTGATTTCAGAGGGTTTGTTGGACAGCCATCTTATTGGCCCAGTCAGCAACCACTCTTATCTTCTATTTTTTTTTATTCAACAATTTTAAAGTGCATTTAAGGAGATCAATAATAAATTAACATATGATTAAAAACATGTATTTTACAAGTGAAGCATTGGAGATCACTTTTTCATTTGGATTTCTGTCAAGTTTAGTTACATGCCACATATGAAGCAATTGGCTTGACAATGTTGGATTGACAATGTTGATATATCACTATTTTTTTTAAATGCAAGTCATATTACCATTGGAGATGCTCTTCAGGGGCGAAATTAGGGGGGTGCCCATAGGGGCCATGCCCCCCTTACAAAGAATTTTTTTTTTTCCACAACTTTAAACTTCCCTAAGGTTTTGTATAATATAATATATATTCAAAAGGTAATGAGCCCCCCTATTGGCTGCCATTTTTTAAAAAAAAATTCTCTTTGAATCTTATTTTTGAAAAACGTGATTGGATCAATTTGTTTTACTTATTTAAGCAGGTTAGTTTTAAATTAAATTATAATATATTAAGGAAAGAAAATATAAACCTTTTAGGATTTGGTTTCCACATCTTAAACTAGTCTAACCTATATATATATATATATATATATTTGCTTCTTTTTTTTCTTCTAATTTTTCACTTAAACAATTTCATTCATACTGCTGAAATTAAATTCTTTGTATTCTTCGGTTCATCTATTAGAATAATTTCTGATACGAGATTACAAATTAATAAATATTTTAGGTTTTTTTTTTTTAACGGTTACTTTCTTAGGTTTTTAATATGATTTCTTTAATGAATCCTTTATATATATATATATATATATATTTTTCCTACATTTATTATACTAGTTTTTTTATTTAAACATTTATTTATTTAAATTTATTTGAATTTTTTTTATTTGATCTTCAGATGAGTAAGCCATCAACAATTAATGAATTTTTTCAAAAGAATTAAAACCTCATAAGCTTGTTCATTTTCGTTAATATTTATTATTAATATTTCAACTTCTGCTTCCAGTGTCAACTGTAACTACTGAGAGGTCGTTTTCAGTTATGCGTATTGTCAAGATTAGACTTCATAATAAGATGGAAGATGAATTTCTTACAAATTCTTTGATTATGTATATTGAAAGGGAAACCACAAAGAAACTTAGTATAAATTCGATTATAGATGATTTTAGATATTTAAAATAGCGACGGGTTCCATTTTGATTTATAAAGCTGGTGTCTATGTTGTTTATTAAATTAAGTATTACATATGAGACTAGACGCTATTACATTTATTTATCATATTTGTCTAGAGTTAGTTTGAATATTTATTTTTTTTGTCTTGGCCCCCCCAAAGTCGAAATCCTGGCTTCGGCCCTGATGCTCTTATAACATACTAATACACATCACCACACTTTTATCATGTAAGCAATATAATTTCAATCATAATAATACACGTGGCAAAAGTTTGATAATATGTATGAGTATACTATAAGTATAACTATATTGTGTGCCTACTAGAGAAAAATTGTTCGACTGGTTTTAATTTAAACGTCGTTTATACAATTATACGTAATTAAACACACCCGTTTATATATGTAATTTTACATGCCAATTTATTTTTCTAATTTTACATGCCGGTTTAGTCACTAGATCTGGATCTTCTCATCACCTTAATTGTCCTTACCTTCATAATCTATTATCACGTGTCTATTATAGCAAATCAATTATTTGAATTATTTCTATTAATTTTTTATGTTTTTACACTACCAAAAATAGAATTAATCAATACCATTGATTTAGGTGAGGACATGGTGAGGGGATCCAAATCCTCACCTTAAACCTAACTGGAATACAGTTTTACAGGAATTGTTTCACTTTGCATAGTAAAGACATAATGTGGAATTGTTATTGATATTTGGCACATATTTACATCACTAATTTTTTGCTGAGTCCTTGTAATGTACATTGTTTACAACAAAATATTAAATATATCAAAAGTCATTTCTTTTCCAAAGTAAGATACAATTTTTTTTACCCTATTTCCAACTACTTTTGTCAAGCTATAGACGCTCAACATATTTACGAATGAAAAAATATATCTTCTTAACTATCTACCTCCATGATTTCTACATGATGGTTGGAAGGAATTGCCCGAGTGGTGTCATATGGTTTTCGTGAACATAGGGGGTCTTTTCGTAATTTATCAGTTCTCATTTGCGGGATCCAAACGGAGTATAATGTCCTGCTCTCATATCTACTTTTTTTTTTTTTTAATTAAGATTTTGCATGTGTTAAAATAAGTAGGCATGAGAAAAGAGAAGATATCTTAAGAGTTACAAAGCATGATAAAATTGTAAATAGGTAAATTTTATGAGGATAATTTTATAAGTAAATATCTCATCTTATGTGATTCAATACTTTTCTATCACGTAACTGTGGAAATTTTTTGTTTTTTTCGAATTAAATAACTTTAAGGGTCATGTTAGATCTGTCATCACCTTTTTTTTTTTTTTTAATTATTACATTATTGTATAAATTCGATATTTTTTTGGAAAAGGAAGACTCGAATCTATAATCTCGTGATGCATGCGTGAGGGATTTTACTACCAAACTAATCTCATCTCGTTAGATCTTTCACCACTTGAAAATAAATAGAATCACTTAATAAATTGCATTAAACCTCATTGAACGATAAAATAAACAACCCCTAGTTTATTTTGACTTTAAACCGAGTATTACCATATTTTTTGGAGTTGTTTATAAAAAAATCTTATCGAAAATCAATATATTTTAATTGTAGAGTTGGTGTGTAGGATATGATGCAATAATTTCTATCACATTATTCTATCTCATTCACTATCCTATATTCCTATCTCATTTAATTTGTTTTCAAATCAAATTTGATACCATTATTTTATGAATATCTTTTCATCCATAATCTATCCGTACAGGCAGCTTTGATGAGACATTTGCCCAAAAAATTCCCACAGTTATTATTTCTTCCAACACTTTGCTGCTCTTAAGGATTTTTTGTTTGCTCAGTTTTGTAATATTCGGGTTGATATTGCTGAGGTTTCTTCTGTGTTAGCAGTTTCTGTTATTAATGATCCTAATCCCTTTTTTAGGGATTCTAAATTCATTTTAGATGATATCAAGGCCTTTATGTTAGAGGCTGGCTGTAAATTGAGTCCTGCAATTTCTGTTTCAGGAAATTCCTTGGCTCAAAAGCTAGCTCTAATGGCCGCCTCCTCTTACAGGGAGTTTGTTTGGCTGGTCCTCAGTCCTGTTGTTTCTTTTCCTTTGTAATGTTTGGCTTTTCTATCAAAAAAAAAAAAAAAAAAAAAAAAAGGATTTTTATGAGTTATTTTAATTACGTTTTGTTTCTCAAAAACCTGTCAACACATTAACAGATTTCTATCATTATATCTTAGAGGTAAGAGTGCCACGATGTGTTCACAAAATTATAGACTTCTCTCCACCGTTTTTTTCCCTACAATTTCAACGACAAGATGATAATATGTTGATAGCGCTATAATGAGAAATCTTGGGTTTGAGATAGTATGTCTTTTCTTCAATTTTGTACATCAATTGAAAGCAACCCATCAATGCTTTTCTTCAATCAATTTTGGACACGATTCACATTTTGAAAAAATGGGTATAGTGACTTTGCAAATGGCACCATATTAATTCGTACACTCAACCACCCAATTGACTGTATCATATTCTTCATCCTAATTCCTAATGATAAAAAATTAGAGATTATATGAATTTGTCAAAAGTGTAATTATCCTAGCAAGAGATTACCGAAAATTAACAAACAAGTTTTAATGCCAAAACCATATATAATCAAGATATTACCTAATTCATGTTTAAAATTGAGTTGATTACGTGTGTGTATTTTGTATAGATTTTTCCATAATAGCATTTCTATGCAAATATGCATTTGGAGAAAATTGAGTGTCACATAGGATAGAGTTAAAAATTTAGAAAAACCTTCTCCAATACAATTATCTAACTTCAATATGGAGATGATGTCGTAAAAAAAAAAAAATGTTAGAGAATATAGAGTTGAGTTTCTAATTCTATAATCTTCCATAATATTAGAACACATTTATTTGGATAAAAAAAAAAGGGGAGAAAGAATGAAATAATTTTTTTCAGATGCTCTTAACTTAAAAAATAAAGCATTTTCAACCTGAGCATTTGACTTGGTATCTTATCATAAGTCGGGATTTATTTACAATTCTCCCTTGATTCTAGAAGCAAGTAAAATAGAAATAAAATTGGCTGCTTTGAAGTGTAGAATTGAGTTAAATTCAATTAGTTTAATGTCTCAAGATTAATTTATTTAGGCTAATTAGTATTGATGCCCCCTAAACTCTTTTAAAATATACATTATGCCCCCTATATTTTTTTTTCACCACTAAACCCCCTGAACTCTCTTTTTTGGCAAACACCTAGGTTTTTTATCCCCTGTGAGGAGGCAAATTCTATTACCTATTTCCAATTTATGAGAATTCAGGGGGTTTAATGGCGAAAAAAAAGTATAAGAGACAATGTGCAAATTCAGGCATAGTTTAAGAGGCATCAGTGCTAATTAGCCATTTATTTATAGCAATCAATGGTAAAAGTTAAAGAGTAAAGAAAATTCAGTACCCAAGTGAAGCTTTTAATCCAGTATACATAAATGATTGTTGTGCCACCTCGTTCACCAAAATAGCCTAGAGATGTAAAAAAAAAGAGTTCATTTTTGCTCACCCCCTTAAATGAGGGGGTAACATTTCCTCCCTTCTCAAACATTACCATGTGCCCAGAAGTTAACCAGGGTTAACAATATTATATAGAGAGCTTTTTTTTATTAATGATATCCAATCCAAATCCAACTCCACTTCAAATTTTAAGACTCATACACATCCAAATCCAACTCATACTTGAAGTCTTGTGCTTTCCTTATACTGTCACACATGTTGTAATTATCCTTTACATTGTACTTATCTATTAGCTCTTAGTATCAGCATAGGAGTAGGAGATTACATTCACTACAATTGTAATGCATGACCTGTGCAGTATATATACTTGTAAATTCTATTCATCATTTAATTAAGAAGTATTATTCTCTACATGGTATCAGAGCTTTCATAACTCAAAAGAGTCCAAACCAATCCAACCTATCATGACCACATCTACGTCTTCTTCTTCCACCTCAGTCACAGTTATCTCCTCCTCCTCCTCGTCTCATGACATGAATCCTTCCGCAAACACTATCATCTCCATCAACATTGTTGCACAAGCACCTCTCAAGCTCACAGCGACAAACTATCGCTCCTGGAAGCTTCAGTTTCATACCCTTCTTGTTGGGTTTGATCTTATAGGCTTCGTTGACGAAAAACGACCATGCCCTCTAGCCACCATCACAACGGGCGACAATGCCTCACCAAATCCTGCATATCACATGGACTAGGCAGGATCAACTATTGTTAAATGCAATCCTTGGACCAATATCCCCGTCCATCATCCTTTTTATTGCTTCCGCCAAAACTTCTTATGATGCTTGGATTGCACTCGCCAATACCTATGCAAAACCCTCCAGATGACACATCATGCATCTCAAAGGTGTACTCACAAACATCACCAAAGGTACTCAATCCATCACTGAATACATGCAACATGCAAAGAGCATCGCAGATGAACTAGCCATGCTTGATGCACCGAAAAACTTTGAAGACCTGATAGCAAAAATCCTAAACGGCCTAGGTAATGAATTCAGAGATATCTCATCAGTGGTTCGTGCCCGTGACTCACTAATTACATTTGAAGAACTCTATGAAAAACTCATTAATTCGGAGGCTGTCC
Organism: Acer campestre; assembly: GCA_954870605.1. Taxonomy (NCBI): domain Eukaryota; kingdom Viridiplantae; phylum Streptophyta; class Magnoliopsida; order Sapindales; family Sapindaceae; genus Acer; species Acer campestre. The sequence continues at coordinate 17,426,352 of OX940799.1, read as the reverse complement.
TAAAACAAAATCTTGCAAGAGATCAAAAACTACCCATCACTGCAAACTATGCTGCTAAACCTTACTCAAGTGGTCCCCAATCCACCTACAACCGTCAGAACAACAACAACAATAGAAATCCAAATCCAAATCCAAACAGGTCGGCTGACATATCCTCCACAAACTCTAGAAATTTCACTCGGAATCCACCAAACAGTTAATAACCATATCAGGGCTTCTGTCAACTCTATAGAGATCAAGGACACACCGCCAAAAGATGCTCTATATATACCTTCGCACCAGCTCAGCCGCACCAATAGCAGCAGCAGCAGCCGCCGCCAAGACAATGGCAGCCGCACTAGTAGCAGCCGCCCAAACAGTGGTAACCACAGCCACGCGTTCACTTCGCCACACCGGCGACCTCAACCCTTGACTGGCTCCTCGATACCGGTGCATCTCACCATGTCACCACGAACCTCCAAAATCTTTCCATGCACTCTTCATATAGTGACTCAGATGATATCATAATTGGTGACGACTCAGGTTTGAAAATCACACACATAGGAACTCATCGATTACCCTGTAAATCCTCATCCTTTTTATTAACTGATGTTCTATGTGTGCCAAACATGACTCAAAATCTGATTTCGGTCTCAAAAATTTTTGTCTCTAATCAAGTGGCCGATGAATTTTACCATTTGCTTTTGTTGTGAAGGATCTCCGTACGAGGGCGCGGCTCATGCAATGATGGACTAGGAATGGAGTCTACGAATGACCATCTCATGCTCGGTCGAAAACACCACCAATAATTGCCTTCTCTAGTGTCAAGGCCACAATTCTTAACTGGCATCACCGCCTCGGCCATCCGTCATCAAGAATTATTTCTAAGTTAGTGTCTTCCCAAGCTTTGTCTGTCATGTCGTCAAATACACCTAGCAATCCATGTAATGCGTGTCTTATTAATAAAACTCATAAATTACCTTTTTCATCCTCATCTGTTCTGAGTTCTAAGCCACTTGAAGCCATCTTTTCAGATGTTTGGAGCTCTCCAATTATTTCTAGAGATGGCTACAAGTACTATGTGATGTTTATTGACCACTTTACCAAATATATGTGGATGTATCCCTTAAAGCATAAATATGATGTCCATGCAGTGTTTATTCGCTTTAAATCACTGGTTGAAAAGTTTTTTAAAAACTCCATTATTTCACTGTATAGTGATAATGGTGGAGAATACATAGCACTAAGGCATACTCTTGCACACCATGGCATCTCTCACTTCATTACTCCACCTCACACGACGGAACACAATGGTGTTTATGAACGGCGTCATAGACACATAGTAGAGACAGACTTATCACTTCTCTCCCATGCATCACTACCCCTTTCATTTTGGTCTCATGCATTCACGACTGCTGTATATCTAATTAATAGGATGCCCACACCCCTGCTAAACATGATGTCGCCTTTAGAAAAAATATTTAGTGTGCGTCCCTCATATGCCAAGCTCCGTGTCTTTGGGTGCTTATGTTATCCTTGGATCAAGCCATACAATACTCATAAACTAGAGTCTAGGTCAAAATCATGCATATTTATAGGATACTTGTTAACGCAAAGCGCGTACCACTGCCTAGACCTTAAGACTGATCGTGTGTTCGTGTCGCGTCACGTCAACTTCATTGAATCAATTTTCTCATACCACACACTACAAAAGAGTCTTCCCAAGACTAACCCAAATACGTGTGACCTCTGGTTATCCCTTGCCTCTCCCACAATGACTGCTCCCTTGCATGTAATGCCTCATCAGAACTCTCCTCCAAATTCCAGAACACAAGCTGTGTCCCCCTCTCTTTCACAGCTTCCGCCTACCATTGCACCATTTTTTACCGTCGAGACAGCCACTGCAGCATGCAATGAACCCACTGTTCCGCCTACCTTCAGCCAAGCCATCTCTCCCTTACCGGACAATACACCTACAGCCACCAATATTGCATCTGACAGCCCACCTGCAGTCAGCTCAGTTGCGCCTAAAACCAGACCAGCAGCTCCTCCTGTAGCCACCACCACCCATCCTATGGTAACAAGGTCCAAGAATAATATACACAAGCCTCTCCTGAAACTCTCTCTCACAAGTGTTCTCTTACCCACTCAAACTGAGCCCACATATGTGTCTCAAGCTCTTAAACTTCTGGAATGGAGACGTGCCATGTCTAAGGAATTTGACGCTCTTATTCGGAATGAAACATGAGACTTGGTTCCCTCACACCCATCACACAACACAGTGGGATGCAAATGAGTATTTTGCATAAAAAGGTCTCTGGATGGCTCTATCTCTAAGTACAAAGCACGTCTGGTAGCCAAGGGGTTTCACCAGCGGCCTAGTGTGGACTACACTGACACTTTCAGTCCCGTGGTCAAAACTAAAACTATTCGAGTCTTACTGAGCATTTGCGGTATCGAAAGGGTGGTCTCTACGCCAGTTGAATGTGAACAATGCTTTTCTTCAGGGCCACTTAGATGAGAGCGTATTTATGGCACAACCACCTGGGTTTGTGGATCCTGCTATTCCACTTCATGTCTGTCGTCTCAGGAAAGCCATCTATGGTCTCAAACAAGCACCTCGAGCGTGGTACAATGAACTTCGGCAATTCCTCATCCAAAATGGGTTTGTTAACTCACACTCTGACACTTCACTATTCATTTTCAATGCTAACAAATGTGTGATTTTTTTGTTAGTATATGTTGATAATATCATCATAACTAGTAATAATGGTGCACAAATTGATACATTTGTTGCCACTCTTGCTCGGCGCTTCTCCATTAAAGACCTTGGTGCCCTATCATACTTTCTTAGGGTTGAAGTGATTCCATCCCCTGCTAGTCTGTTTCTCTCTCAGCACAAGTACGTGACTGATCTCCTCACTTGCATAAAGATGAGTGACTCCAAACTGGTGGCTACTCCTCTCCCCACCGATCATAACCTTACACTACTTGACGGCACGTCTCTCACGGATACCACTGAATATCGTCAGGTAATTAGAGCTCTTCAATATCTATCTTTCACTCGCCCTGACATTGCGTTTGCTATCAACAAATTGGCTCAATTTATGCATCGACCCACAAACAAAAATCTGTCGCCCGCTCATCCACTGAAGCAGAATATAGAGCCGTAGCTCTTGCTGCGTCTGAAGTCTTATGGTTGTCATCTCTCTTGCATGAGATGCTCGTTTCATCACTCTCTCCGCCTACTATTTTCTGTGACAATATTGGTGCCACCTACCTCTGCTCCAATTCGGTCTTCCACTCACGAATGAAACACATAGAAATTGACTTCCACTTTGTTCGTGATAGAGTTCAAAGGGGCCAAATTCGGGTGTCTCATGTCGCATCTGTGGACCAGCTAGTTGATTTGCTTACCAAACCATTGTCCAGGACAAGGTTTGCACTCTTATGGTCCAAGATTGGTGTCTCTGAAATTTCCACCATCTTGTGGGGGCGTATTAAGGATATCCAATCCAAATTCAACTCCACTTCATATTTGAAGACTCATACAAATCCAAATCCAACTCATACTTGAAGTCTTGTGCTTTCTTTATACTGCCGCACATGTTGTAATTATCATTTACATTGTACTTATCTATTAGCTCTTAGTATCAGCCTAGGAGTAGGAGATTACATTCACTACAATTGTAATGCACGACCTGTGCAGTATATATACTTGTAAATTCTATTCATTGATTAATTAAGAAGTATTATTCTCTACACTTTTGACAATCCAATTTTTTCTTTTTGACACTTCTTTTCTAAAAACACCATATTCTCAAAATTTAAATATTACACAAATTCTAAAGACACTTCATTTTGTTATAAGATTATTCTTTTGATCTTTTTTGAATTAAATTATTAAAAAAAGAAATTATCTCTCCTAAATCATTAAATTAATTATTACATATTAAATACTATCTCCTAAATTTTTAATTACCATGTTAAACTCAATATATATCTCTAATTTTCTATCTCCATTCTTTCTCAAACAAGACTAGCAGTTAAGAAGGAAAAAAAAAAAAAACTTACTAATAAACTTGATTTTTAGAAACCATATGTACGTATATATTAAAAAAAAAAAAAAAAATTGAAATATGAAAATGATTTTTGTTACTCTGGTAGGTATGTAAATGTCTAGAGAACTTTAATTCTTTCATTAGCCTTAGAAATTCTGAGTTTAATTGAATTTAGTTGAAACAATTCAAGTTTTCATATATCTTTTTTTTTTTTTTTTTTTTGAAAATTGATTTTTGAATATACATACATACATATATATATATATATATTGTTAGTAAAAATTTAAAATATTCATAAGTTTTTTTTTTTCTTTACAGAGATTGATCGAGAAAGTATGTAAATATGATTTTATTTTTATTTTATTTTTGGAAAATGGAGAGAGATTAATTAGGAGAGAGTGTTTAAAATGGTAATAACAAATTTAGGAGGAAGAGTTTAATACGTAATATTTAATCTAATGATTTATGAGAGATATATTTTTTTTTTAATAATTTAATTAGTTTGGAATGTCTTTAAATTTTTTTATCTTGTTTAGTAATTTTAATTTAGGTTAAAATTGTCATTGAAATAAAAAAAAATAAAAAATTTAATTGGAGTGTGAATAGATAATTTGTGGATTGTAAGGAGAATGATGCAGCGGAAGCTTATACGAGAAAAACTTGCAACAAAATAAATAGAAAACAACCTACTGAAAACGTTCGACCTCGCGCACGAAGGATTCGTTAACAGGCTTCAATTACTTCTACCTTCGCAAAGACATGATAACTGATTTGTAGAGAAACACTCTCTGATTTTATTTATATTCAGCCCCCTTTTCACAGCTAAAACAAGAATATAAATAGGAAATAAAAAACCTTATTAAAAGAAAACTCAAACTCTAAAACCTAAACAAATTCTGAAACAATAAAAAACTAATCCTAAACTAAGAAGAATTATGCTGTAAACTAAAACTGAATAAAACACTCTCAATTGTGAACCAATAAGGAACCCATACGCCTGCTCATGAGGCCTGCCACGTCACCTTGATTTGTCTAGCTCACGCCACCAGCTCAGAAGCTTCCAACGGGACAGCTTGCCTTGCCTCGATCCTTACTGACCAAGTAATCAAGAGCCTTTGCGCTGCTCCATCATCCTCTCCGGGTGAAAGAAACGTCGACCTCGACGTACATCCCGTATCTCCTTCAGAGTAATCATCAAAAAATGGTATCAAATGCTTCACATTAAATACATCAGCAGTACGTATATGACTTGGAAGTTGAAGATGATAAGCATTCAGATTGATTTTTTCCAGTATCTCCAAAGGACCAATTTTCTTCGCAGCCAGCTTATTGTATTCTTCGACGGGGAAACGATCCTTAGTGAGAACAGCCCACACAAAGTCGTCCACTTCAAATTCCACATGCCGTAGTTTTGTGTCAGCTTTGAGCTTGTATTTCAACGCAGCAGCTATTAAATTATCATGCACTAGTTTGTGAGTAATTTGTATTTTTTCCACGAAGTCTTTAGCTTTACCATGAACTCAGGTATGTGAAGGTAATGGCATCAGGTCTAGTGGTCCACGGGGCAAAGCTGAATACACAACCTGAAACGGGCTAAACCCAGTGCTTCGATTCCGTGCGTGGTTATGTGCAAATTCTGCTTGGCTTATTTTTTGAACCCAAGATAGAGCATTGTCCCCAACTAAGCACCGCAACAAATTACCCAATGATTTATTCACAACCTCAGTCTGACCATCCGTTTGCGGATGATACGCGCTACTAAAATTTAGTTACGTGTTCACCATCTTCCATAGGCTACGCCAAAAATGGCTTAGGAACCTCGTGTCTCGATCGGACACGATTGAGCTGGGCAGCCCATGTAGCCTATAAATTTCTCGAAAAAAAAGTTATGCAACATTGACCGCATCGGTCGTCTTCTTACAAGGTATGAAGTGTACCATTTTGGAGAACCTGTCAACGACCACAAATACCGAATCAAACCCTCGTTGAGTCCTTGGTAGTCCTAATATGAAGTCCATACTAAGTTTCGTCCATGGCTGCGTCGGAATTGGTAGCGGCAAATAGAGACCCGCATTTGTTGCTTTCCCTTTTGACACCTGACATACGTGACAACGATCCACATATCATTCCACATCCTGCCGAATCGTCGGCCAAAAATAATTATCCTGTACCAACTGCAAGGTGCGGTCACGCCCCACATGGCCCTCTCCTTGTAGTTCTTTGATAATTTGCAAATGCAGACTACACTAAGGAATGCAAAGTTGGTTCCCATGAAAAAAAAAAAAAACCCATCCACCAAAAAGAACTCACTAAAATTCTGTGAACCTAGACCAGCCATTATTTCTGCAAAAAATGGATCAGTTTCTAGCAACTCCTTGAACGATTCAAACCCTAGGACAGAAAGTGTCATTGTAGCGAGCAGATTGCTTCGACGACTTAGAGCATCGGCCACCCAATTAGCTGTACCTGCTTTATGTTTTAAAACAAAGGTGAACTGTTGGAGATATGCCGACCAAGAGGCATGATGAGTAGAAATGTTGTCTTGGCTATGAAGGTGTTTAAGCACTCCATGGTCGGTGTAAAGGATGAACTTGCGGTGGAAGAGGTAATGCCGCCAATGCTTGATGGCCTGAACCACTGCATAAAATTCGATGTCGTATGTGCTATAGCATTCCCTCGCCCCTGTTAGCTTCTCACTAAAGAAAGCCACCGGCCTACTTGCTTGGCTTAACACAGCACCGATTTCGACCTTGGACGCATCGCTGTGGAGTTCAAACGGCTGTGAGAAATCTAGTAGTACCAGGATTGGGGCTGATGTGAGGCGATCCTTGATGAGTTGAAAGGCATCTTCCACCTCTTGAGGCCACTAGAATTTGTCTCCTTTCATGCAATTGGTGATTAGTGCCATGACACTGCTGAAATGAGGAATGAAACGTCGATAAAAAGCCGCCAATCCGTGGAAACTCCTTATATCCGTTATAGTGGTTGGTTTTGGCCATTGTCGTACTGCTTCAATTTTTGTTTCATCCACCTGAAGTCCCTTTCCTGAAATTTGATAACCCAAAAATAAAACCATTGACACCATAAAAACACACTTGTTAGATGCAGCCACCAATTTCTCTTTTCGAATGACCTATAGTACGTCACAAATGTGTTGCACATGTGACTCCTGAGTGGCACCAAAGATCAGAATATCATCAAAGTAGACCACCACAAATTTGCCTATAAACGGCCTCAAAGATTAGTTCATAACTCGCATGAATGTACTGGGTGTGTTAGATAAGCCGAAAGGCATGACTAGCCACTCGTAGAGGCCTTCACAAGTTTTGAATGCGGTTTTCCACTCATCTCCTGGGCGAATTCTTATTTGATGGTAGCCGCTCTTCAAATCCAGTTTTGTAAACACCGTGGCACCACTTAGTTGGTCAAGGAGATCATCCAATCGTGGGATAGGAAATCGATACCTTACCGTTATTTTATTGATTGCGCGGCTGTTGACGCACATTCTCCAAGTACCATCTTTTTTTGGAATTAATAATGCGGGGATTGCGCATGGACTAAGGCTTTCACGGATGTGCCCCTTGGCAATCAATTCTTCAACCTGTCGTCGCATCTCATCGTGTTCACTGGGGCTCATTCTATAATGTGGTCGATTAGGTAACATAGCTCTTGGTTCGAGATCAATTCGATGTTGAATGTCTCTCAATAGTGGTAGCCCTTCAGGTAACTCGGTAGGAAAAATTTCCGCAAATTCCTCCAGGAGTGGAATCGCGGCATCAAAGACTTTCTTTGAGTCGGAGACCTCTTTGTTCAGTAGCAAATAAACGGTCTCGGCTTCCTCCATTTCTAATTCAAACATAGAGAAAGAGAGGAGAATGGCTCCTGCTGTTGCTTTAGATTCGGCCGACGGTTTGCTAGGTACTAACACAATGTTCATGTTGTCATATTGCCATGGTCGATTGAGGAGTAAATGACAAGCGTCCATGCATACCACATCACACCATACTTGATCCTTGTAATGCTTGCCAATAGAAAAATACATGAGAGCTCGTTGTGAAACTATGATTTCTCCCCCTTTTTGAAGCCATGCAAACTTGTACGGCTTTGGATGGTTGCCAGTTTTGATTCCCAATTTGCCCACCACCTCTGTGAAAATAATGTTTTCGCAACTTCCTCCGTCAATAATGAATCGGCACACTTTGCCCAAGATTGTACAAGTATATTGAAAAACATTGTTTCGCAGCCAATCACTTTCCTCCGCACGTGGAGTAAGGAACGTGCGACGAATCATCATGGCTGAACCAAGTTTTTTGGCTGCATTGCTACTATGAATGAACTCTTCCCTGTCGAACTGTGGTGCCTACTGTAATTCTGAATCAAATCTATTTTTGGCGTCACAAGTCATCTTAGCTGAACCACTCATATTAGCTGGGTCTCTCTTGTGCCAAAACTCCTCCTCAATGCCATGTGGAGTAATTTGAACAACTGCACTAGTGGATTCTGTTTTGACATCCTCAAAATTTGTACTGCCAACAGGTCTTACCATTAATAAAGGACCAATATCACCCTCAACCCAATCCTCATTGACCATCCCATCATTGTCGAATTGTACCTCGTCCCCCACTATGGCCACTTCTTCTTCCTCTTCCGTGTCGGCAAAGAAGACCCTATTGCCAAGTTTCTTGCACTTAGACTGTCGGTGACCTGCTTCACCACAATTAAAACACTTAAAACCCCCAATTGCTCTTGGTTGCTGGTTTGGAGCAGAAAATATATTCGGTGTGCTGTTACTGCCGCCCACGATCGCTGTTCGGCTAATTGAGCTATTGATGCTGCCCTCAGGTCTCCCTGTCGCACTACCACTGCCATAAGACAACAATCCGCCTACCTCTCTCTGCGAAACCGACTTCTCTATTTACAAGGCCCGCTGATGTGCCTTAGACACTGTGATTAGATCGAAAAGATTCACAACTTCCATGATTTGCACTCGCAAGCCTCCGTAATACCTAGACACTAGTTGATCTTGAGTTTCCTGAATGTCGTTGCGTACAATCAATTGATAGAATTCCATTGTGTAGTCATCGACCGTCCTCAAACCTTGACGCAGATTTTGTAATCTTTGATACATTAACCTCTGAAAATTGTGAGGTAAAAATTCAGCACCTAACTTACATACCACCTTTTCCCAATCCGTGATTTTTGGTTTTCCCATTCAAGTTCGTGTGAGCTTGATTTGCTATCACCAAGCTGCAGCGCGACCCGAAGCCGAGTTGCCACCAAGGCTACCCTTGCATTCGCCAACATGTTTTTAAACTCTAAAATTTCCTCCACGATTCCAAGCCAATCAAGAAATTCTTCGGGCGAAAGATTGCCCTGAAATTCCAGAATTTCTGTCCTCATACCTGACTCCCACCGCCGGCTGTCGTCACGTTCTGGTACTTGACGTCGCTGTTGTGGAATCTCTACTTGTGACTCACTTTCCTCGTTACTCTCATCCTTAATGTCACCCGCATTAGGATTCAAGGCGTGGAAAGGATTTTGGTTAGCGATTTACGTCGTGAGTTGCTCCGTTATTTGCGCCATCTGCTGCTCCAACTGTGTCACATAGTCACGTTCGTTGGCCTCTTCTACGGGGATCTGGTTAGGTACTCATCTCTTCGACGGCATATTGATGTCCCGAACGAACATGGCTCTGATACCAAACTGATGTAGCGGAAGCTTATACAAGAAAAACCTGCAACAAAACAATTAGAAAACAACCTACTAAAAACGTTCGACCTCGCACACAAAGGATTCTTTAACAGGCTTCAATTACTTCTACCTTCGCAAAGATATGATAACTGGTTTGTAGAGAAACATTCTCTAATTTTATTTATATTCAGCCCCCTTTTCACAGCTAAAACAAGAATATAAATAGGAAATAAAAAACCTTATTAAAAGAAAACTCAAACTCTAAAACCTAAACAAATTCTGAAACAATAAAAAAACTAATCCTAAACTAAGAAGAATTTTGCTGTAAACTAAAACTGAATAAAACTCTCTCAATTGTGAACCAATAAGGAACCCATATGCCAGCTCATGAGGCCTGCCACGTCACCTTGATTTGTCCAGCTCACGCCACCAGTTCAGAAGCTTCTAGCGGGACAGCTTGCCTTGCCTCGATCCTTGTTGTCCAAGTAATCAAGAGCCTTTGCCGCTGCTGCATCAGAGAAGCTCTCTATTATATATGTTTAGGGTTTGTTTTACCGATTTTACCCTTTTTTTAATGTTTTTATTTTCTTAACAAGAAAATAATCCAAGTTAAATAAATAAAAACTAGAATTTATATATATATATAATATTAAAAAAATAAAAAAAAAAAACAACATCAAAATCCAAACCAAAATTGAAAATCAATTGAAAAAAAAAAAAAAAAGGAAACAGTTTCCAGATCTAAACCAAAAACCAACATCCTTCTCAATCACAAAACCCTAGCACTCAAATCCAACCATATTCAAATGTGAATCAAAAGTTTGAAAAAACAATTTACATGGTGAAAAAGCAACCAATCATCATCAGATTTATCACATACATAACAATTATGGAAAAAAACACCCAAAAAAAAATAACCAAATTCATCTTCCCACAAACATTTTAAAAAGAAAAATTGAAGAAACACAAAAACTCTCTAGATTCGGTTTCGATCTCTCTCACTCAACCCAAAGTGAATCTTTTCTCTCTAAACCTAGAAAATCGAGTCAATCACAAAACCTTATCACTCAAATCCAACCAAACCCATCTACATAACCACCACCCAAAAATTGAACCCAACCTCTTCATCTCTCTACCAAAACCAAAACGCAACCCACAGTGGCTACCGCGAAACGCCCATCCTCTCACTTGCGACGGCGAACACCCTTCTGTCAAATGAAATAAGAGGGGGGAGACAGATGGTAAGAGAAAAAGGGGATCAACAATGAGAAGAAGATCAGTGACGAGAAGTAAGAGTGGTGGTTGGGTTGATTCGGTGGGTTAGGGTTTGAATGTTGAAGAAGATGATGTGAACGATGATGAAAATCTTAATTTGAGATTTAGAATTTAGATTAGTTATTATTATTTTTATTATTAAATCTGAATCTTTTATTTAATATTTGTTAAATAACTTTATATTTATTTTTTATTAATTTACTCATTTATCCTTATGATTATTTTCATGTTAACCTTTGATTAATTGTTGGACACTACTATATTCTCACTCTTCAAATGTCTATTTGCTTACTTATGTGGCAATTTGATGAGTGAAAAAGAAAAATCCTTCTAAAAGACTCATCAATTAGAAATAGGTTTATATTATTTTAATGAAAGCATTCAAATTTTTTCCTCCAATAAATTTAATTACCCTCCATTATTTTTTTCTTTAGGAAAACTCATAATCAGATCTTTAAAATAGATATTTTAATTTACATATTATATAATAAAATCAATGCCGCAACTTCACTAGTTTCATATACGTGAAACTAGTATTGTTTTACAAATGCATTAGTTTCATACACGTGAAACTCTTACTAATTTACAAATGCACTACTTTTATACACGTGAAACTAAATAATTCTCTTCATGTGCTCTTGATATGTCCTTCTCATTCAAATATAGTTGGTAATATAACTAATAATAATGATGTCTTTTTTTTTTTAATCAAAAATGCTATAATATTAAAAATTATATAATAATAATTGAAGACGAAATAATTGAAAACGAGAGCCTCATGGCTAGTTATTATTGAAAAGGGAGAAAGAAAATATCATACGCTAAAGCTCGTTAAGCCACATATCACATATGCTTATGTAACCCGTTCGACTTCTACAATTGACTATTTCCCACCAATAGTTACAGCCTATTTAATTGTAAAATAAAAGAGAGATGAAAAAAAAAGGTTTTATAGTGATTGGCCATAAGGTGAAGATAATTGCGTTGGTGATTAAAATATGCATTTTTTATTATTATTATTATTTTGACAAAATGGATCTTAATTCAAGAGAAATGGTGTCACTGATAGAAACTCATATAATTGATCATTTGTAAAAATAAAATATAAAAAATACCTGAATTCCCTTTCTTTTCTTTTCTTTTCTTTTCTTTTTTTACTATTATTTTATGTTATAGTTATGGGAATCTATAGGGTAATAACCTTACAAATTACAGTTTATGCTTTACCAACAACAATGAAAACTAAATAAGTACATTGAGGATGCATCTCTTCGAGACAGAGTTGAGAAGGCATTGCTTAAACCGCAGATTTAACTGTGTTTACACCCAGCGCGATCAGCTAATATTCCTATCAAACAAATTTATACAAAAACAATAAATCAAATTTATACAATAACAATAAATCGTGGACTGGAAATTTTCATAGTTTTATGATAGAGAGAATTTAGTGCAAAAAACACATCCAGCTGAATCGAAATAAGAGCACCGGGCCTACCCTAATGTAGGAATTTAAATACAAACCATGCATTTAAGTCAGCAACATTTAAACACTTTCTAATCCAGATTCCAGACAGAAAGCAGTTAAGTTACCATCCCATACTGGTACACTTCTTGCAGGACAGATGGGTCAAGCAAGTAGAACAATGCAATTATTCTGGGTACACAAGGAACACTATCAAAGTTTACGTTGTCATTCTTCATCCAGAAACCTGGACAGCGCTCGGAATGGATGAAAAATGACTTCTAATAAAACACAAGCTAGTTCATCAGTCACGTTACTAAGTAACTTGGATTCAACTCTCCTTGAAAACTTTAAGACAGTCCAACTTGGCCTTCCTCCATCCAAGAAGATAAAAAAAATAAAAATAGAAAATACAAAGGCGATAACTAATGGTTAATTTACGAAACAATTTGCCTAGTTCTAGAGCCATTTTTAAAAATGATTATTAGCTACGGTCAAAATTTAATGCAATTTCAAGTTTACACCCCAAACATCCAAAGGATCCCCAATTAACACTACCCAATCGGTACCTAAATTGGCCAATATTATTAAAAAAGAAATATCATCTGGGAACTTTCTGTTGGATAATCTAGTAGATTCCCCTCCAAATGGGGAAAGCTTAAGTGCTTGACCAATCAAACCTACGTGAATCTGAGATATTTTGTAAATACTTGTATCTCATAGTTTCCTACTTGAATAGCTGACCAATAATTTTCTCCTCTGGAATTCTGGATTGATAACTTTCCTTTTATGTCTTTTTTCTCATAATACCTGGTATTCTTTTGTTACATATTTGTATCCTATACCATGCAATAACTATAATAGATGAATGAAAATATACTCTCTTTTTTTTCTACAGTTACAAAAATTGACAATGTACCTTAATGGCATAAGTTCAGCTAACAAGTATTCAGGCTTCCAATGTCAAGAAAAAGAGAAAAGGTTGAAAAATTAAATAAATAACAAGCACCGAGACTACCATACTTGTAAAAGTTTCAAGCAATCAATAAAATATATAGTTTGCACATACACACCTGGGTGTAGTTACTTTTGGTTAGATGATACATTAGTCTTTTCCAGCTTACTGCCACTAAGAAATGTTCAAATGACCTCACCAGACTGCTGCACATTGCTATTTGAGGCATCCGACTTCACCCTCCGATAAAAGAGGACATATGCAGCAGCTGACTTTACTTCTTCTTCATTGATGGGTGATATATGACTGTCATCAAAGTTGTACCACCTATTCTCATCCAGAAGCTGCAAATTGTAGAAATGATGCAAATCAGGGTGATTTATATACAAACTAAGGTAGGATAGTCCATTAGAAACTTGAAGTCCCAATTGGTAAAACAAACCATATCTACTAGCTGAAAAAAGAAACAATAATGATCATCTGCAATTGACTTCCAAGAGTAAATGTAAACTCAATTATTGAGTGTTGAACAAAAGTATAACTGATCAATAATAACAAATTACATAGACCATGCTTCCTGTGACCACGAACCAATGACATGTAACTGAAATTTTTTTCTTTTTTGAGATAAGATACCAAATGTTTCAACTTACCTTGATATATGCAGTGTAGTGCCCGCTACCCATGCCACCATAATGGTTGGTTAGGGCATAGAGTTCATAGAGTTGACGTTGGGAGCTGTTTTTGTTGGCTACATAATTTGTCAAGTCAAAGTCATGAACGGGAAAGTTCACAAATGTTTCCAGTTTATGCTTCATTGACCTGCTGTATGAGAATCTCTTCAGATGAATCACTAAAACCTCAGGGAGCCTCCATAGATCAAGCTTTTTACTTGCTTGCCTTCGTTCTTTACATTGTGGACAGTACCTTCATCAGATAGACATTAATAACTCATGTTACCGTTTGAATGCACAGCCTGTTCAGTTTCTAAATGCAAGTGAACTGCACAGGATTCTTAAAGAAGTTCATGCACAGCCATGATTGTGTGTGATCACATATGACTGTTAGACTACAAAGCATTACACTAGCAAGTGGAAAGTTATAAAAGTCACTCGTCATTCAGATTGTTGTGGATCTGCAAAAAATGTATAAAGTGAAGAAAAAACCATAGTATACAAACTTCTTAAGCTACAGAAAGTGAACTGCACACTATTTAAATGAAGCAGGAACACATTTGGTTTGCAAATTTATATGGTGCTTGCAAGCTACCCTAAATAAAATATCGAGTAAATAATTTACCATCATCTTCAATATCGGTATCACCTGCAAGACCGCTGTTCAAAAGTAATTCATCCTTCACATCCATTAAGTACCTATTTTTTTAAGTGATTAGGTTTTCTAATAGTAGAGTAGTAGACGACTACTGTTCCTATAGTTAGGAACATGGGAAATCCAATCTGAATCATCGTGATGCAGAATTGACAGAACAATGTACATGCATGCAAAGAGAGAGAGAGAGAGAGAAAGAGAATACACTAACCACATATCTTCAGGCACCAGAGGCTCTTCTCGCAGAAAAGCTTCCAGACAGGTATACAAGGAGAGAGGTTCGGAACGGGCTTTCTTGGTCACAGGCCCATATTTGAACACTTCTGGCAAGTTCTCCAGGAGATGGGTATTGCAAGTCTCCAAAAGTTTCTGTGACCAATCAACATATACTACTATCGACGTGGATGACGAAGAAATTCTAATGGATTTCTCTTCTCCCACAGAAAGATCTATGCATGCACCACTTTCATCAACCAATTGAAGAGGTAATTTTGGTGATGCTGCTGCTTTAGAACTACTAAAATCCTTATTTATTGTTTTTGATGAAGAGTCGGTACACACTTCACTGGAACTAATGGCACTAGATGGGCCTACTACCGCCACCAAGGAGCTAGGACTCTCTCCTTTTAGCAAAGGAGAAAGCATTGTTTGAGTTATTTTCTGTATATTGCCTCTTGTAATTGCATCAACACGTGAGATTGCTGATACAAGAGGTGTTGCATAAGGTTTCCATCGTGAAGCGGTTTGAGCATTGCCAGTTTCCCTAAGTAGCATTAGAAAACACAAAAGGGAATTAGAATCATCCTGAGACAAGAATAAAACAACACCTAATCAACTCTACAAAGCATTGTCATCCTAATTGTTCTAGAATGTCACCTGATTGAAAACAGTAATAATAATATTAATAACCAGAGAAACAAAAAGAAAAACAAAAAGAAAACATCCAATTCATTTTAGTTCCGTAGAATGCCTATAAAGAACAGTAAAACAATCCACACAAAAAAAGTTGATGAAATTGCCAACTAAGGCAAAAACTTTTTGGCCATGCTGAGTTGACCACAAAAGCAGCCACTTTATAGTGCCTCTAATCATTGTCATGTACAAATCTAACAAACTAGACATACTTTTCTTGCCGACGGTGTATCAACTGGAGGAATACTGCATTTTTCACCAACTTTGGAATCTTGTAAGCAGCAAGGTGATCATCATCTTTGATTGTGGATAATGATATCAAAGGATCTTCTAAAAACCTATGAATCAAATGGTTTTGTACCTGCGAACAATGTCAAAATAACTTAATCCAGTAAAACACATATGAATGGTCTTATAAACATAAGAGTTGAACTGTTTAACTACAAACCTGTGCAAGTTTAAGTTCCTCATTTTGCTTTAAGGAACAATTGTTGCTAAGCGCTTGGATCAAGTCTCTGCAACGTCCTTGCTTTGGAACAGTAACAGTGCAAGTAGATGGTATTGCACTTCCATCAGAAGTGAAAACTGTTACTGTCATAGCACGAGTGGTGGTAGCTTGAAGTGGCAAGGAGAGATACATGAAAGGATCAAATGTGACAGAAACTTTATTACATACGGGACAAACCAAAGTTGACTTGTATTGGCCCTGTCAGATAAGTTCACATACATGAAAACAAAAAATGAGTTAAGAAATTTCATCAATGATGGTAGACAAGTATACTAACTGCAAATAAGAATGGACAAAAATAATAGAACAGCAACACAATGCCAATCAGCAATGACAATTTCATATGAAAAATCATGGAGTGAATTCTGCTGAAGATACTGCACAAGATTCTAATACTACAAGAAAGGACAATCTGTCAAACTCAAGATTATATATATTCTTCACTAAATTGGTGCAAGATTATCATAAAGGAAAAGGATTAGGTCATAGTGGGCAATTTGCTAATGTCACCAATATGAGAACCTGAAAAAACAATTCAATTAGAACATCATCACCAATATGAAATTCAGCAGAAACAAAAGAAAAAAAATTCCCTTGGGGCCAAATCCCTATAGGCTTTTGCTTACAGGGTTTGCCAAAAGACCAGTGTGATTCCCATGTGCTCTCTATGCATCATTGCATCAAAGTATTATTCACAAGCATATCCAACTGTAAATGCACTCTTGTCTTCATGATTTTCGAATTAGAGGAAGATCAAAATATACTGCTGACAGAAACTTAATGACAAATAGTTAATTTTTCACAGGAAACTTTTAATGGAACTATGTAAGACAATTTGAGGACATGACACCTATATCTATCTGTATCTGACATTCATGAGCACGATTATCACTACATTTGTCTAAACGATGTACGGCATTCACACACTTGAATAATTATTTAAATTTCAATGATTTTTCTTTTTTTTTTTTTTTACAAACAAACACTACATCATAGTTTATCAGATCTGTTTAACATTCATAGTTGCACAAATATGCACATGTGCCTAGATTTTTGGAGTTGTGTCCAACACCCTAAGTCAATATTGAACATGACACTCCGTCTACAGATCATAGATAGTGTGGCCTTTGGATTTTGTGAACACCTCTAATTTTCAATTTGTGATTTATAAAGATGCTCAAGCAACTTAAGCAAAGGTTAGGAAAACATGAACTAAATTTGGGTGACAATCTTTAAATTCTTATGAACAATCCCGTGTAGAGGTTTAGAGGAATTTCAGGCTTCATTAAGCTTAGATGTAACAATATGTATTTGGGTGACAATCTTTAAATTCTTATGAACAATCCCGTGTAGAGGTTTAGAGGAATTTCAGGCTTCAGTAAGCTTAAATGTAACAATGTGTGTGTGTGTGTAGAGGTTTAGAGGAATTTCAGGCTTCATTAAGTTTAGATGTAACAATATGTGTGTGTGTGTGATGCAACAATATGAGCTAAATTTGGGTGACAATCTTTAAATTCTTAGTTTAGAGGAATTTTAGGCTTCATTAAGCCTAGATGTAACAATATGTATTTGGGTGACAATCTTTAAATTCTTATGAACAATCCCGTGTAGAGGTTTAGAGGAATTGCAGGCTTCATTAAGCTTAGATGTAACAATGTGTGTGTGTGTGTGTGTGTGAGAGAGAGAGAACTAAATTTGGGTGACAATCTTTAAATTCTTACGAACAATCCTGTATAGAGGTGTAGAGGTTTAGAGGAATTTCAGGCTTCATTAAGCTTAGATGTAACAATATGTATTTGGGGGACAATCTTTAAATTCTTATGAACAATCTCGTGTAGAGGTTTAGAGGAATTCTAGGCTTCATTAAGCTTAGATGTAACAATATGTGTGTGTGAACTAAATTTGGGTGACAATCTTTAAATTCTTATGATCAATCCCGTGTAGAGGTTTAGAGGAATTTCGGGCTTTCATTAAGCTTAGATGTAACGATATGTATGTCACCCTTTAAATTCTTATGAACAATCCCGTGAAGAGGTTTAGTGGAATTTCAAGCTTCATTAAGCTTAGATGTAACAATATGTATTTAGGTGACAATCTTTAAATTCTTATGAACAATCCCGTGTAGAGGTTTAGAGGAATTCTAGGCTTCATTAAGCTAAGCTTAGATGTAACAATGTGTGTGTGTGTATAGGAAAACATGAACTAAATTTGGGTGACAATCTTTAAATTCTTATGAACAATCCCGTGTAGAGGTTTAGAAGAATTTCATGCTTCATTAAGCTTAGATGTAACAATATGAACTAAATTTGGGTGAAAATCTTTAAATTCTTATGAACAATCCCATGTAGAGGTTTAGAGGAATTTCAGGCTTCATTAAGCTTAGATGTAACAATATGTTTAAGCTTATATGTAACAATATGAACTAAATTTGGGTGACAATCTTTAAATTCTTATGAACAATCCTGTGTAGAGGTTTAGAGGAATTTCAGGCTTCTTTAATCTTAGATGTAACAATATGTGTGCGTGTGTGTGTGTGTAATTTGGGTGACAATCTTTAAATTCTTATGAACAATCCCGTGTAGAGGTTTAGAGGAATTTCAGGCTTCATTAAGCTTAAATGTAACAATATGTGTGTGTGTAATTTGGGTGAAAATCTTTAAATTCTTATGAACAATCCCGTGTAGAGGTTTAGAGGAATTTCAGGCTTCATTAAGCTTAGATGAAACAATGTGTGTGTGTGAAAGTCAACAGAATCATGTCCCGGATGCTATTGAATATGAAATTAGAATATGGTTTCAAATACTAGGGATGACCAGGACATATTGCTTCATACATTGTGTATGTGTGTAAGTCAACAGAATCATGTCCCGATACTACTGAATATGAAATTAGAATATGGTTTCAAATACAAGGGATGACCTGGACATATTGCTTCATACATTCTATACACAGCAGTACAGCACCATAACCATGAAAATATTATAGAAGATGCCACTTAGAGGTTTAGAGGAATTTCAGGCTTCATTAAGCTTAGATGTAACAATATGTGTGTGTGTGAGAGAGAGAGAGAGAATCAACAGAATCATGTCCCAATACTATTGAATATGAAATTAGAATATGATTTCAAATATTAGGGATGACCAGGACATATTGCTTCATACATTCTATACACAGCAGTACAGCACCATAACCATGAAAATATTATAGAAGACGCCACTTAGAGGTTTAGAGGAATTTCAGGCTTCATTAAGCTTAGATGTAACAATATGTGTGTGTGTGTGTGTGTGTGTGTGTGAATCATGCCCGGATACTATTGAATATGAAATTAGAATATAGTTTCAAATACTAGGGATGACCAGGACATATTGCTTCATACATTCTATACACAGCAGTACAGCACCATAACCATGAAAATATTATAGAAGACGCCACTTAAAATTTTTGGTTCTCCAGCAGCAGTTAATGATTTATATTTTCTACTAAAAGAAATACGATATTATCAACCATGTCAAACTTAATATTAAAATATAATCAAAATAATACTCACTTGGCAGACATCAACAATTATAGAATCATTGCGTGCAATGTGATTGGCCCAATACTCATCAGCAACTTCTTCATCTGGACGGCCATCCGCATCTCTAGACTTTATATAGGGTTTGTCTCTGACACGATTAAGATCTTCATGAAGACCATCCAGCAGAAATGCTAAAAGTTCCTGAAATAGTCTAAACCAATTATGTGATGCAACTGAATGGAATCTATGATAAAAGTAAGAGTATAGTCAACCTGAGAATCATGTTGATTGTATCCACTAAATTGAGGTGCAAAACGAGCAAGCTTTGATTTAAATGGTCGTGGAGCAACTGGTGTTCGTCCTGGTGCCCATAGCCTCCGAAGTAAATCACCAAATGCTACAGCTAATTCACCCTTATAAAGAGGACATGAAATCAGTAAAATAATAATATCATCACCCTCATGTAAAATTATTAAAAACGAAAGCAAGGAATTTCTTTCAACAAATAGATTTCGACTAAAAAAAATACATACATAAGTTGAAACCATCCAAGCTACATAAAGCATATCAAGGTTCTCTTTGAAGATCCATTTAATTACTGAAGCATCTGGTTCCACCAATATTAATTTGAAACTTATGTCTTGATATTGTTATGTAACTCATATCTTTAGTACTTAATACAGTTACTCAGATTAGTTCAGACTCTCCACCTAATAGCCTACACGTTTGATGTTTTAGCTTAAAAAAATTCCGGTTCATCCTATTCATATAGTTTCTAGGTCGCAAATTGGCCATTTGCTTGTCTTCTATCAAGCCTCCGCATGATGGGGGTGTTGGAATATTCCAAATCAGTTTAGGATTTAATATAACTAACGTAAGCTATTAACATTTTCTTTTACATGATATGGAAACTAATTCTATTTTTGTTTTTAGGATTGGTTACCCCTTCTGGTTTAGTTTCTGCACTCTTGAGGATCTGATATGGCTAATTTACTAATTTGGCATCTTCACCTAATACCTAAAATCATAGCATTTGATGTACAACCAGTTAAGAAGCGTGCCATGGACAAAGAGAGAACCAGGAACGGACATGTTAAACCCAAGGTAGTAGATTGTTTTCTTATGCTTTTTGGCCTTATTTTAGAAGACTACTCAAATTTACACTGGTAATCTTTGAGAAATAAACATATGTTTTGTGTGGCTAATCATTCAACCATCATAGAGTAATAATGTAGACACACTACCAAACACTCCCTATAGTGGGCTCAAAGAAACAATTCAACCATCACCAAGAACGATTTGGTTCAACTAAAACAAAAACATATATATATATATATAATAAACAGAGTAACAAAAACAAGGAGATAGGAGCACAATTATTAGATTAAGTATATAAATATTGAACAAACAACAAAAATCTGCCAACTGAAATGTGAGCAAGATGTTATATGGCATAGAAGAAAGTAAAGGGTTTTGGAAAAAAATGAACACCACATCAGAGAATACATCTACAGATATGTTTTCAACTGCTCTAGTTCCCGCATAGCTTTTGGAGGCTACCAATTCATACTTTAAAACACACATTAATTAGTTGACAGTTATTGTGGTGTCGGAAACTTACAACCATGCCCAACGGATTCTGACAATTTATCTCACTACTATAATCTTCCCGGAAATATCTAGCAAACTCTGGTGTATGAACAAGGCACTGTATAGCACTATTCATGAAACAAGTATTCCCTAGGTTCACCAATCCAGTCAGACCAACAGTAGCTCCCCTAGTGCTAACGCCAGTGATCCCATATGTACTGTCCGACTCTCTAGCAGATGGCAAGTTAGAACTTTGTGATATCTCTGTAATCTGGCTTCTTGAAGCACCTTTGCTGGCAGACCAACCTCCTGCAATTGATAAGCTTGACTTAGAAGGCTCTACAAGAACAGAAGTAGCTTTCTTCTCAGCAAATCCATTGTCCTGACTAGAACTCATTGAACGAACCAATGCAGTACCATTGACATTGTTAAGGACCTCCACCAGAATCTGTTTAAATGATTAAATTATGTTAGGACCTGAAAATATATCAGGTAATAATAACTAGAACAAGAACCAAACCACAAATAACAGAGAAGCTAAAAGAACACGCAAAATCTAGCAACAGGACTGGATAATATCTTTGTTACTGTGTACAACTTGTCCTCCGCATATTTATGTGCCTACTGTGATCGTCTTTTCTTTTTCTCCCACCTCTTGTGTGCATAAAAGTGAGACTTTGCACATGGATTACTTTCAGGCTAAATTAATGCATATTTGGTATGTGGAACGTTGTCAGCAAGGACAATCACAGAAGCATGTCAATCAGCAGAAGAAACTTGATAAAAGGCAAGTGGCAAGAAAAAATTATAAACAGTGTCCTCTTCACACAGCTAACAAAAAAAAAAAAATTGAACAACTTGATATTCAATTGGTTAGAAATGTAAAGCTTCTTTCTATTCAATTAAATTCCAGTCCAAATATATAGAATGTGCTAAAGGTGCAAACCTATAAAAAAAAATGGAACTAAATTTATTTCAATTGATTTATACTTATTTGATTTTTCTTTTAGGTAAATCATTTGTTAAGTGCTTTTCTATTTCTTTTCTAGAATGTCGAATATCTATTTTACATCTTCAGATCTTCTATGTGAAAATGCTCAATTTTCATAAGGTCTTCTAGACTATTATTCAAAAGGTCGAGTAATGTACGTATACTGGAACTTTTTGAGACAATTATAGATCCTGGGAGAGAGGTACCAAAGACAAGATATTTGAGACCTTATAAATATGAGACTAAATCATGTAAAGATGCTAGTATCTAGGAGATTACATGGTTCTGAAACAAGGTGGTAACTCTGAAAATTTGTAGAATATGTACTCCTAAAACAAATTTTTTGTTTACTCAATATAAATCCTGATTTCATATATGATTTAGTTTACTCAAATGATACGCAACCTTAGAAAGTAAAATAAATATGTAGGTAACACCCGCCGAATGGAAATATGTTAAATGCAAGAACCTGATTAGAGATACTTCACAAATCGATTTATAACAACGATATTATTCATAAACCGATATATTAGCAGTACAGAATAAAGAAACCCACATCCTGATCCATCTGTATGTTGGCATCATCAAGTGTTTTATCCATGTCATTCATCAAAGCATGTTTCTGTTGGCCATAGTAATCCCAAATGCACACCTGCAGAGAAAAATATGATTACCAACAAACTGGCAACAGAAGATCCCTGATGAAAAAGAAATTTGAAATAAAACTATGGAAATTAAAAAATAGGCTTCTACTTGTTCTAAGTTGAGATCAAAAATGTCACACGCTCTTCGATGAAGCTCTCCAATGGTTTCCTGCTCAAAATTGTTCAATCTTCAAATAAGTAAACTGCACCTAGATACCTTTAAATGAGAGGGAGCAATTGAAGTTGAAAACAATGCTATATCACGACCTACTTTCAAATCATACCTTCTTACTAATTCTTATGGTGAAGTAGTCACCTTTCGGCATCATAAGTAGTTGAAGACGCAGAGGATACACCTCTACAGCCAACTCTGTCTGAGAGAGCCCTGAACTGATTACTTTCCTAGCCAATGTTGGACCACCTCCATACCTAAACACAATAAAAAGACCATCATGATTCCCTGCTACTTATATTCAGAATATGAACGGGCAAAAAAAATTGCCTCAGAATTATCCAGTTGTAGCAGTATCTTCTAATCATTTCCAGATAAATAAGAAAACAAGGTAAAAGAGAAAAGCAAACAGATAAAAATCAAGTCAAGGAAACATAACAGCATAGAAAAGAATGAATAAGTTGTGAAGATATATAGTCATCCGAAGTCCGAACTATTGTTTCTTGAAATAAAATGACAATAAATCCATTAGACTCATCATGTTACTTCAAATTCATGAGAAATCTTTAAGCAAGGCTTCTGCAGGATCCTGGATTTTTTGGACCTCTATTCTTTATCTACCCCAAAGATAAACTCTTTCATTTTATTTTATTTTTTGTTTCAAGAAGTAACCTAAAGACAAATTTGAGATTTTTCTCAGATGCAAATTCCACTTTAAGATATTTGTACAAATTAGAATATCTACCATCTTTTTTTTTTCTCCACAAATACACAAATGCACTTATAGCAAAACTTAAGTCTTCATATTAGTATTCCTATGATCCCATATGTGAATTCCACTTTAGATGTTTGTACGAATTAGAATATGTAACACTATTTTACATACACACACATATTCATGTTAATATAAACACATGCACCATATATAACATATCAAGTACTGGTTCATGTTCATACAGCAGGAATTAGTCCTTGTACCAGAGCATGCCTTTTGTTTAATACGTCACATGTGTATAGGAAAAAAAAAACCTGCAAACTTTGTGTGCTTCGAAGTAAGATCAGATTTTTGAGAAGACAAATAAATGCATACATTGTAAGGAAGGTTACAATTGGATTTCAAGAAAATGATTAGTTTAATACAATTCACAGTCTATCTTCTTGAATATATCACAAAATGCAGTCCAGTGAAACAAACTTCCATTCTAGTCCTGGTGCTGGACCAATCATAGGATGGCATGCTGCTAGATCACAAGATCTTTTTGCAATCCATGACACAAAACAGAAAAAATAGACTACTGATCTGCACAACAGCAGTAAGTACTGTAACATCCAGCCCAGAAGTACATTTAATAAGTTTACAACTGCTTAACTTCGTGTTAATATGATTAACAGAAATAACAAACAAAATCAATAAATAGAGAAAATTGAAAGGCATTCTCGCATACAGAATCATTAACATTTCCACCCGTAATAATAACTCACCATGAATACAACCGGTTCCAAACTTCTTGCGGAAGTAGTACATAATCTCGTCCTTCAAGTAGAGTATCATGAATTTCAGGACTTGCAATAGATCCCTCTGATGCCCCGTCATATATCAAATCAGAATTATTGATACCAGTAGGCCTGTTTAATGTACTTGAGCCAGCAGAATTGATGTGTTCTAAGGAAGAGTGCCCATCATAAGTATTAGGCTGATCTTGGTTTACATAATCAATCCAATGTTGCCACCATCTGTGTCAGAAACCAATCAGAGAAGCATTAAAAGGCAATTAAATGGAGACCACTTTTAAGTCCTTGAATTGACAAACTCTTTATCGGCTTCAAATACTATCACCATTACAATATCATTGTAACGAAAAAATCAAATGGCTTGAGGCAATGAATACAACTTTATAACCCAAATTTCTAACAAAACATATAAACTAAATAAGAATAGCAAACTAAGTATCAAATGTGATTCTGCAACAACACGAGCCAATCAAACGATTTTCGCCAGTCCAAAGCTCTTTAGATAATCACAATTAAGCTCGTAAATACTAAGAAATTCTACTTCACCAAGTAGTCAGAAGTCAGCGAATTCAAACTAAAATTATGGAATACAAAAAATTAAAAACAAAGAAAATGAAAAGAGAGATAGAGAGAAGATATAAGCCTTTGAGTGATGAGATAAAAGGTGTCGCCCTCTTTGCTGTTAGCTTCAGCGGAAATCGCAATGTCTCTAATTAAAACCCTCTCATCTTCTGGCGTCTGCTCCCCGCTTCCGCCGCCGCCGCCAAAAGTCGCCACTTCCGACATCTCTCTCAGTCGCCGATCTAAATTTTACGGTTAAATTTTGGAGGGTTTGAGATTTAAATTTTGTTTCTCTTTCTCTGAATTTTCTCGGGAGAGAAGCAGAGTGCTCAGCGAAAAGAAAATATTTTCACATATTGGACAAGGGTTCAAAAATTAAATAGCACTCTTTGGGGGAGGGTTTGTGCAAATAGCACCACATTAATAAGTCATGTTTTAATAGCACCAAAATAGATGATGAGACCAAAATACCCCCACTTACTCTTTTCCTTTTTATTTTTTTTCTCAAAAATTCGAGACTTATTTATGATTTTTTCGAGACTTATTCATACGTTTTCGAGACTTATTCCTGCGTTTCGAGACTTATTCTGTCGACCTCCATTAATGGCGACAGTGACGATCCGACGACGGCGCTAATCGACTCCGGAGATAGTTGGATCTGGAAGATTGAACGATGCCAAGTTCGTTGGCGCTATCGGTTTCATCAGATTCATGACGGATCGTCATAAATCGGACGATGAAGATTCGCGATGGTTTGGGTTTTGCTTCGTTTCTCTCTCTACACAACTCGAAAATGAAAACGAACACTTTGGTTACAATGATTGGCACTCAACAAACGTTTTCCTGGTGGTTTTACCGGTCAACTCGTCGGTTGGCGATGGCACCTCCATTGAAGCTCCATCAATTGAGGTTTGGGAAAAAGGAAGAAGAAGGTGAAGGACACCCAAGAGAAAAGAAAAGAAGCTGGAGGGTATTTTTGTCCAAATTTCATTTTTGGTGCTAATAAAACATGAGTTAGTAATGTGGTGATAGTTGCACAACTTCAAATTTCAAAAGTGCTATTTTGTCTCATTTCCTCTATTGGACAATGGAAACGAGGTTTTATTTTCGTGGAAATTAATAAAAATGACCACATATATTATGAAATATTCGTTTTTAACCACAAACAAAATTTTAATTGTTAATAGTGAAAATTATCAAAACTAACCACATATATTATGGGAAATTTGTTTTTAACTACAAACGAAATTTTATTTGTTTATAACCACTTTTTTGAGAAATTACAGGAAAGCCCTCATATAAAAAGGGTCCCCAAACACTCTCTCTCTCTCTTTTCTCTCTTTTTCTTTCGCTCTCCTCTGCTCTCTCTCTTCCGATCCTCTCTCTTTTCTTCTCTCCATCACGTCGTGCCATCGTTGGAGTCTTCGCCCGTCGCCGGACTGCTCGGACTGTGCTGGACTTGTGATGACAGGCAGTGGGGTCTGCAATTGGTGCGAAGAGTCACGAAATAGTCGACCTTCTCTCACGAACTAGCGGTAACTTCGTTCGGCTACGACGACCAGTTGACTCCGGCAATTGCATGCGGCTAGACGACCAACCTCCGGCGATGGGCGAAGCAATTGGTTCAATTGGTTCAAAAAACCCTAACCCTAATTTCAATTGAGGAAGAAGTAGAGGAAGAAGAAGAAGGGAAAAAAAAAACCTAAGCCTAATTTCAATTTAGTCCAGATTTCAAGTTTGAATATTTCCATTTATGCATGATTTCAAGTTTGGATATTTCAATTTAGTCATGATTTCAAGTTTGCTTCGAGGTTTAAAAAACATTATTTTCAGGGTACTTTGGTAATTGATGGATATACACTGAAATTTTTTTAAAAAAGTGGTTATTAACAAATGAAATTTCAAAAGTGGTTAGTAACAAAAGTTTAATGTTTCAAGTGGTTAGTTTTGATTTTCTCTCTTGTTAATAACCACTTTTTTGAGAAATTACTGAAAAAGCCTTATATAAAAACCTCCCCAAAACTCTCTCTCCTTTTTTTCTCTCTTTCTCCTTCTCTCTCCTCTGCTCTCTCTCCCGATCCTCTCGGTGCCGTCGCGCAACGCCGGAGCTATTATCAGACATCACCTAGACCAGCGGAGCCACCGGACTTCATGAACCAGCGGCACACGAAGGCAATGCCTGGTCGTCGCACGAACCAGCGCTGGTTCTTGAAGAACGGCGGCTCCGCTGGTCCAGACGACGTCCGACGACGGCTCCATGCTATGATCTCCAGCGATGTGATTAATAAGAAAGAGAAATAATAAATAAAAAAACTAAACCTAATTTGAGGAAGAAGAAAAAGGGGAAAAAAAAAACCTAAGCCTAATTTCAATTTAGTCCAGATTTCAAGTTTCAACATTTTTAATTTAGGCATGATTTCAAGTTTGGACATTTAAATTTAGTCATGATTTCAATTTTGGACATTTTCAATATAGTCATGATTTCAAGTTTCAAGGTTTTAAAAAAAGAAAACTAATTTAAGGGGTAATCTTGTAATTTATGGACATACACTGAATTTTTTTTTTAAAAAGTGGTTATTAACAATTAAAGCTTTAAAAGTGGTTATTAACAAAAGTTTAATGTTTCCTATGGTTACTTTTGAATTTCTCTCTTTATTTTCACAATCAGTTTTTTTTTTTTTTTTTTCTCTTTTAATAAAAAAAATAACACAAATTACAAATAATTTCTTACTTAAAAAAAATAAAATAAAATAAAATAAATAAAACTATTAGAATAAATTACACCAAACTCCTCTGAGATTTACTCTTTTACACGCGGAAACACCTTTACCGTTAATTGACACTCACCTCCCCTACTGTTAGGGTTTGACCATTAAATGTGAGAGTTGACCATTAAAAAATGATAAAAGACAGAAATACCCCTGATTCTCCAAAAATCTAAAATAACTAATTCCACCAAACTCTCTTCAGGTTTGCTATTTTACACACAAATCAACTTTATTGATAAATGACACTCACATCCCTTACTATTAGTCAAAGTTGGTCAAATTAAACCGTAAACCAATTTTGACTAACAAAACTGAGAATAGTTTAGTCATTTGAAGCATTTTAAATATATATATAATTTAATAAATATTTTTAAATGAAGATTTTTTTTCTTAAGGTATTTTAAAATCAAGATTAAGTGAACAAAAAGAAAACTATTTTTAAAATTAAGATTTTTTTTTTTTGGAAAGAAAAATAAGATTAATTGAAAATTAAGAATTAAAAAAAAAGAATGGAATTTTTTATTAAAAGAAGGGACAGTCCAATCTAATTTAAAAGAAATTCAAATTAAAAAAATAAAAAAAATCTTAATGTCTTTAACAGTTCGTAGTTCCACCAATAACATAAATCACAATTCCTTCCTAATTTGTTCGATCTCCTCCATGGGAGATTGAGCCAGATTTCTACCCAAAATGGAACCAGTTCGCCAGTTCCACCAACAACAACACAAATCACAATCCCTTCCCAATATGATGCAATTTGTTCAATGAAAATTTAAAAATGAAAAAAGCTTAAAATCTATTTATAAATAAGAAGAAAAAAAATCCAAAGAAATAGAATTAAAAATTTTAAGTTTTTTAATAAATAGAAAAAAATTAAAAACAAATTAGGTAGGAATTGTGATTTGTGTTGTTGGTGGAACTGGCGAATTGGCTCAATTTGGCTCAATCTCTCATAGAGGAGATCAAACAAATTAGGAAGGGATTGTGATTTTTGTTGTTGGTGGAACTATCGAACTATTGAATGCATTAAGATTTTTTATTTTATTTTATTTTTATTTTTATTTCATTTAAATTAGATTGGACTATCCGGCTTTTTTTATGAAAAATTCTACTTTTTTTATTCTTAATTTTTGATAAATCTTAATTTTCTTTCCAAAAAAAAAAAATTAATTTTAAAAACATTTTTTTCACTTAATCTTCATTTTAAAATACCTTAAAAAATTCTTCATTTTAAATATTTATTCAATTTTTTAAATATATATATTTAAAATTCTTTAAATGACTAAATTATCTTTAGTTTTGATAGTCAAAATTGGTCTACGGTTTAATTTGACCAATTTTGACTAACGTGTTTATGTGTGTAAAAGAGCAAATCTCAGGGGAGTTTGGTGTAATTTGTTATTTTAGATTTTTGGTGAATCAGAGGTATTTCTGTCTTTTATCATTTTTTAACGGTCAACTCTCACACTTAACGGTTAAACCCTAACGATAGGGGAGGTGAGTGTCAATTAACAGAGAAACTCCAATAGAGGTGTGTAGAGCTTTTGAGGTACTAGAAAGCACAACCAAACAAGTACTAAATCTTCATTCAAAAAATTTTGTTTTCAAAAACTTTATTGTTTTTATCCAAGAGAATTTTTTTTTTTAGACAACAATGCCCTTAGTGTTTGTTTGTTTTAAAAAATTGAAAAGAAAAAATTTAATAATTAAAGCATAAAAATAAGAAGTAAAAAAAGAGTCAAATAAACCTTTTCTATAAAGTTTTAAAATTTAGAAAGAGAAAGACGTAGTTTTACGGAGAGAGAAAACGGTTTAGCAGAGAGAGAAAGCGGTTTTGTTGAGAGAGAAAGCGGTTTGTTGAGAGATGATGGGGTTTTCGTGAGTGAGGAACTACGAAGACGAAGTGATGAAGAGATACATAAGCGGGTTTGAAGGGGGGGTTTTGAGTCGAAGAAAACGAAGACGAAGAAGAGGGTTTGAAGGGGGTTTCATTGTTGAAGACGAAGACGAAGACGAAGACAAAGGTAGGTTTGAAAAGGGTTCTCTATAGAAGACGAAGTGTTCATCAAATTTGTTTGGTTTGGAGAGAAATAGCAAGAAATGTACGTTCTTGAATTAATTAGGGATTTGTTGTTGTAATTTAAATACGATTTAAATTTGTTTTGTGTAAGGACCTCCATTTTATGATTGGCTTATTTCATGACAAACCACATTGGGGATGATTTTGTAATGGGTAGCTTAGGTCCTCGATGGCAAGCTTTCAAGTATCTCTGTGACTTCAAGGCAAGAGCGAAAGGTAAATCACTTAACTTGCCTCTTGAAGAGATTAGTTACACACACACACACACACACACACACACACACACACACACACACACACACACACACACTTTTCATGCATGTTTTATTCTCTTGCTTTTGTGTTTAAAATTCTCGTATGTGTGTGTTCTTCACTTCCCACACATGCACCTTGTTGTTGGAATCTAAGTGAGGTATTGTGTGTTGTAATTCGTTTCCCGATACTTGATTGGAAACGTCCGCGTATACACGGTGGTGTGCTTGTTTTAGCATGATAAGGGACTTAAGCCCCAGTGTGCTATTACATGTGCTAGTAGTGCGCTGTTGCTACCCGCGTAGTGGCCTTGGATAGTTTTTCCAGGTTCCAGTGCATTAGTAAGTTGGCTGGTAGTGCATTGGTCCTACCGGCGCAGTGGCCTTGGATTGATTTTCCAAGTCTCAGTTTGCTGGTAAGTTGGCTAGTAGTGCACTAGTTCCTACCCGCGCAGTGCCCTGTTTCCAACCTATATTTTCCAAAACGGCGTAGTTTCACTAGGGCTTATATATAAGCTTTTTCTTCTTCTTCCCCATTTCGACCTAGAACTCAAAAATTCAGATCTTAGAAAGAGAAAGAGTTCCCCTAGAGAGAGAAAGCTTACAAACTTCATTCTTTTACTTTTCAAACCCCAAAACCCATCTTCATTTAGCATCTCTAACATATTTAAAGCATGGGTCTTCATTAATGTCTTTACTTGGTAAGTAGAACAAACAACACATCTCATTTATTGTTCTATTTAATCAAGACATGTCTTTTATTGTTTATATTAGCAAATTTTCACATTAATTGCATATCTAGTGAAGTTATGATATGTTTGGGGTTTATAGTTTGATAGCTTGCATTTAGGACATAAATGCCCTCTAGCTAAGTCTATATGCCTTGCATTTTGACAATGTTGATTATGACTCATTGATTGCATTTATTGTCCTTGCCAAGTTTTATGACAACGTATGTTGATTGGCTTTTGTTTGATGACTAGATTTTAGATTCTCATATCTATATCTAGTCAGGTCTTTATAAGCATTCATATAAACTTTAATATCTATGATTGATTTTATTGCCATCATTTAATCTCTAGATAAGCATTTAGTTTTGTCTAGCATTAATTGCATTTAGAATATTTCATATATTCACATAGGATGTTGATCTCTTCATTGAGAGTTAAGTCTTGTGACTATATGTGTGTAGTGCAAAAGCAATTTGGTCTAGAATCACTATAAAAGGCCTACGGGTAGTAGTGGTGAGTTAGTGACCGAGAATGGTGTGACTAGAGGTCAACCAAGGTTGTAAACATCATTACATATAGTGGATTTGAGGACCGTGTGAGGCTAGCAAAATAGGTCGTGAGATTTAAAAATGCCTACAAGGTTATACTAAACAACCTAGAGGGGGGGTGAATAGGTTGACACACTAGTTTTAAAACCTCTTTCGTGATTAGTGTCAAAACCTTGGTGAGCATATAATAAACCTTGAACAAGATTGTTATAAGATTGTTATGAGAAAAACAATTTGCACAAGTATGCTCAATTCACCACACTTAGTCTACAAAACATATACTAAGAAACAATGTATCTCATATACAAGTATATTCAATAAAGAGCATATTCTATAAGTTGTATTATGAATATTACAATGAAAGATCACTAAGAAAAACTATACAACTTGATATAAAATATTGCAAGATACAAAGTTCAAACACTTATAAGATACAAGAAACAAATGTTAATTCAACAAACAATGTGTCCATCTCTTTCTTTATCAATAACATGTTTACAAGGATGTGAGGTATTGAAGATCATAAACAAGTTATATTGAACAAACATACAAATATAAAGAGATAGAGATAGAGACATTTGACACATTGATTTTTACGTGGTAAACCTCCGAAGAGGAAACATCCACGGGTTGAATCCACAACCACCAGCAAAGCAAATCCACTATATGAAAAGGACATACACACTCAAGGCTATCAACACTATGATATCCACCTCAAGCTATCAAAACCTAATCTACCTTCGAGCTAGTGAACCACTAAGCCTACTCCATATCCAAGGTGTGTCCTACACCTCTAAGAAGCAACTCTCTATCCAAGGCTTTCAAGCCTCTAGGAAGATTTCCTCGCTTAGCAATCTAGATCACTAGGATCCTAGTTAAGCTCCCCTAGCTCAACCATCCGGAGTACGCAACTCCTTGCTAAGACTTTCACTTGGCTATCCAAAACTTATTCCTAGCCAAGACTTCTTGCTCAAATTAAAGCTTCACACACTCCAAGATGAGACTTCCACCTTATGCAAGGCAAATGATCTAAGTGATGCAAATGATGCAAACACATGCAACATAGAATATATGATCAATACATCCTATGGAAACTAGAAATAAACAATGAGCACACAATGTATATTTTTCTAGTTCATGATCCAAAACATGACACCACACAAAATGATGCATGAGCATATGAAATGTATGGATAAAGTACACTTCATGAAGATCTAGACATAGGCAACAAAGCACACAGAATAAGGTTGTCTAGACCTTAAACATGAACAATAATCTAAAGCATGCAAAACACCTAAAACATGTCAAATCCTAGATTCTATTCATGTTACTAAAGCTTGAAAACAAAGCATGATCATTAAGCATATATTCAAGACTTTAGAGCACAAACAACAAAAATGCTAGAATGACAAGATATGATCAATGAATATTCTAACAAGTACTTAAAGCATATATATTCACAATAATCAATTAAATCCTAATTAGCTCTAAATACAAAATCAAATGTGCTAATCCTAGAATTATTCAATTAAAGGATCAAAGCATATTTTAGGGATTATTAATCATAAAATGATTCAATCAAGTCTCAAATAATCATAGATTTCAATCTAATCACAATACAACTCTCAAACATGTGAAAACCATAGAATCAAATATTCTAGATCACAAGTGTCTCTAATTAGACTTTTGATTAGGATTGATTATGAAGCTATCTTTCTTAATAACATTCACCATATATACACATATATATAGAAGAAGAAACCCCAAGCAAATTGAAGGTTATAAAAGAAGAAATCACAAAGATAAAGTCAATACCTCTCCATCACGAGCTGTCACGATTGTCTAGGTTGAACACCTTGAAAACTCAATCAAATGACTGCAAGATCACTTGGAAAAGGTAGAGGACTCAATTACGAACAATCTCCAATTTGAATCACTCAAATCTGACTTCGTATGAAGAAGTTATGGTGTTTGGAAGTTGAGAAAATTGGAGAGAAAAAAACTGACGGGGTTTTTCTATTTTCTTCTTTCTTTTCTTCTTGAAAACAAATGAAGGGAAGTAGAGAGAGGGAAGAATTTTGGCAAATCAAACAAGGCCACATTAGCCTCTTCCCTGTGTGTGGTGCGTGGGCCACAAGGGACCAAAGGGCTGGTCAGCCTGTGTGGCACACGGCCTCCACACGGGGTGGCCAAGGCATGGCCTTAGGCCATGCTTGCTTCTCCCGCACACCTCCCACGTTCTTCGACCGTATTCGGACCTTTGAACTCCAATTTCAAATCTATTTTTAGATTACGAATCGTAACTCCCTCACGCACAACGAAAACTATAAAACTTTGACAAAAGGTTGAGAATTCATCTCGGAAAATGACGATAAACACAACTCAACGAATGAGAATGAAAAGTAGCGTAGCTACATCATTTGGACTCGAAACTTAATGAATGAGTAACCTAAACGATCGGGACTCAATAAAGAATCAATTAAGATCATGTACAAGTCCAAAATACAAGAAACACAAATAATCAAATACAAATTCACATATTAATGTCATTTCCTAGACATAGTCTTAGAACATGCAACTCTACAATGTATGAGCAATTGAGTTCAATGCATGAGCATACAAAAACATGTGAATGTGTTATATAAATGGTACACAATGATACAGGGACACTTATGAATGATTTGTGTGTGTGTGTGCCTTAACGCCTTGCAAGAGAAGGAAGAAACTTGATACCTTAGCATCAAAGTACGCGTTTTTCCTCTTGAAGAAGATATTTGCACAAGATGTTGCTTTTTCACCTTTGAGGCTTCTTTCTTCCAAGAATCACCTAAGCAACAACTAATACAAATAAAGAGAGTTTTGCAATGGAATCAAGCCAATACCAATAAAGGATCTTACAAGATTTTCTTAGTTGTGGATTTCTCATATAAATCAATCAACTTGTTATTTATTGTTTTTTGCACTTTAATTACGTACGTTGATTGTGTTTTATTGTATTGGATTAATTTTTATAATATTGACTAATCCGAAAAATTGATAACTAATCGGATTAACAACTCATTCACAGCACCCCCCCCCCCCCCCCCCCTTCGCCCCCCCAGGTTGTATTAGACACACATGTATATATTTTCAATTTGTTTTTATGGTTTGGCCCATCAAGTTAAGGTTTTGATTTGTTTTTTCGGTAATGTTTTTTTGTATTGCGTGTTTCCCTTAGTTGATTAGTCTTCTTTGGTTTTCAAGCGATTTGATATTCAAAAGTTTCCATAATGTATACAATGTGAACTTGTATCATGTAAAGTTGTTAAATTTCATCATGTAATACTATTACGATTTCATCATGTAATAATATGTGATTTACATCATGTATTCATTTTGAATTATTTTAAAAAATATATATATATATATTGTTTTTCAAACTATTTTAATGTAGATGAATGATAAATTCTCTTCTCGTCCTTAATTGTTATGTTAAATAAATATTTTTGGATTTGAATATCTATTTTTTTTTTTCAGTGGTTTTATAAATTATGTTTGAAAATAGTTCACTAAACTATATTACCAAGCTTAGGTAACTTCAATTGATACTGCTACTGTTATCAATATTTTCTTTTATACAAATGAAATTTGTTCTTTAGTAAGGTGCTTCATTTCATTGTTGTAATGTAGTATATAAGTTATATGGGTAGATTTCAGTTATCATTACTCTTTGTTCAAAGTTCAATTCACAATCGAGATTGTTTTCATTGTTGTAGTCTTATTTCAAATTTTTTTCAATAAAGATGGATGCTAATGAAGACTTGGATTATTATTGAGTATACCCGAGGGATATATGGACATATCACATAAAGATAAACATTCATTGCAAACACAAATTCATAGGTGGCTTTGAAAATGTGTTGTACAATTGTAGTGAGTTAGATGACTTGAGTGCTGTCAATTTGGGCCGGACCTGGGGGGCACGGCCCGTTAAGACCCGGCATAGAGACGGGCCATGTCAGGCACGGCATGACAAGTGGCATAGCTCACCGGTGTGCCATGCTAACCCAAGCACGTCACGAGAGGCCATGCCGTGCAGGGCTAAGCTTGTCGACATGGCTCGGCCCGATTGGTCCATGTGTCTTGACCAACGGCCAACCAGCCTTTTTTGACCGTTGCACACCGTTTTCAATTTTTTTTTTTTACATTATGACCGTTTAGCACCGGTATTTAAAAATAAAATAAATAAATCAAATCACACCTAATTAAATTATCATTTTGCATTTTTACCCACATTTCCCTTTCCATACACTATCTCTATCATTTCTCTAAATTCTCATTCTTTCTTCACACTCTCTGATCTCTATTATTCTCTAATATAATTAATTCAATAATTCTTTATTTTCTATTTTTATTCTCTACTCTCTAATCTCTCCACCAAATATTTCTCTATTCACATTCTCTCAAGTCTAAGCATTTCTTCTACAAAGTACAAATTACAAAGGTAAATTATTTTTTCTTTAAATTTTATTATTTATACTTAGTTTTTAAATTTGATATTTATAATTAGTATATTTATGCTCAGGTTTTATTTTTAATATTTATACTTAGTATTTTTATTCTTAAGTTTTATATTTAATATTTATTTTTATGCTTAGTTCTTAATTTTAATATTTATGCTTAGCTTTTATTTTTAATATTTAGGTTTAGTTTTTAATTATAATACTTATGCTTAGTTTTTAATTTAATATTTATGCTTAGTTTTTAAATTAAATATTTATGCTTAATTTTTAATTATAATATTTATGTTTAGTTTTAAATTTTAATATTTTTATTTAGTTTTAAATTTAATATTTATGCTTAGTATATTTATGCTAAATTTTTAATTTTAATATTTATTCTTAGGTTTTAATTTATATTTAATATTTATGCTTAGGTAGTTGGGTTTTATATTTGTGATTAGTTATTAATTTAAATATTTATGCTCAATTTTTAAATTTATATGTTTATGCTTAATATGTATGTTCAATTTTTATATTTATGACTATGAGTTACTATTTTTTTTTTAACTTAATGAGTTAATAATTATATTGTAAGAAATGAATCCTATTTTTAGAGACGGTCTAAACATGGATGATGATGAGTTCAACATTTTTTACACCTGAACCCGAAAGTGTTAACAATACAGCAGTGGGAGCGGTAGCAGGTCCTTCCTCCTCCACATAGGGGTTGAGGACATCAAACCCAAAAAGACAACATCAAAGGTATGGGATTGCTTTGATCAAGAAAAGGGACTTAGCCCAGACGGTAAGGAAAGAACAATGGCTCGCTATAAATTTCGTAAAACTTTATATATCAGTTCTGGGTTGGGAACGAGACATTTGAAATAGCATATGGAAAAATTCTTGCCTAAACACGGACAAGTAAATACTACAACCCAGACACAACTACAAGTCTACAACAAAACCTAGACGAGTTTGTTACAATGTGGAGATACGACTCCGCGAATGCAAGAGAATGTTTGGCACATTATAT
Source organism: Acer campestre (assembly GCA_954870605.1). Taxonomy (NCBI): domain Eukaryota; kingdom Viridiplantae; phylum Streptophyta; class Magnoliopsida; order Sapindales; family Sapindaceae; genus Acer; species Acer campestre. The sequence continues at coordinate 17,389,301 of OX940799.1, read as the reverse complement.
TGCACAAATGAATCAACCAAATAATTTCGGTGAAAGTCCCTTTTATAAAGAATTAACTCAAAAAGCCTACAACCCCCCAATTTAAAGTTGTTTCTAGAAACACCACTATGAACGATTAGAAAAAATGTTTTTACACCAACGAGATAACTTGATCGTTGAATTATAGCATCTAAGTGTTTCAAATACACTAACTTCTGATATTTGAAATGTAGATTCCAAACAAGACTATTTATGTGTCACGGGACACTATTTAGACTTTGACTGGAACATACAAAAAAGAATTCATTCTATGAATTTTCAACATACCACTCAAAAATATTTATCAAGTCATTACTTCTGTTTTTACAAGATTATTAAATAACTTAACGCATCATTTCTATCACATTAGATAAGCATCAGCAAACATTAGCTTTATTGCCTTGTTTTTTTACAACAATGTCCTGCAAGCTGAGGTTTTTTTCTTCCACCAACGGTGAACGTCACATCATCAATTTAGTTGTAAAATCTAGTTTGAAGGTTGTAGGTGATTGTATAGATCGCATTAGAGATTCCCTTTCTTAAATTAACATCTATAATCCAAGATTGGCAAAGTTTGGCAGATACTGTCAAGCTAACTGATCGAACCAAAATTGGTATGATTTTAGCCCTCATTTCCTTCTCTTTTTGCTTGATTCTTAGGCAATATCCCATGATTTAATTGTGTAAATTAAGTGTTTTCAGGTATTTCTGAAGTTCAGGGGCATTGGAGTAATTTTGGTGAAATAAGGGCAAAAGTGTAATTATTGAAGGAAAATTGAAGTTAGTGTGATTTTATAAGAGATTAGGGGTCATTCCATAAATGACCATGCAAATCAGGCAAGCAGGCGCCACGTCAGCTTAAACAGTGCATTTTGCATAAGTGGGTGGCCCAATGCACAAGCCCAATGTGTAGACCTTTGCACCCCACCTCGCTGCTTAATGCACCCCCAATGAAGACAAGAAAAACAAGCTTGTGTGCACCCCTGCCAACGTCTATGCACACCCCAAAGAAGAAGGAGACAAGCCCACACCACCTAGTTTAATGAAACAGTATGTTTCAGTGTGGTAGGCAAGTCAACGGCCCAAATGCAAGGCCCAACTTCACCCACACCACATGTTGACGTCTAAATGCACCCCTATTCATTTCTAAATGAACCCTGATAAAGACAAAAGAAGAGACAGTTGCGTGCACCCCTGCTAGCTGCTGATTGCACCCTATTTACTATTCACTTTCTTCTTCCACTTCATGCGAGCAGCCATGGCAAGCTTCCCCCAAACCCTAGCTTGCACCGACAACATTCTGGTGATCCCGACCTACCATCGACTGGATTTCAACCCAAAACGACGGCAAAGAGGATGGCAACCCGGTCGGTCACTATGCGGCTCCCCAAATGGCCGAAATTGGAGCCACCCAATCATGCCTCCCTCGCCCTTTTGTGTCGCCACTTCCCAAACCGTGACAAAAACGCATAAACCAATGTCGCGATTTACATTCCGATGTTGCAATGGCGAGAGAGTTGTTTTGGCACCTAATAGAGTCACCATTTGTGTGACTTGTGTCACCCCCACTGTCGCAATGAACCAAAATAGCAACCCCTCTCTGTGAATTTATTATTGGTGGGGAAATTACAAAATGCCCCCTATATTGGACTAAATGTTAATTTGCCACCTGAGACCTAATTTGAAAACCTTATAAATACATCACTATTTTCCTCTTTTGAGTAACTCTTGACCACCAAGAAACTTCTTTTCTCCACCATTCATTGTCCCACCATTTTCTCTTCTACCTAAACTTAATATTTAGATTACTTTCCCCTAATCATTCATTTCTTCCCATCTTCTCCACATATCTCCTTAGTCACTTCCCATTTGACTCTACCTATCTAGACACATCCTCATCATCCACTCTTCGCACAAGAAACATAAAAGGCAAGGAAATGATCAAGCTTACAAAAGGAGGCCCAATGGTGATTTCCTAATCTTTTACTTGCATTCTCTTTGATTGTAATATGTATAATTAAATCCCCTTTCTAGGGTTTTGATGTGAGAACATTTGGATTGTGTTTTGCTTAAGTTTTAATATATTTTAATCTCTATTTGTGTTCTATTCATTTTATAATTAGATTCTATTCATTATATAATTGACATGTATATCCACTAGTTGATTATAATCTTGTTTAGGATAATTTGTTATACAATCTTGATTGGATTGACAATCTTGATGGATTGAGAACATAGTGACTAGGATAGATTGTCGGAGGGTATATCAACTACGATCATCTAAACCGTTAATTGTAACAAATCGATCCCGCCGTGACCCCCACTCCTTAATCTGTTAGGCATTGCGGTGGGAAGTTGTTTAGGGTTCATAGTAATGGTCTAAACACATTCTAGGAAACAATTGGTTAACATTTGTGAGATTGGCTCACTAAGGTAGTTTGAGAAGCATTTCTCGTAATCCACTTGTTATCTCATTACTTCCCTAACAATTCTCTTAATTGTTAATTTCATTTATCTTATATAAATTTGTTAAGCCTTCTATTAGTTTTATTAGTTTATTAGGTTTATTTTACATGTATGTTTGATGGCTTGACAAACCATACAACCATCCATTTTTATGATTTATTTTATCGCATTTAGATTAGCTAATTTATTCAACTAATCACTCTAATTCCCTGTGGAACGAATCCTACTTACCACTTTACTAATTTTCTATCTAAGTGGTTTTTCTAAGTGGTGAAATTGGTTTTCAAAACGATCACACATAAAACGTATTTTGTTGAGCATACAAACGACCTCATCACTAACCAACTACGACCCTGTAGATTCCAAATAGATATGTCAGTAAGGTGGAACTCTACTTACTTAATGCTACAAAATGCTTTGGATTATTCTATCACTATTACAAGTTTTTATAATATGAAAATGGCCAAAAATGGGCAGTCCAATACTATCCACAAACATTTTTATCAAAATTTTAAAGGTTTTTTACGATTCCACTATACTTCTTCCTAGGGTCTATTACCTCACATCTTATCTTGCAATCCATCAGATTGTGGAAATATCTGAAATGTTAAACTTTTATAGAGATGATGAAATAATAGGCAATACAATTGTTGCCATGGAGGAAAAAATTAAAACATACTGGTCTGAAATTCCTTTCTTATATGCCTTAGGTATTATACTAGATCATAGGATTAAATTATATGGTTTAGAAATTTTTCTTAATTATGGTACTAACTTGAACTTAGATTTATCTCAATAGTATATTGATTTGCAAATCAAGTTGTTCAAAATTTATGCTATTTATGAGCGCAGGTTTGGCGGCGTAAACACGCAACCATCAGAAGAACGGGGCACACTCCTATTGAAGAGAAGTTGGAGCATCCTCCTAAAATGTGGGCAAGGGACTTCCCGTGGGAGCTCATCAACTTCTTCATCCCAACCTTTAGTTGCAAGAGTTGCTCCAACTGAAAATGCAAAACTCAACAACTTCCTTTGAACTAAGTTCGAAACAACCGGTCCAATGGAGGAATGTGATCTACTGTTATGGTGGAAGAACTATAGCAACAGATATGTAGTACTGTCAACACTAGCACATGACGGGATTGTGAGCATACTCGAATGAGGATGCAGCATCAAACGGAAGACCAAGAAGTAATTAAAAATTTCACCAACTTAAACGTCGATGAGGGTTTCGCCAATAACCAAGAGGAGGGCTAAAGAATGAAGAGATAATCATGTAATACTGAAATCTGCATAAGTAATTCTTTACCTATATTGTTTTTATCTAACTTAGACTTACACACTTTTTATTAAATGATTCATTATTTCATCTATTTCTTACATATTTATTTATTCTTTGAATTATTTTATTAAATAAATTGATCTATTTCTTACATTTTATTTTATTATACTAAAATAATAAATAAGATAATCAAATACATAATAAGTTAAAACAAGAAATAAATTTTTAACTTAAAAGTTAAAAAAAAAAAATTAAATTAACGGGTTGACCTATTAGCCTGCCTGTCGGGTTATGCCTCATAATTCCTAAACGTGGTGTGCCTAACCCAACCCGTTAAACTATCATGCCATTTTGGCACGAACCGTTTAACGTGCCAAGCCTTAACGGGTCGGGCCAGCACGGTTTGACAGGTCTGGATGACTTCAAGAGTATCTATTTCAAACATTATTTGGATATGCCAGAACAAGGTTATTTTCAAGCTGAATACATGCACAATTTGTTCACAAGACAAATTAAAATTCACGGTGTTAGCACAGATAAAATGTTGTTTGTTCTGGAGAAAATTAAGGTTAGACTTGGCATTAGGGAGTTTTGTTTGTGCACCGGTATGAATTTTGTTAGCTAACATATAGTTTTTTGAGCGAATATCAGTCGGTTACAGATGGGATCCACTTTAGATATTTTGGTGGATCGCCTATGTTGTTGGACGATGTTATCGATGCCTTTTTCTTGGAGACGTTTCAGCGCCTGAGTGATTATTTAAAGCTTGTCCTAGTGTTGTTTATGAACAAATATCTTTTCAGCTTAGATTAAGTGAGTCCAGTTTCATATTAGTTATTGACATTGGTTGAGGACTCAAGTGCCTTCAATAAGTTTGTCTGTGGCCACTACGTTTTTAAGATAGCACGGGACTACATCTGTAAAGGATTCATGGTGCTAGATCCAACCGGTCTTGTATGTAGATACAAACTTTATGGTTTTGTTTGGGGTGTTCAGGTATCCTTGAAATAAAAAATGTTTTAATTGTTATTTATAACAATTCTTTACCTATATTGTTAAAAAATAAATAAATAAATAAAATTAGTTTTGGGCAATGGAGGCCATTCCGGTGATACGTTATAAGTTGTGCCATTGAAAACGTCTCGGTTTCCCTCATTTAAAAAAATAATGGAATTTCATCACAAAGGGATCAAAAATGCGCAACTGTTGGTTACATACAGAGTTAGAAGAAAAAGTGAATATACGTAAATCATTATTTGATTTTTTTTAACATATCGTATAATTATTTTGTAACTTACTGACTTTGTACACTTTTTTTTTAAAGCTTACTGACCAATAAGAGTTTACTCTCATACAACATGAGTTGAAACAAGATTATTGGGTAGACGTTGATGTTGATATGTCCAAAGGTCCACAATATGAACCTCTGAAAGAGGAAGAGGGGCCGTCATAAAAAAAAAAAAAAAAAAGACTAAGCTGAAATGGAAAAGAAGATATAAAGGTCCTGGTGTTCCCGCTCAACGAAGACAACGAATGCCACTCAAAGAGGCAACATCACATAAACCGTCCATACGGCATAGCCTAAAGGCTTCTTTGGGACAACAGTCTGTACAAAGTGCTCGACAACCATCTTCAATTAGTGAGTCACACGACGTAATTTCAGAGAGCTATCCTCAATTGGTTAGGCATCCCTGCCTATTTACGATGACTCTCCCTAAGACGTCGATGGCCAGCGATGTACTTATACACCTCCACCTCCCCATTATCAACATTCCATTCCATTTGTTTATACTTTTGAACTAAGTAAACTAATTCGTGACATTGTAGTGAAAGAAATTGCAAAGTTATGGAATGAAATGTTTAAACATTTTGGCGGTGTTCAGGTATGTTTCCTTCATGTATATATGTCCACAATTTATTGTATTGCAAAATTGTATCTCGTTTAGATTTAATTGATTGTCTCTTCTTCTTCTTCTTTTTCACTAAAGGGCCCTCATTGCACAAATAAGAAGGATTATCGTGATATAGATAATCGAGATAACTTTTAGATAGACTTCGGTATGGAGTACGACAGTAATGAAGAGTATGATGGTACCCATAACATGCCTATGGAGGTATTGATCTCGGATTCAGCCACCACACAAATAATCCTTACCACTCAACCAGCCACCTCACAAACAATCCCTACCACACCGCTAGTCACCACACAAACTGCAACTCACTTGAAGCAACCCAATCACAACAAACTCCACTCATGCAACCACCTACCACACAAACAGCCCTCACAGTTATAGCCATCATACAAATAGCCATTACCCCCTAACCATCCACCACATATGGAATATTTATAAAAAAAAAGGGGTAAAATGAGAAAAATGACGTCATATGAAACATGCGCATATTACCATATAAAACGAATTTGAATGAGAAGTCATTTACGGCAACGTGCAAAAAAGGTGTGTTGAGGAAGATAAACTTATGACAACATGCGAAAGAGGTATGTTGCAAATAATCACCTTTTTAACAACAAGTAACGTGTGTTACAAAATAAAACTTACGACAACGTGAAAAAAAGGTGGGTTGCAGGAGATAAACTTAAGATAATGTGTGACAGAATTATGTTGCAAATAATCAGCTTTTTAACAACAATTAATGTGTGTGTTGCCAAATAGAAACTTACGGCAACATACAAAAAAGGTACGTTGCATAATATCACCTCTTAAACAACACGCAATAAGTGTGTTGTCAAATATTGTCTTTTTTCACAATATACATATTTATACATTGTTAAAAATATGAATATAGCAACATATACAGAATTTGTGTTAATTATTTAAATAACAATAACAACGATCAATCTTTACGCGTTGTCATAAACCATATATTTTTAACAACTTCTTTTGTATGTTGTAACAAGTGTTCTTTATCAACGTACACTCTGAATTATATAGTCATATGTTTCTAATTATCGATAACATTCAGTTGTACGTTGTCATAGGTTGGTTCCATAACATATATTTGATATGTATTGCGGTAAATCACTTTTTGCAACGGGCACACTATGTTCGTTGTCTTTCTAATGTTACCAAAAGTGATTTTTCTTGTAATGTTATAAGAGTTTCAAAACAAAATGAAAAACAAAAGTAATATACCTTCGATTACGAAATAGTTACGGTAAAGATATGAGACAGGTGATTTGTAAACAATGTAGACCTACTGTACAAGCAGATCGATAGAACAAAATAGCTATGTGTGTAATCGATAGTTGATGGGTTCATTTTCTGTATTGTAAAGACAGAAAGTTGATGAGAGAGAGAACATTGGGTAGAGAAAGTGATTGAGAAGAGAGAGAATGTTGAGAGAGAGAGAGAGAGAGAGAGAGAGAATGGTTGATGAAAGAGAAAGGGATTATTAATGTGTCTAAGAGATAAAGTGAAAAAAAAATTATTAAATTGAAAAAGTAAGGGTATTCTCGTCAAATCACCATTAATTATGGATAAAAACATTGAAGTTGTTGAGAATGGAAAAACTTGAACTACACATAAATGGATAAATAGTGGGATTTACTAAAAAAAAAAAATTAGCACATCACATCTTAGTAGAGATGGTACACCTCCTTATTTTATAAACATGTGTGGGAGAGTTTTCTCTCAATTTATTGTCTGATTTTAGCAAGTCCCGACAATCCTCTTGTACTAGTTGTAATATTTCAATATATATATATATGTTGTTAATTAAATTGAAGCAACATATAATATAATGGAAACAAAATGAGAGAATAATAATATGATAAAACAAATAATTAATAAGAGATAAATAAAATAAAATAGAAGAAGAGATGAGAGATGAGAAGTAATAGAGATAGGCGAGAGAAATATATTGCCTTTGTTATAGATTCTGAAAGCAACAGTTGAACAACAAAAAACCAAAATATTTACAAGGCAAAACCAATTTATAGGTGGGAGGGCGAATCAAAATATTACAAACAAAGTGCCACTATTCAATGTGCATGAGGACAAAAAATGTAAAGCTTGTATGTGTACTAGCTTCTTCAAGAAGCCAATGACAAAATTGTGGTGAAAAGTCACACACAGGTTATAATACTCCCCCTTGGATTTCCACCATTTATATTTTAATTTGCTAAGAAAAACTCAGTGGGACAAAAACCTTAGCAAAAATATATACAATGATCTTCTGGATCAAGTGGTGTGGATGTGTTCAGAACTGCCTTATTAAAACCTTTCCGGTAAAACCCATTAGGACAAAATCTGGTAGAAGGAAAAATAGTACAGTACACATATATCAATTCAAAATTTTGCTCCCTTTGATTGAACGCTCCCCCAAAATGAAACTTCAATATCAATCTTGTAATTTGCAGAGTACGCATGCCAATCCCATATACCAATTTCTCAAAAGTTGATGTAGGTAATGTTTTGGTAAACAGATCTGTAAGATTATCTGTAAACCGTATTTGTTTAACATCAATTTGCCGGCTCTGTTGAAGTTCATGAGTATAGAAGAATTTAAGAGAAATATGTTTGGTTCTGTCTCCTTTGATATATCCCCCTCTAACTTGAGCGATACAAGCCGCATTATCTTCAAATATCAGTGTTGGCATTTCTATAGATAATGAAAATCAACATGTATTTTGAATTTGATAAATAACTGACCATAGCCACATGCATTCTCGGCTTGCTTCATGAAGTGCAAGGTTCTCAGAATGATTAGAGGATGTAGCAACAAGAGTTTGCTTTGTGGAGCGCCAGGAGATTGTTGTGCCATTATAGGTTAGGGTAGACACTAAGTTCGAAACCGAACCGAACTGAATCGAACCGAAAAAAAGGTGTTCGGTTCGATTCATGGAATAATTTCGGTTTAAACCGATTTAAAATGTTAACAACAGAAAAGTTTTCAGTTCAAACCGGTTTGGTTTTTCCAAAATCGGTTTGAACCGATTAAACCGCCTATATAAGTAAAAAAAAAAAAAAAAAAAAAACCCTAACCTTTTTTACTTCTCTCTCTTAGCAGACTACACTGTTCTCTCATCTCTGACTTCTCTCATCCATACCTCTCTGTTCCTCAACAGTCAACCACTGATTTGCTCAACATTCGATTCCAATCTGCTCTTCTCAACTCTAATCGACTGTTCCTCAACATTTGAAAGGTTTGCCACTTTCTCTTCTTCTTTTCTAATTTTACTTTTGTCTATTTTTTTTTTGTTTCACATCCGATCTGCTCAAACTCTTCTTCATCTCCAGCCAAAGTGTCAAGCCGTCAACGAGACAAACCTTAAAGCTTCAGCTCGTCCAATCTGCTCTTCTTCAGCTCGTTTGATCTGCTTCAATGAGACAAATGTCTGTGCCTAATCTGAGTTAGCTTTCTTTCTTTCTTTATATTTTTGAATTTTGAGTTAGCTTTTCTTTCTTTAGTTGGTTGATTGTTTGTGTATAATGTATATTAGACGATAGACAGCATTTTGAATCTGGTTGATTTGGTTGATTGTTTGTCTAATCTGGCTAAATATTTCATGTTATTGACAAAGATGGATGATAGATATTAAGTGTTAACATTTGCTGTAGTAGCTGGACAGTCGAGTATGGTTTGTTGTTTGGGATTATATCCTAGTAGCAGTCTGATGTTGAAGTTTTGCATGGCATTTGACCTACTCATATTCTTTTTCATGTTCAAAGATAGGGGTGGGCATGGTTCGATTCGGTTCGGTTTTGGCCAAAACCGTATTGAACCGACATATATTCGATTTTTAAAAATGTGAATCGGTTTGAACCGTTTGAACCTAAAAACCAAATTGAACCGAACACCTTTATCTCGGTTCGGTTCGGTTCGGTTCGGTTCAATTCGGTTTTAGGCCTATTGGGCTTTGAAGGTTTTTTATATGTTTTTTTAATTTTTAGGGCCTTTAAGTTGCATTTTTGGCATTTAGGCTTAAACTTTTTTTTAGAAAAAATAATTTAAACAAAATACAACTCAATTTTCATTCCAAATCTAAAATTTCAATCATATTCAGTCTATATACTCAATCAAAATATTAAATATTCATAACTTCTATAAAATAGAAGTCAAAAAATGTAGTACATAACGTAGTCCAAAATAAAACATCATCAACAAATAGTCCATAATAAAATTGAACCTTATAAAATAATTAATTAAAACAATTCGGTTTATTCGGTTCAGTTCGGTTTTGTATATCCAAAACCAAAACCGAACCGAATTCAATTCGGTTTTCAAATTTTAAATCGGTTTGAACCAAATAGAAACTATGAACCAAACCAAACACCCTTTTTCGGTTCGGTTCGGTTCGGTTCGGTTTAATTCGGTTTCGGTTTTTGTGTCCACCCCTATTCAAAGATATGGTCTTGTGAAATCTCTGGCGATGCCAGTATGCAAATCTTTTAACTGATATGGAAAACTACCAATCTTTTAGGATTTTCTTTTCTATTTTAATGTAATGTAATGGCCTATGGGCCTATAATCCCTATTGCCACATTCCCAATCTTTTAGAATAGAATACTGTTAAAATTTTGGCTGAGGATATGTTTTTCATGCATTGCCTTCTGGTTTTTCAGTCTTTAAAAATGCATATATTTTCTTTCATTTGATTTTGTTGACAAGAAAATACCTATACTATGGGCATGGGGGGACTATTGTTATGTTGTCTAGTCACTGCTTGAAATCCTTGTGTGTTACTTCTGCTATGATTGATTTGCACCTACTTCCATCGACTATCATTATTAAGCAAAGTAACAGATTCTGTGTTACTGATTATGCCATCTACTCCTATCAGTTAACTTTGTTGTATATTGTCTTAATTAGTTACTAGTTATATATTACTGATAATATGGTAGTTGATTACCTCTGTATTTGATAATATGGTAGTTACTAGTTTTTTTTTTTTGAAAGGCACTTTATTAAAAGCAAAAACCAAGCTCACCAAGGAGCACAGCCTGCAAACAGCAAGAACCCAAAGACCAGAAAACAAAAACAGCGGCACAATACAGAGTTGAAAGGAAAAAACAGACAAGAACAAGGCTACCAGCCCAAAACAGAGACACAAGGATCATCCCAAGTCACTCCAGGAGCACAAATCCCCTAAATCGTTTGCACCTTTCTTAGCCAACGCATCAGCAAACGAATTGGAGGCCCTAGTGCGAAACACGACAGAGTAGTTATTAGTTATATTATATTATTATTGATATCTAATATGTTATTACTAGTATTTTATCCATATCAGTCAATGAAAAATCTGGTGATATCTAATATATTATTGCTATTATTATTTTTTTTGAAGTAATTATTATTAGACATTGAGACAATGTGTTTGTGTTCATTGTGTATATTAGACATTGACAGTATTTCACCTGTCAATGTAATAAAGTAATATGTTTATAGACAAATAATGTAATATGTTTGTAGGCCTATGTTGATATATGTAATAATGTAATATGTTTATAGACAGTAATTGTGTTGATACTAATTATGTGATTGTGTTTGTGTCTAAGTATTTATTTTAATTATTTATTTGTATGTGAAATTGTGAGTAGATGGAGATTGATCATAATGTGGATTCAATGGAGGGGAGTAGTGACTCGGGTCTGGAGACCTTAGAGAATTCTAGCTCTATTGGAAAGAAGAAGGTTTCAAAGAAGGGTATAAGGTTAGGTGGTAGGAAAGGAAAAAAAAATCAGAATGTTGGGCACATTTCAAAGAATATGTCACTAAAGATGGGAAGAAAATAGCTAAATGCAAGTATTATGGTGACAGTTATGCATTTGATTCGAGTTGTAGCACAACAAACATGAACACACATATTAATAAAAGATGCAAAAAATACCGACCTTTAGATCCAAAACAAAAAGTGTTGGTGAAACAACTAACTACATCAAGTTTTGGGAGTAGTTTAAAGTTTTGGGAGTAGTTTAGGGTGTCTAAATTTGATCAATTGAGATATAGGAGGGCTTTAGCGGAGATGTTGATACTTGATGAATTACCATTTAGATTTGTTGAGAATCGGGGATTCCGTAGGTTTTGCTTTGAACTTTGTCCTTTATTTGATCTTCCATCTAGGAGAACCATTGTTAGAGAGTTGTATAAGTTGTACATTGATGAGAAGATTAAGCTAAAGAAGTATTTTAATCGGAGTAAGGTGAGGGTTTGTCTAACCACAGACATGTGGACATCAATACAAAATATAAACTACATGGTTGTGACTACTCATTTTATTGATTATGATTGGCAGCTGCAGAAGAGGATTCTGAGCTTTCGTCAAATAGTTGATCATAAGGGGGATTCAATTGGAAAGTGTATTGAGAATGTCTTGATTGAGTGGGGTATTGATAAAGTTTTCACAATAACCATGGATAATGCAACTGCAAACACTACTGCCATTAGTTATGTGATTAGGAAATTATAGTTGGCAAGATGATGGAGCATTTTTGGAGGGCAAGTACTTACATATATGGTGTTGTGCACACATCCTAAATCTAATAGTCAGTGATGGGTTGAAAGATTTGCATGACTCAATTGCGGCGATTCGCAATGCGGTGAAATTTGTGAAATCTTCTCCCAGTAGACTAGATAGATTTAAAAAAGCTTTGCACATGAGAAGATTGGAACTAAGGGGTTGGTAGTGCTAGATGTTCCTACAAGGTGGAATTCAACTTACTTGATGTTGGAAAGTGCAATGAAGCTTAGAAAAGCATTTCAGCGAATGGGAGAGGAAGATATTCAATATGTGAACTATTTCAGAGGTGATGAAAATGAGCAGAATCGGATAGGACCCCATACTCTTAATGATTGGGATAATGCCAAGGTATTTATCAATTTCTTAGCAACTTTTTATGATATTACCTTGGATTTTAGTGCATCATTGCGTGTGACTTCCAACATTTACTTTAAGAGTTGGTGCACCATTCGTAATCAACTAAATTCACTGACCACTGAAAGAGATCCACTTGTGAGTAAAATTGTTGTGAGTATGCAGCAAAAATTCGTTAAGTATTGGGGGGTGGGGGGGTTTAGAAACAACCAATAACTTGTTGATATTGGCAGTTGTTCTTGACCCAAGGTACAAATTGGGTTATGTTAAGTTTCGGTTTGATTCCATTTATGGTGTGGAAGAATTTCAATCAATGATTTCTAAGGTGAAAGGTGTGTTGTTTGACTTGTATGAATGGTATAACATATTTTATGGTAGTTTGGGTGGGGGTGAAAAGGAAACCGATGATGTATTCTCAATTGGAGTTAGTGGTGGAGCTAGTGATGACTTAGAATTGGGCAGGTTAAAAGCAACTGATAAAGAGGATAGTTTGTGGGGAATGAAGCAACAAGAAGAAGATATTAATAAAGGGAAAATTGAGGTGGACTTGTATTTGTTGGAGCATGCTGAGAAATTGAATAAGAAGTTTGATGTTTTGGCTTGGTGGAAGAATTCTTTAGTGAAGTTTCCTATATTACAATGGTTGCAAGAGATGTCTTTGCAATGTCGGTTTCAACAGTGGCTTCTGAGTCCGCATTTAGCACCGGTGGTCGCATTCTTGATCCATTTAGGAGTTCATTGACTCCTAAAATAGTTTAGGGGTTAATTTTGACCGGAAATTGGTTGCAAGCAACTTGTCCTATTGCTGAACCGCGTGTTGTTCAAGAGCATGCTGAAAATGAAGATGAATCGGTTCATTTGTTAGAACATTATATCAATGTTGAAACCGGTAAGTATTTAATATTTAGGTGGAATTATCAAATTTGTTGTTTTTTTTATTAATTTTATTTATTACTATGTAAGTTTATTTATTTATTGTCTTAATCTTAATGTAGAGTATGAAAGTGGAGTGACAAATGAATGATAAAAATTAAGGAGGAATGATTAATGAAGCCATGAAGTTAAGCTTTTAATTGTTTGTATATGCCTAATTTTTCACTATAATTTTTTGTTTTTTGTTTTTTTTGGTTTTTGTATTGATGATGATAGCCTTGTGGCCTTGTAACTGTCATTACTAATTACCATTTTATTTATGAATGCAGGAAGTTGGAATTATTTTACTGTCATTAGTCATTACTAATTAGATTTTGGAGTTTTTATTTTAGTCGTAATTTGATTTGGATAGTAATTTTTATTGTAATTTTGATTTTGATTTTGATTTGGACTGTAATTTTGATTTGGATTGTAATTTTGATTGTAATTTTGATTTGGATGGTAATTTGATTTGTATTTGGACCGAATATCGAATTTGTATTGTAATAGTATTAGACTATTTGTTATCTACTGTCTATTGTATATTTGTACTGTCTAGTACATGAATTATGAATCACTAAATTAAGGCTTGGACTATTGAAATTTATGAAACTTTGGCCCAAAATTAGAAAATTGTATTAAAAAACTCATTAAGCCCATTAAGCCCATAAGGCCCATTAGGCCCAAAACCGAAATAAACCGAACGGAACCGATTAAAATCAATTCAGTTCAGTTTGGTTACCATTTCTTATTCTGTTTGAACCGGTTCAATTTTGGGTGAACCAAAATATTTTCGGTTCAATTAGGTTTTACCCAAAACCGAACCGAACCGAACCGAACCGTGCCCACCCCTAATTATAGGTAAAAACATATCTCGTTTGTGAACAAGTTTTGTGGGGATCAGATAGATACCCGGCATCAACATAACCAAGTAAACCTGAAAAGTTGTTAGATTTTGAAAAATATGATCCTAATCTTTCGTTCCACGAAGATAACAAAAAAAATGTTTAATCCCATTCCAATGTCTTCAAGTTGGTGCTGAACTGAATCTAGAAAACAAATTTACTAAAAATACGATATCTGGTCTAGTACATTGAGCCAGATATAATAAAGCATCAATTGCATTAAGATATGATACTTCAGGACCAAGTATCTTTTCACTATCTTCAAGTGGTCGGAATAGATCTTCATTAGGATCAAGGGTTCTAACAATCATATGAGTACTTAATGGGTGAGCATTATCCATATTAAATCTTTTTAGAATCTTTTCAATATATGTTAATTGATGGACAAGTATTCCGTCTGATTTATGCTCAATCTCCAAGCCGAGACAATATTGTCTTTCCCAGATCTTTCATTTCAATTTCTTTTTCAAATATTCAGCAGTTTTCAGGAGCTCTCTAGAAGTTCCAATCAAATTCATATCATCAACATAAACTACTATAATAGCAAATCCAGATTCTGATTTCTTTATGAAGACACATGGGCATATAGGATTATTGATATCCCTATTTAATCAAATATTCATTGAGGCAGTTGTACCATATGCACCCAGATTGCTTTAATCCATACAAGGACCTTTGTAATTTAATTGAATATAAATTGCGAGGTCTCAAGTTGTATGCTTCTGGCATTTTAAATACTTCAGAGATTTTCATATTATTATCTGAATCGAGCAATATAGATAGGCAGTTACTATGTCCATAAGACATATTTCAAGTCTTTTTGAGGCAGCCAAACTTATCAGAAATTGAAACGTAATCGTATCCATCACTAGTGAATACGTTTCATCAAAATCAATACCAGGGTTTCTGTGAGAAACCCTGTGCTACGAGTCATGCCTTATATCGTACCACCTCTTTTTTCTCATTATGTTTCCATACAAAAACTCATTTGTATCCAATAGGTTTGACGTCTTCAGGCGTCTAGACTATTGGTCCAAATACTTTATGTTTGGTTAATGAAGTCAATTCTACTTGAATTGCTTCTTTCCATTTAGGCCAATCAGATCTTTGCCTACAATCATTGAGGTTATGAAGCTCATAATCATCATTTAAAATTTCAGTAGCCACTGTGTACGAAAATATATTATCAATGATTGTTTCTTCACGATTCCACATTCCTCCTGTATAATTTATAGAAATTTCCTCATTTCTATGTTCTTGTATCTCTTCAAAGATTTCTTCCCCTACAGGGGTCTCTTGTGTCCTTTTAGGGACATCTAACTCTTGTAGAGTTGATTTAGAGAAAGTTGATTTATTTATCATTTCAGGAACATGATCCTGATATTTTGTTTTCTTCCTTCGAGGAACAGTATCTTTCGAACCAAGTGGTCTACCACGCTTCTGGCGTATAGTAGATGATTCTTTTGCTATTATTTGTTTAGATCGTTCTTCTGGAACAATCACCCGTGCTGGTACATTAACAGCTGGGATGTGTGATTTTGTTACATTAGTAGCATCTATAAATGCATCTGGTAACTGATTTGCTATTGTTAGAAGATGAACTATCTTGCGTACTTCATTCTCACATTGAGATGTGTATGGGTCAATATGAGTTAGACCAGGAACTTTTCAAAAAAATTCACATTTCTCTTCAAGAGAAGTTTTTCCTTTCCCTAATAATGGGAAATTTCTCTCATCAAAATGATAATCAACAAATCGTGCAGTAAAAAGATCACCAGTTAAAGGTTCCAGATATTTAATAATTGATGGTGAATCTAGGCCAACATATATTCTTAAACGCTATTGGGGTCCCATTTTAGTTCTATGTGTAGGTGCAATTGGGACATATACTGCACAACCAAAAGTACGCAAATGGAAAATATCCGATTGATGGCCAAATACAAGTTGCACAGGAGAATATTGATGATAAGCAGTGGGACGAAGACGAATTAATGCAGCAGCATGTCCCCAAACAGAAATTGGTATTGTATTCGTAATAATAAAGTTCTTGCAATTACCTGGAGACGCTTGATAAATGACTCTGTTAATCCATTTTGAGTATGAACATATGGAACTAGATGCTCAACATCAATCCCAACTGATTTGCAATATTCATCAAATATCTTGGAAGTAAATTCACCGGCATTATCAAGGCGAATTGACTTAATCGGATGATCGGGAAAATGTGTCCGAAGCTTGATAATCTGTTCAAGTAAGCAAACGTGTGACCATCTGATGGATGCATCAACTAGGACCATAAAATAGCGGAATGGTCCACTTGGTAGATGAATAGGTCCACATATATCCCCTTGAATTCTTTGTAGGAATGATGGGGATTCAAAGCCAACTTTAGAATGGGATGGTTTTATTACCAATTTCCCTTGTGAACATGCAGTATACAAATTTTCGTAGGATAAAAAGAATCTTCCGGTTCTTTAATAGATGTCCATAAGAATTTTCAATGATTCTACTCATCATTATAAATCCCGGGAGACCAAGACGGTCATGCCAAAGCATAAATATTTTTGGATCTGAGAACTTCTGGTTTATAACTGCATAAATTTCTACACCTTTTATAAGAGTGTAATATAATTCAGATGATAAAGCACACAGCTTTTCCATAATGAGTTTATGGCCTGAATCATGAGAAGCAATGCACAGATACTCAATATTCTCATTACTTATAGTTTCTATGTGATATCCATTACACCGTATATCTTTGAAACTAAGTAGATTTCGTATGGATCTACTTGAATATAAAGCATCACTGATACATATTTTAGTATTATTTGGTAACAATATCATGGCTCTACTGGAGCCTTCTATCAGATCTGTTGGACCCGATATTGTATTAACATTTGCTTTGAGCAAGGTTAAATTCAGAAAGTATTTCTAATTCCGTAGAATCGTATGTGTTGTTGCACTATCGGCAGACATATATCTCCTATATCTTGCTTTTCAATATCACTCAACTTATCGTTTAAAGGCATATCTATTCACAAAACAAAACAAAAAATAAATAAAGTACATATCAGATAGAGTGATCAAGAGTGTACATTACATAAGGAATATTTACATAAACATTTAACATGATAACAAACAAAATATTACAAGCAGTAATTAATTGGTACAGATATTTTCATCACCAGTTGAAGTGGTTACTTTATCATTCAGATCATTTAGGAAATCAGAAACATTAAACTGGGTGATATCCATAAAATTTGAATCCTCCATGAAGTTGGTTTCAGGATTCTTTCCCTTTTCTTTTTCTTTGATCGAAGCTTGATAAAACTCAACCAAATGTTTAGGTGTGCGGCATGTACGTGATCAATGATTATGACTACCACACCTAAAACAAATAATATCATCTTTCTTAGGCCCCTTTTGGATTCTTTTCCTTTTATCTGGTCTGACTTTATAAACATTTCACTTATGGGGAGTATTTTCATTATTTTGATTATAACCACCTGAACCAAAGTAACAATATGTTCTTCCACAACCCCGACCACGGTTAGGACCACGACCACGACCACGACCACGGTAGGAACCAAGACCACAACCACGATCGTGAGTATTTCCTCCAATAATGTTAGCATTCACTTATGGGAACGTTGTAGAGCTGATCGGGCGTGATTCATGATTTTTTATTAAGAGCTCATTATTTTTCTCCACAACCAGGATACATGAGATTAGCTTTGAATATTTTGAGAATCGACGTTCTTGATATTGTTGCTATAATATCATATTAGAGGCATGAAAAGTTGTAAATGTTTTTTCCAGCATATCGTTTTCTATAACATCCTGACCACAAAATTTCAACTATGTAGTGATTTTGAATAAAATAGAATTATACTCGGAGACTGATTTAAAGTCTTGAAAGCGTAAATGTTGCCACTGGTACCTGGCATTTGGTAATGCAACATCGGGTTGGTTATCAAATCTATCTTTCAACTCTTGTCATAGAACTTCTGATTCTGTGACAGTTAGGTATTGGGCTTTTAGATCCTCATGCAAATGGTGACGGATAATAACCATGGTGGTAACTTTATCTTGTTCATATGTCTCGACCCCATTTTCAATAATGTAATACAGGCCTTCTGATTTTAGAAGTAATATGGCATCAATAACCTAAGACATATAATTTTTCCCAGACACTTCCAGTGCAGCAAATTTCAAACTTGCAAGTTTTACCATTATTACAGCTTCTGGTTATCTGAAAATCACAATCGAAGTCAGAACTTCTGGTTTGATAAAAATGCGAGGAATTTATATCTTCAGATATATAAAGGAATAAATCTAGAAATTTCAGATTCCGGCAATGATAAATAAATCCATGAACTTCAGGTTCTGGATGGGTGACCAAATTGTTTAAATAAAAACTGTAAAATAAAATGCATAATAATAAATGCAGAAAAAGTAAATTGCGTAAAAGTAAAATAAAATGTAAGAAAGTAAATTGCGTAAAAGTAAAATGCGAGAAAGTAAATCTAGAACTACAGGTTCTACTATTAATAAATAAACATTTGGAAACTTCAAGTTTTAATAATAATAAATTCAGAACTTCAGGTTCTGGTAATAAATCTAGGAACTTCAAGTTCTAATAGTAATAACTTCAGAACTTCAAGTTAACGTGTTGTAAATTAAATTGAAGCAACATATAATATAATGGAAACAAAATGAGAGAGTAATAATATGATAAAGTAAATAATTAATAAGAGAAAAATAAAATAAAATAGAAGAAGAGATGAGAGATGAGAAGCAATAGAGATAGGCGAGAGAAATATACTACCTTTGTTATAGATTCTAAAAGCAACAGTTGAACAACAGAAAACCAAAATATTTACAAGGCAAAACCAGTTTATAGGTGGGAGGACCAATCAAAATATAACAAACAAAGTGTCACTATTCAATGTGTATGAGGACAAAGAATGTGAAGCTTGCACGTGTACTAGCTTCTTCAAGAAGCCAAGGACAAAATTGTGGTGGAAAGCCATACACATGTTATAATAATATAATTATTACTTTTTATTAGTAGGAGCATTTTTTAATAACTCAAAATAAATCTAATGTACTTCTAAAAATAATAAATATAAGGTATAATTAATACATATTTAAAATAATATATCAAATTAATTCTTTTCTTTTTTGCAGGTATGTTTGGTATGGATTAGAACTTTTAGCAGTAAATCTTTCAAAAATAAAGATTTTACTAAAAGAACTTTTGGAGAAAAATGTGTCGATTAATTTGGCTGTCAATTAAAAAAATATTGAATAATATTACCCAACCCAAAAAATTAACTCACAAATCAACCAAAATCTTATTTCTCTTATCGAATCTCAATCTAAAAGTTTACAAGGAGATATTCAGGAAGAATGAAAAATCTTGAGCTACTTTTCGATGAAGATCAATATTCATTTATTTGAAAAGATATTCCTTATCGTGGATCTTAATATAAGTCTTGTAAAAGTCCATTTATTTGATCATAATCTTTGGTTTGTGAAAGTCATCATGTATTTAATAGTTAAGACTTAAGAGTAGGTTATAAATGACACGACTATGAATTGAGGTAGATGGCCATTAGAAAATTAATTTGGTTACTGAGGGCTGATTGTCCAAATTTGAATAAAACATTTGTTTATAAAAAATAATTAATTAATTTTGTTATAGGTTATTTTAGTAATGAGACATTTCAAGAAAAAAGGTGGGTTTGAAGATACATTTTATGGATGGCCCCAATCTATAACCTAAATGGGCTTATTCAATGTATGAATGGGTTTGACTTCAAACTGGAAAAAGAATTAGAGTGGTGATAACATAACCCTTCAAAAACTGTATTTACACCTTTTTCGTAATCACACCCATCAAAATTTTAAAAAAATTTCTAATTTATAAATAAACCCTACTTAATACCAAAAATACCCTTTCTTTAATTATAATGTATTGTATTTTTGTAAGTACACACCACTTATAACTATTATTATGTTATTTAATCAACTTTATTATTATTTCAAATTTTGTTGTTACCTTTAATTCTCATACTATTCTTTCCCTTCCCTACTTCTTTTCTCTTCTTGGTTTTTTTCATAATCAAACTCCATTTTCGTTAATTATTTTGCATTAAAAATCCATTTTAAGAATTTTTTATTATTATTGGAGAAACACTTTTGTTTGAGAGAGCTGTAGGGATACAAGATTTGTGTCATATCCTAATTGATGTGGAAGTAGATAGGTGTTAAATGATATTTCAAAAAATATATATATATATAGGTGTTCGATAAAATTGAAGAACATCTAATATATTTTTTTTGACAAAAAAGAACATATAATATTGATAAATAAATAAAAAGTCTAAAGTGAGTTTGAAAGAAATAAAAAAATATAGATAATATAGTTAATTTAAAATTACAGTATGTTTATATACATAATGATTTTGTTATTCTAATAAATATTAATTTAAAACTTTACTTTTTCACAACCAAATTTGTCTCATGATTTTGATTTATTTTCCATACTTAGCAATCAATTTGTATTTTCTTAAAAGAGATTGAAAATATATTTAAAAGAGAATCTAGAGCTTTTAGATGATTAAAAAAGCTGTTTAAAGCTCAAATTTTAGGTTTTTCTAAGTAGATTGTTTTGAACTTTTTTAATAACACTAAAATTTCTAATATAACCTTATCATTTAAAATAGTTTTTAAATGTTTTGATAATCCTACCATTTAAAAAAACTTTTCTAATTGACAACCAAATGACCAACTACTTCCCATTAAAAGCTTTACTCGTAAAATGTCTACTTTAAAAGATCTACTCTCAAAAGATCTACTTGAAGAAGCTCTTTGAAACGGAGCCTTAATCAATTAGTAATTTTATTTTATTTCTTAACTAATTGAAAAGAGATTTTGTTTAAGTTAATTTTCCCTATGGATGATTTTGTCCTTCGAAGTTTCAAATATACTAGATTTCACAATTTTTAAAAAAGTGGTGCTATTGGCTTGGCACACCAACTACAGAATTATTTATACCCCACTTTTTAAATTATTTAGTATTTTTTTTTTCCTTTATCAAATTACTTAAAGAGATGTACAATTTTTATTAAAAAATCTTGTACAAAGTAAAACTAATAAAACCCCACTTTTCTTATTTCAAAACCCTAATGACAAAAGCTTTAATGACATAGATTATTTCAGTGTTTACTATTTTTGTTTATTTTTTCTTTCAGATCTCAATCTCATGTTTCTCATGTTTACATTGTTTATTATTTATTGATTTTATTATTTCACATGTTTGTTTTATTTTTCTTTTCAAATTCCAGATTCATGTTTTCTATTTTTTTCTCAGTTTATTTTCTTTCAGATATTCCAGATATACTATAATTTGTATTAATTCTTTTATAGATTTTATTCCGGATCTTCCAAAGTTAGTTTAATGTTATTTACAAAAAAATAAAATCAAATAAATAAAAACCAACAACAACAACACAATAACAACAAAATCACATCAAGAATCGCAACCAAGAAAACCTAATCTTTGACAAAATAAAATCACGCCAAAACTCTAATTCAATCACTCAAAAAAAACCACTAGACGATTAATATCACACTCACAATCTACCACCAACAATCCAATCAACTACAGAAAAAAAAAATCGAATCTAATAAATATAGTTTTACCATGAAATAAATAGAAAAAATAAGTCCTGCGAATGGATGTGAGAAACTATATATAAAGATTAGAGATGAATTGTATTTTTATTTTTATTTTTTTGAAAAAGATATGGGGTGTATTAAGTTTAAAAAATAAGTAAAAGGGTAGTCATGGAAATAAATAAAAAATATTAATAAAACCATTTAATTTAATATAATTAAATCAAAATTTTAAAAAGTGAAACGTAAATAGTTCAATAGTGGGGGTGTCAATAGCACCTCTCTTTTTAAAAAAAGTTGGTTATTTGTTAGGATAAAATCAGTTTTCGATAAAATAAAAATATTAAAAATCATTTTTGAATAAATTAAAAACATTCAAAATCTTTTTTAAATAATAGATATATTTAAAACTTGTTTCGAATAAAATAAAATTATTTAAAATCAATATGAAATATAATAAATTATTTTCTAATACAAAAATCTACAATTATTCTTTATTGACGTAAAATTATTTTATTTTAACTTTTGGTATAGGCTAAAGCAACATAAAAATTTGAGTTAATTTATGTGACTTCAATATCAATCCATCCATTTGTTATTAATCCAATGGTTGAGAAGAAGATCTATAAATGAAAACCCTTAAATTTAGACCAAATAAATGGATGGTTATTAAAGTCACACAAATTAAATAAAAAAATTTATTTGATATATATGCTATATACCTATGCCTTTATATGTGTATGAAAGAATGAGCCACTTCAAACCTTGGTATGTACATATTTGTCCCACCTTTGACCTTTAAATCTCATAGTGTGGGGAGCCCTCTTTCGATTCGGTGGGAGCAACCCTCTCTCCAGTTGTGAGAGTTGTAATCTATTTGTACCCTCTCACCGATAGTAGGAGTAGTATTCTGGGCTGTGTTTGTAGAGTAATCTCACCGGGCCCCATCTACAATTGTAATTGTAATTCAAAAAAAGAATGAGCCACATAAGAGTGAAAATTTCAGTTATATGACATAATGGGATGGGTGACCCTAATTGTTAGGGTGGGTTTTATTTTATTTTTTGAAATCCAACACTGATTGGGTCAAGAGTCTGTCGAGACTTGAGAGTCGGAACCTAGGTGAGATCAACCATAAGCACAATCGGTAATATAACTCCCACTATATGTCTATACAAGAGAGAGATCTCTCCACATTTTACGATTTAATGGATAAAAGTGGAACTTATGGTGGGTTTTACTTGGTAACATGATGAAAGCAATGAAAAAAATTTAATCTCATGAAATTAAGCACCAAGTATGAGTTCCATAACTCAATATATTATCTCCATGTTTTATCCCTTCCCATGATTTATACAGTGCACCTAACACACAATGTTAAGTGTGTATTACATATTAAAAATTTGAATTTATTTACTCAGATTAACTATCAATATAGATTTATATAATATTGAACATTAATATCAAACAATTCTAAACCGTCTGATGATCATTTCTTGCAAGCTCTACATGATCTCCAAAACCATTAGCAACATCCAATCTCTTAAATGGGATTTCATGATGATCAACATCTTCTTCTTCTTCTTCTTCCTTAGAAATTGCCTCTTCCAAGGGCTTGTACGTATAAAACCAAGCACATAACACATAATATATAAGATTTATGACTTGAATTCCACTAACAAGCCAATAATAATATTCCAATCTCCCCCTATTCAAGTTCCTATCAGGCAACCAATTATGTTCCTTCCCAGTATACTTATGCACAAGCGTTACCAACAATGTCCCAATATAATTCCCGATCGATATCGCTACCCAGTAAAGCGCAGCAGCCGAGCTTCTCATGCTTTCCGGCGATTGATCGTAAAGGAATTCCAAATGTCCAACAGACATGAAGACTTCTGCCGCTCCATGAATACAAAACTGTGGAACCAACCAGAAAACACTTATGGGTACTATAGCTTTAGGATCATCCAATAGGTTGTGATGAGCTGCAACGTCTTTTCTTTTGATCTCAACAAATGATGAAACAAGGGTGGCAAAAATGTTGATCGTGAACCCGATTCCCATTCTCTGTAGGCAGGTGATTCCAGAGGGGTTTTTGGTGAATCGGCGTGCCAAAGGAACGAAAAGGCGTTCGTATAGGACAAGTCCGGTGAGCATAGTTATGGTGCCGAAGATGGATAAGCTGGCAGGTGGGATTTGGAAGGAATGTGACAAGTGACGGTCCATGGTACGAGCTTGTTGGATGGTGAAGCTTTGTTGGTGGGAAGATGCAGTGACTAATAAAATGCTTGCAGACGAAATGGGCAACATTCTTATTATGGATTTTAGTTCCTCAACTCTGTGGACTGTCGCTAGTCTCCATAGATTTGGTGGGTTCGAATTTGTCGCCTCCCCTTCTCTTATAATTGCTGCCTTATCAAACCACCTGCAAAATTAACCCCTTATCAAACCACCTGCAAAATTAACCCACTAATATACTCTTGAAACTATATCGACAAGCCCTATAGAAGTTACTAGAGGTATACCTTGTAATGTGTTGCTTTAAAAAAGCTGTGTACCTTGTAACTTCTATCGACGAGCCCTATAAAAGTTACTGTAGGTATACCTTTAATGCATCGCCTTTAAAAGGCCGTTTTGACCTCCCTATTTATTTTATTTTATTTTTTTCATGCGTGTTTTAGCAATTTTTTTTTTTTTTTTTTTTTTTTTCTAGTTTTGTTTCTTTAATTTTGTTTAGGATTTGTCCATTAGGTTTTTGAAATAAGTTTTAATTTTTTTCTTGATTTATTCAATTTAGGAATCCTGAATTGAATTCTAGAGGAATCGTGTTTGTTTTTCTATTTAAGGTAAGAATAGTTGTTTGTTACTTTTGATTATACTAAATAAAAAATCGTCGCTTTGGAGCAAAATTCTCTCATGGATTCAAGAACCTATTGCTTTCGCTTCATTAATTATAGTGTGCGAAAAATGAAAAATGAAAATAGCTTACTTGAACTGATGAGTGTGCAAAAGTGTTCCATCGACAGAAATAGCAGCATCAAGCTCTCTGTTTTGATACAAAAGCTTGGAATCCTCTGGCATTAGTTGTTTTCTCTTCTTGAAAGCCGAGGCAATCACTTGAGCTAATCTAGTGAAAGGGCTCCCTCCAGGTTTGAGTTTGACATAGAGTACTGAGCCAAAAATGAAGGCAAGAATGGACAGAGCCATTGCTATGGCTGGGATTCCAAATCCCCAGCTCCACCCCACATCGTCTTGTATGTAAACCACAACAGTGGAGGCAGTGAGCGTAGCCATTCCCATGCAGAAAAAATACCAATTGAAGAAGTTCCATTTCTGGGATGCGAGGGTGGACTTTTTCATGTCGAATTGGTCGGCGGCGAAGGTAACAACACAAGGCCGAATCCCTCCAGAGCCGAGAGATGTGAAGAGAAGGGAGATGTACAGAACCGATAGTTGTAAAAATGAGGCTTCTTGACAGTTCTGTTGTGTTGGGCATGGTGGAGGCCTAAGAGATGGCAGGATTGCCGATACTGTGATGCTAATCAATCCCTGTGTCACAATTAATACATCAGTGGTAGAGTCGGAAATATATAAAAAATAAAAATAAAAAACCGGAGGTACCAAAATGAAAAACTTTTTAAAATATAATGAAAATTTCATAACTTTTATAACTTTTATAACTTTTTTTGAGTGAAAAGGGGCATGGCCCTATGGGCCCGTCTGTGTCACAACTCACAATTAATACATCAGTGGCGGATTCGGATATATATATATATAATAAAAAATCAAAAAATCAAAAATAAAAAACTAGAGGGACCAAAATGAAAAACTTTTAAAATATAATGATAATTTCATAACTTTTAAAACTTTTTTGAGTGAAAGGGGACATGGCCCCTATGGCCCCCTCTGTGTCATAATTAATACATCAGTGGCGGAGTCAGAAATATAAAAAAAAAAAATAAATAAATAAATAAAAACCGGAGGGACCAAAATTAAAAACTTTTAAAATATATTGATAATTTCATAACTTTTAAAACTTTTTTGAGTGAAAGGGGGCATGCCCGATGGACCCCCTCTCTCTTCGTCCCTGGTCATAATTATATCGAATAATGGTCATCATATAAATGGAGAGAAAAAGAGAGAGCTAGACCAATTCATAGATAACGGAACCGACGATAATGGTCCAGAACCTTCCGGCAAAGGAGTCAGCCATGAGAGCGCCGATGAGGGGTGTTAAACTGGCAGTTCCACTGAAGTTAGTGAGAGTGTTGGAAGCCGGTACCAGCGGCATGTTTAGCTGTTGTGTTAGGTATGTTATCATGTTGGCATTAAAACCAGTTGTTGCAAATCTGTCGCATATTTCATTTGCTGAAATCACAAATCATTATTCAAGAATCAAGATGGCATTGGTTAAAAGCGAGTCTCACTAACCTCTTATAAATTTATAATATTGTACCAATTACACTCGTTGGGAATCTCAAAGGCATTTTGTGAAGGGATTTAGATCATCTACTAATCTAATTCCTGTCATTTTTAAAGCATGTGATTTGTTGTTGATAAAGTGGTTGTAGAAACTAATTACATCTTAACCACATATTTATTACAATGCTTATATGTCATGAGATTAAATAAGGTCAGGAAAAAAGATCAGATCAGTAAAGGATCCAAATTATTTTGAAGTCGATCGAGGTCAAAGTCTGGAAAATAGTTTAAAATATAATAATATATGTTTCTAGCTACTAGCTACTTTATATTATGTATGTATAAGGCTGTTGGAACATGTCAAGATCAAACAATATATGTATAACCCGAATAACTACTTCCATTAACTGGAAGAAAACTTCACATACATGCTTGTAAAATGCACATGGTGAGACTCGAATCCCCAACCATTAGATGTGGAAGGGAGGTGCACTACTGAATATAAGAGGTGATGTGCTAAATTATATATGTATTTGATCTAGACAAATACAAATTACAAAATAGTTTTTGGAGGACAATTGGAGATTAAAGTGAATTTATGGGACCACTATTGAACTTGTCAACTCACGACACTAACCGGTACGAATTTGGATTATTTACTGATCTGATGTTTTTTCTAACCTTACATAATCTCATGACACATAAGTATTATAATGAATGTGTGGTTAAAATGTGATTGGATTCAATAATTACTTTATCAACAACCAATCAAGTGTTTTAAAAGGATCAGAAAAAAGATCAGATCAATAGATGATCCAAATCCAACTAATACACCTTTACTTCATTGCTTTCTTTGTTGATCTTGAGTTGAGAACTATATTAATTATTATTATTATAAAAGAAGAATATTTTTTTTTTATAAATATTATATAAAATAAGGTATTTTTTTGGGAGGGGAGGGTTCGAACCCATAGCCTTGTGATATATGTGTAATAGATTTTGTCGATGGACCAAACTCATCTTGTCGAAGAATATTAATTTTAAAACACTTAAAAATAATGTATTATATATTTGTATAGCTATGTTGTGGGAGCAATTTCCTAAAATCAATAGTTACTAATTACTATACTATATAATAGTAAGTGCATAGAATTTCTCACCCATAAATTATCAATATTCTTAAATTTAAAACAATTTCATAAGTTTCAACGTCCATATATATCTAGCTGAGTAGTGCTAGAATCACTCTCTCAAGTTTTAACTCACTCTCCCAATCTACTCTCTCTTCTCCTTTTAACACTTATCCACTATTTACTTTTTTAAAATAAATTTTAAAATCATCATTAATGAATTATTTTTATATGCTATTTATAATTCAAACCATCATATCTCCCCAAATTACCTTTTTTCTTTACACATAATTATCATAGTCATTTTCTTAAATATTAATATTAATATTATTTTATATACCTCTTTTTTATTTTCTAAAATATCATAACAAATACAATTTATATTTGAAAAATTATCGTTTTTGTCTATATTATCATAAGTTAATCATATTTTATAAAGTAATTATTTATTCGCAATTTGAAAAATATAGTTAAAAAAAAAATTAAAATTTCATTAATAATATCAAAACTCAAATATGCCAATGTTTATTGTATTTTAATAACTTAAATATTGTTAATAATATATTTGCTAATTTTTTTAAAATAAATATAAAATAAATTTAATAATTATTTTTCAAAAAAAAAAATTTAATAAATATTATTCAACTCATTTTACCTTTGAAGATTTTTTCTCACATATTTAGAAATGACATTTTGGTGTAAAAAAAGCGGAATTTGGGAAGATGTGGGTGTTTTGAATTTTAAATAACATGCAAAAAAATAATTCATTAATGTTGTTTCTAAAATTTATTTATAAAAAGTCAATAGAAGACAAGTGTCAAAAGGAGAAGAGAGAGTGGGTTGGGAGAGTGTAGTTAGCACTCCTTTATATAGCTAGGTAGTTAGTAATCAAGCTTTATAGTTACTCAAACTACGTTCTCACCATTCTCTCTCTCAACTTCAGATTCAGAGGCCGGGCAGCATACATACTACTAACAAATTATTTCTACGACTATCATTAATTATAAAACTTTACAACAATACAATTGATTTTGAATAAATTTTGTAACTTTTTTTTAAAAAAAAAAATTTTAACGAGTAGTACAAAACAAGAAAAAGAAATAAACTATGAAAGAGTACGTAACCTTTTTGAGTTTTAAGCAGAGAAATTATGTAAGTAAAAGCAGAAAAGGAAAACTAAACTGACCAAGAATGAATGGCATTGTTCTGATCCCTCCAAGCTTCTTTTTGGTATTTTGAAGATGATCATGATCCTCGGTACTCTTCTTCTTCTCCTCATCAGTTATAGTGCTCTTGTTCTTGTTGTTGATGCCCAACTCCATTATTTGTGTTGTGTGGTTTATGTTTTGAAGACCCCAGTCAAGAGATTCAAGACTGCTAGCTAGCTGCTACCTATGTATATATATATATATATATAATATATGTATATGGTCAAGAGACCTCATATAACAAGAGAGCAAATCGATCATAGAGCAAGAGAGAGAGAGCAGGGGGACCACATGATTTGACTTCATTGGCATGTGATATGGTATCTAATGTCATGTTTTTTGACCGTACCCTTAACATTAATCTTGTCTTATTTTTTTTGGTCCTTTCTAGGGAAATTGGTATTTGGCACAGATTCAACAGCAAAAATTCTATTATATATTATAACAAATTAAATTGCATAATTACGTGCATTTTTTGTTTCAGATTAGCCTTTATTATTCTTCTTCAGAAATTAGGGGGCTGTCCCGTATCATTTTTCAAACCCATTTTTGTTTTCATTTTTCGAAAATGACTTGGAATATGCATTTATTACTATCTTTCATTTTGTTTTTCATTTTATTTTCAAAACAAAAACAAAATGAAAAACAACATTAGTGTTAAAAATGAAAAATATCAAAAACAAGTTTTTGATGTTTTTCATTTTGTTTTTCACTCTAAATAAAAAACTCACTTTTTTTTTTCGTTTTTTTCTTCTTCTTCAATCTCTGGTCTCCATCACTGTTCTTCTTCTTCCTCTACTTCTTTCTTCTTTTCCGATCGTCGGAATCTTCTTTTTCTTTTTCTTTTTCTTTTTCTTCTTCTTTTCCGATTGCCAGAACCTTTATCTTCTTTTCGTTCGAACCTGTTTCCGTAACAAGCAAGAGCCGAAACCACCATAGATTGAATCCTCATAGGCCAATCTACAAAACCCAAGTCGTGTCACTACAAACCGACACCGGAATCAGCCGCCCACGCCACCTGTGCCACCATCAACCTCTTCTTCCCCGACTGTTCTTTCTTCTTCCTTCCGCTGATCTAGCCACCGCCGGCCATTTCCGTCGCCAGCCCTAGCCGTCGCACATCCCGACGACCTCGCCAGCACCGTCGACCTGGGCAAGCTGCAGCGACGTTGACAGTTGCTAGACTTGGTTCTAGGCATTGCAAATATTTACCAAAAAAAAAAAATCAACTCATTATAATTTTGGATAACCTACTAGACACATTTTTTACGTTTTTATATTCGGAATATAGCTTCCAGGATATGCTGCAGACGCGTTTTTGAATTTCGAAACTGAAACTGAAAATACTGTTTTCATTTTCATTTTTATTTTCAAAAAACAAAAACAAAAACAAAAACAAAAACAAAAACAAAAACAAAAACAAAAATAGCTTTGAAAAACGTTACAAGACACACCCTAGTATATTTCAAAGTTGTTTTGGTTTTAACAAAATTTCAAATTATTAATTATTAGAAGCACTAATTACTAATAGATAACAAATGGTGAAATGGGATTTAAATAATTACTTTTTCAGTATCATGTGCTAGGACGTACCTGTGATTTTTTGTTAAGATAGATTAAAATAAAATTATATATATAATAAAAAATTAATAGGAAGTGAACTTTGACGGTACTTAAAAATTGTTAAATAATTTGATTAAAGTGATATTTTATAAATTATAATATAATATTAAAAATAATAAATTGTAATCGTAAAATAAGTTAATATAAAAAATAATAAAACACTAACTTAAACTAATGAATAATAAATTTAAAACCTTAACTTTTTAATTAGAAAAACTAAATTTTAACCGGTTAAAAGAATCGAATCGAATAAATATTTAATTTTATAATTAAGAATGTTGACTTTTGAGAAGATAAAGAGAGAATTGGAACTTGAGAGAGAGAGAGAGAGAGGGAGAGAGAGGGGGAGAGAGAGAGGGATCTGCGAGAGATATAGAAATGGGAATATAGAATGGATGTGAGAGAGGGAGAGAGGGAGAGAGGATTGGAGCCAAGGTAGTAGATACAAATAAAAATAAAATTGATATTGATTGTTGATGTGACCGTGTAAAGAAAAAATTGAAAAAGAGTATAATAGGCTTGCAGCTAACTACTCTTTAACTCTATAATTTAATTAATCATTAATTTTTTTTTTATTTTTTTTTTTATAAAAGACTGACCTAGCTATATTCCGAGTCAGCCCCCACATCAGTCCAAACTTTCATGTGAAGATAATGAATAAGAATACAGAATAAGAATTTGTTTATTTAAGTTTTGGATCTTAACATGTATAGTAAAAACATATTAAAATGACTCATTTAAGGTATATAAGTGTTAATAGGTGTTCCATCAAAAAAAAAAAAAAAAAAAAAAGTGTTAATAGGTGGACTTTACGATCCAAATACCTATTCCTACAAATCGGGAAAAAACTCTCCACGCATAGGGTTGTACATTTTCTCCCGGATCTCTGGATCCTCAAAATACCACGTCCCCATCCCCATTTGGGAAAAAAATAGAGAAATGGGTAGGGATGAGGATGGGGATGATTTTCATCTCCAAATTGAAATGGGGATAGTGATGGGGAGACTCCACACATGCTTATAAAATATATACAGTATGATTCAAATCCTTTACTATCACTGTGGAAGGGAGCTGTACAACCATTTCTTTTAAAAGGTGATGTACTATTTTTTCTTTTAAAGTATTATAATATATTTTCTGATACTGAATGGGTCAAAAATCTGTTTAAACATCCTAAGATCAAATAATATATATATATATATAGGGACCCAATATTTCAAAACATACGTATAAATTATATACGATGAGACTTTAATCTCCGATCGTTGAGAGATCGAGGCTAACGTAAAAGAGAGGATATGCACCAGTATACCTAAAATAAAAAAGAATCTTGAGAAAAGTAAAAGGGTGTAAAAAGACACCGAGTGTCGAACAAATCCACAGTTTTGATCTGGTGGGAGGTCCTGGTGCCAGAATTTGGATTGTGGAGATGGCAGATGGGATTCTCTCTGAATCCTTTGGATATGTGTCTCTCAGCTCTGAAGCGACACTCGCCACCTCTGTCTCTAAACAATTATTTTTTTATAATTCGGTGTTTCACACAGTGACATAAATCGAACCAACGATTTTTTTTTGGTGTAGGTAAGAGGTGCATATCACTGGACCTAGTGGTATAAATATAAGGAATACTATACCAACATTATCATCTCGTTAATAATTTCTCCCACTTGACGTGCTATATATATCGTGTGATTATAGTGTTTGAAAATCAGACAACTTTCTAAGAGCAACAAGTATTTCATTTCACTTTTCTGGACCTAGTCATGATATATATATATATATATATACACTTGGGCCTCTTACCAATGTGATCGGACTCTCCCCTGGGAGCCTCCACCACCACGGTTCAACACTCAATGTGTGAGTGTATATATTTAGATTATTTGTCCCCCTTGGCCATTAATCCCAAGGGTGGTTAGGTGTCCCACCAATTGTGAGTGCTCTCTTCCCGCTTATGGGAGCTGTAATCCGGGTTGCGCTAATAGAGTCCAATCTCACCAGGTCTATATATTCAAATATATATATATATATATATATGATTATTGATGATAATCGATAAAGATATCTCTCACTGCTATCCTACTGCTTCACCCACTCAATATGTCTCACTTAATCACTTATCACTTTCTCTCTTTACGTCACTAAGGGCCAGTTTGGTATTGATTTTGAGAAGTTAAAATCAGTTTATTTTATAATTTTAACATAAAATAATGCTTGGTAAAACTTCCAAAAGTGATTAATTAATAATCTGACAAGTTTTGACAGCGATTTTGAGAAGTAGGTGAGGAGTTACTTTTTGAAAATGGCTATGGAATAATCTATTTTAGCATTTAATTAATCATTTAAAATATCATTATTATCCCTATGAAATCAAATTAAAATCATTAACATACCTTAATTCATCTCAAAATTAAAGATTATAATTAAACATTGATTTTCTTTATAAAATCTTTTAAAAAAAGTTTTATTGTTTTTATGAATTTTTTTTTCCAATTTAAATATTATACTTAAATATTGATTTAATATAATATACTCATAATATAATTAATGAAAAAAAATGAAATAAAGTTCTAAAATCATGTCTATTTTAGTCATTATAACTAATTTCAGTACTTTTAAAATAAAATTACCAAACATATGTATACTGCTTTTGAGCTATACAGTAGTTTTAAAAATTTAATTATCCAAATATCTACTGATTAACTTCACAGTTGATTATTCTTTCAGCACAGCTAACAGTAATTATTATAAAAGTTACAGTAATACCAAACTGGCCCTAAGTGCCTCCAAAAAGTATTATTATCCTGTGATAACTACTAACTCAGGTTAATATTATAATATATTAGTTTTTTTTATTTTTTTTTTTATTTTATTGTTAAAACTTTAAATAAAATTAAATTAAAATAAAATAATATATATATATATATAGATATATGGAGGAAATGGGGAATGGGTTTGAGGGAGGGTCCCGCCATCACCTCTCCCATTTATAAAATGGGGGCAAAATTTACCACCACCCCCACCCCCAAAACCCATTGGGGCCCGTGGGGGATGAAGGCCATGGAGAAACGCCCATCCCTACTCATGATTCATGAATCATGATTCATGAATAGGTTTAATCAATTAGTAATTTATTTTATTTTTCAACTAATTGAAAAGAGATTTTGTTTAAGTTAATTTTCCCTAAGGGTGATTTTGTCCTTCGAAGTTTCAAATATGGATTTAGATCAGATCAGTAGAGGATCCAAATTCTTAAAGGATTTAGATCCTCTACTGATCTAATCTTTTTCCTAACATTTTTAAAGCATGTGATTGGTTATTGATAAAGTGGTTGTGAAAATCAATCACATCTTAACTACCCATTCATTGCAATTCTTATGTGTCATGAGATTATGTGAGGTGAGGAAAAAGATCAGATCAGTAGAGGATCCAAATTGTGAAATTGTAGAGGATCCAAATTCTTAAAATATATACAATTTCACAATTTTTAAAAAAGTGGGTTATTTGGTAGGATAAAATCAGTTTTCGATGAAATAAAAATATTAAAAATCATTTTTTAATAAATTAAAAACATTAAAAATCTTTTTAAAATAATAGATATATTTAAAACTTGTTTTGAATAAAATAAAAAAATTTTAAATCATTATGAAATATAATAAAATATTTTATAATACAAAAATCTACAATTATTCTTTATTAACGTAAAATTATTTGATTTTAACTTTTGGGATAGGCCAAATCAACATAAAAATTTGAATTAATTTATGTGACTTCAATATCCATCCATCCATTTGCTATTAATCCAATGGTTGAGAAGAAGATCAGTAAATGAAAACCCTTATATTTAGACCAAATAAATGGATGAATGTTAAAGTCACAAAAATTAAATCAAAATTCTAAGTTGATATATATGCTATCAATAATGCTATTTTGTCCAAATCTAGTGCTAAAATAATGTGGCAACATTATAATACATTTATTCAAATTGTATTAGATTTGCATAATTTAAATGAATTGATTATAATGTTGTCATGTTATTTGGACACCAAATTTTGGCAAAATAACATTACTTCTATGCTATATATATATATATATACCCATTCCTTTTATATGTATATGAAAGAATAAGCAGCATAAAAGTGAAATTTTCTGTTATATGACATAATGGGATGAGCGACCCTAATTGTTACAGTGGGTTTTATTTTATTATTTGAAATCCGACAATGATTGGATTAAGAATTTGTTGAGACGAGAGTTGGAACCTAGTGAGATCAACCATAAGCACAACCCGTAGTACAACTCTCACCAGGGGCGAAACTAGGATTTTGGCTTTGGGGGGAGACCAAGACAAAAAAACTAATATTAAAAGTCACTCAAGAAAAATATATTAATATACCAAAATGTAATGACGTTTATCCTTTAAGATAATGATGCAAAATAATAATAATAATAATAATAATGACACTAACTTTGAGAGTCAAAATGAAACTTGACTCTATAATCAAATTTATTTAAATTTCGTTACGATTTCCATTTCAATATACATAATCAAAGAATTCGTGAAAAAAAAAATGATTTTTATCTTGTCACATAGATGAAATATCTCTTTCAATAATTCCTTATTAAAAAAATATATAATTCATATAAAATATTTAAAATTTCAGTGTACCATTAATATATTTAACTATTCTAGTGAGAACCTAATAAAAATAAAAATACATACATTTCATGTATAGTTGCGAGGGTAATTAAGAGAGGAGGTTATTTCTTTTTAATTTTAATTTCTTATAAATTTTCAAATCTTTGATTTTTGTAGACCTTTGGATTAAAATCCAATGATTGAAAATTAACCATATAACTATACAGTAACTGTGTAGTAGTTGAACCCAAATATAGACTACATTAGGAAATAATGTATGGAATCATAAGAAATCAAAATACTAAAAGTGATTGATTTTGTCTTGACAAAAAATAATTTGGAAGAAAATTATATTATTAATAAAATGGAGGGACCAAATTGTAATTATCATATTCATTATGCAGCATCATAATAAGGATATAATTCAAAGTTTGTTGAACTCTCATTGGCTAGGGGGCCATGGCCCCTATGGGCCCCCCTTTGCCTTCGCCCCCGAATCCCACTATATGGGGGAGAGATCTCTTCACATTTTACAATTTAATGGATAAATGTGAAACTTATAATGAGTTTTGCTTAGTAACATAATGAAAGCAATGAAAAAAATTTAATCTCATGAAAGCACCACGTATGAGATCGATAACGCAATATGTCATCTCCATGTTTTATCCAATTCCTTGATTTACACGGTGCACCTAACACAAAATGTTAAGCGTATTACATATTCAATTTTTGAATTTATTATTTTATTTACTAAAACTAACTATCAATATATATATATATATATTGAACATTAATATCAAACAATTCTAAACCGTCTGATGATCATTTCTTGCAAGCTCTACATGATCTCCAAAACCGTTAGCAACATCCAATCTCTTAAATGGGATTTCATGATGATCAACATCTTCTTCTTCTTCTTCTTCCTTGGAAATTGCCTCTTCCAAGGGCTTGTACGTATAATACCAAGCACATAACACATAATATATAAGATTTATGACTTGAATTCCACTAACAAGCCAATAATAATATTCCAATCTCCCCTTATTCAAGTTCCTATCAGGCAACCAGTTATGTTCCTTCCCAGTATACTTATGCACAAGCGTTACCATCAATGTCCCAATATAATTCCCGATCGATATCGCTACCCAGTAAAGCGCGGCAGCTGAGCTTCTCATGCTTTCTGGCGATTGATCGTAGAGGAATTCCAAATGTCCAACAGACATGAACACTTCTGCCACTCCATGAATACAAAACTGTGGAACCAACCAGAAAACACTTATAGGCACAATAGCTTTAGGATCATCCAATAGGTTGTGATGAGCCGCAGCGTCTTTTCTTTTGATCTCAACAAATGATGAAACAAGGGTGGCAAAAATGTTGATCGTGAACCCGATTCCCATTCTCTGTAGGCAGGTGATTCCAGAGGGGTTTTTGGTGAATCGGCGTGCCAAGGGAACGAAAAGGCGTTCATATAGGACGAGTCCGGTGAGCATAGTTATGGTGCCGAAGATGGATAAGCTGGCAGGTGGTATTTGGAAGGAATGTGACAAGTGACGATCCATGGTACGAGCTTGTTGGATGGTGAAGCTGTGTTGGTGGGAAGATGCAGTGACTAATAAAATGCCTGCAGACCAAATGGGCAACATTCTGATTATGGATTTTAGTTCCTCAACTCTGTGGACTGTCGCTAGTCTCCATAGATTTGGTGGGTTCGAATTTGTCACCTCCCCTTCTCTTATAATTGCTGCCTTATCCAACCACCTGCAAAATTAATCCACTAATATCAGTACATGGTCTAGATTTGAAATTTGAAAAGAAATATTGATGTAGGACAAACTTTCAGCAAACATTTGGAGGGGCAAATGGTGTCCGTTTTAAGCTCATAATATATACCGTTAGAACCATATTGACAAGCCCTAAAGAAGTTAGTAGGGGTATACTCTGTAATGCGTGGAAGCCGTTTTGAGTCTTTTGACCTCCCTTTTTCTGTTTTGTTTTTTGTTTTCATGCGTGTTTTAGCAAGTTCCTTTTTTTTGTTTAGTTTTGTTTCTTTGATTTTGTTTAGGATTTGTCCATTAGGTTTTCGAAATAAGCCTTGATTTATTCAATTTAGGATTCCTGAATTGAATTCTAGAGGAATCATGTTTGTTTTTCTATTTAAGGTCAGACTAGTTGTTTGTTACTTTTGATTATCCTGAATAAAAAATCATCTCTTTGGAGCAAAATTCTCACATGGATTTGAGAGCCTATTGCTTTCGCTTCATCAATTATAGTGAATGAAAAATGAAAAATGAGAATAGCTTACTTGAACTGATGAGTGTGCAAGAGCGTTCCATTGATAGAAATAGCAGCATCAAGCTCTCTGTTTTGATACAAAAGCTTGGAATCCTCTGGCGCCGGTTGTTTTCTCTTCTTGAAAGCCGAAGCAATCACTTGAGCTAATCTAGTGAAGGGGCTCCCTCCAGGTTTGAGTTTGACATAGAGTGCCCAGCCGAAAACAAAGGCGATAATGGACAGAGCCATAGCTATAGCTGGGATTCCAAATCCCCAGCTCCAACCGACATTGTCTTGTACGTAAACCACAACAGTGGAGGCAGTGAGTGTGGCCATTCCCATGCAGAAATAATACCAATTGAAGAAATTCCATTTCTGGGACGCGAGGGTGGACTTTTTCATGTCAAATTGGTCGGCGGCGAAGGTGACAACACAAGGCCGAATCCCTCCAGAGCCGAGAGATGTGAGGAGAAGGGAGATGTAGAGAACCGATAGTTGCAAAGATGAGGCTTCTTGACAGTTCTGTTGTGTTGGGCATGGTGGAGGCCTAAGAGATGGCAGGATTGCCGATACTGTGATGCTAATCAATCCCTGTTTCATGATTGATACATCCGTGGCGGAGTCAAAAATATATTAAATAAAAAAAAAAAAAAAAAAAACGGAGGGACCAAATGAAAAACTTTTAAAACTTTTTTGAGTGAAAGGGGGCATGGCCAATTGGCCACTATGGACCCCTCCTCTGTCCATCCCTGGTCATAATTATATCGAATCATGGTCATTATAGAAATGGAGAGAAAAAGAGAGAGCTAGACCAATTCATAGATAATGGAACCGACGATGATGGTCCAGAACCTTCCGGCGAAGGAGTCGGCCATGAGAGCACCGATGAGGGGCGTTAAACTGGCAGTTCCACCAAAGTTAGTGAGAGTGTTGGAAGCCGGTACCAGCGGCATGTTTAGCTCTTGTGTTAGGTACGTTATCATGTTGGCATGAAAGCCGGTTGTTGCAAATCTGTCGCATATTTCATTTGCTGAAATCACAAATCATTATTCCAGAATCAAGATGGCATCGATTAAAAGCGGGTCTCACAAACTACTTATAAATTTATAATATTGTACCATGTACACTCACCGGGATCTCAAAGGTATTTTGTGAAATCAATCGAGGTCAAAGTCTGGAAAATACTTTAAAATATAGGGAAAATTGCACAAACTTACCCTAACATTCCCTATTATAGCATAATATTCAACAAATACATTTAATTGCACAAACAACCCCTCCTGTTAGTCAAATATGGTTAAAAATAACCATTGACCATTATTTTTTTTTGAAAGCCACAAATTGCCCCTGCACTTTATTACAAAAAAAATCTTAATTGCCCTTTATTTAAAATATTATCTACTTTAAATTATTAGAATATAAAAAATATATACTAAATATAATCCTTTTTAAATCAAAAAAGTTCAAAAATAATATATTAAAAACAAAACAATTTAGGAAAACTTTATTTTGAGAAAATACAATTTAATAATATTTTAAAAACAAAACAAAAAAAAATGTTATTTTGAGAAAATATATTTTAAAATTATGCAAGTCCAATATGAATAGTGGTAATGTGCTATATATTTTTGAATTTTTTTTGTTTTTATTATATTATTTTTGAATTTTTATTTATTTAAAAAGGATTGTGTTTAGTATTTTAAACACAAATATAAATAAAATCATCAAAAGTTTGAAATAAAAATATAATCATTAGAACTGAAAATTGTTCAATGTTCATCTCTATAAGACAAAATAATTTGACTCAATATAAATTACGCATTATATTTTGATTCAAAAATAAAAAAATAAATATTAAATATAATCCTTTTTAAATAAAATAAAAATATTTTTTAAATTTCAAAAAGATATAGCACATTACCACTATTTATATTAGACTTGCACATTTTTTTTGTTTTGTTTTTAAAATATTATTAAATTGTATTTTCTCAAAATAAAGTTTTTCTAAATTGTTTTGTTTTTAATATATTATTTTTGATTTTTTTTTATTTAAAAAGGATTATGTTTAGTATTTATTTTTAATATTCTAATAATTTAAAGTAGATAATATTTTAAATAAAGGGCAATTAAGATTTTTTTGTAATAAAGTGTAGGGGCAATTTGGGGCTTTTAAAAAAAAATGGTCAATGATTATTTTTAACCAAATTTGACTAACAGGAGGGGGGTGTTTGTGCAATTAAATGTATTTGTTGAATATTATGCTATAATAGGGAACGTTAGGGTAAGTTTGTATAATTTTCCCTAAAATATAATACTATATGTTTCTAGCTACAGGCTACTAGCTACTTCATATTATGTATGTATAGAGCTGTCAGGATCTGTCAAGATCAGACAATATATGTACAGTCTGGATAATTACTTCTATTGATTGGGAGAAAACTTCTCACACATACTTATAAAATGCATATGGTGAGACTCAAACCATCAGACGTGAAAAGGAAGTGTTCTACCAAATTTAAGAAGCGATGTGCCAAATTATATATATATTTGGTCGAGACAAATACAAATTACAAAATAGTTTTGGAGGACAATTGGAGATTAAAGTGATTTTCTGGGACCACTGCTGTACTTGTCAACTCAGTACACTAAGTAACTAGTACACCTTTAACTTTTTTTTTTAAAAACAATATGTATCAATAAGTATCATACACCTTTACTTCATTGCTTTCTTTGTTGATCTTGAGATGAGAACTATATTAATTATTATTATTATAAAAGAAGAATATATTTTTTTATCATATAAATATTATATAAATTCAGGGTTTTTTTTTTATTTTTTTTTTATTTTAAGGAAGCACTCGAATCCAGTCAATCCACAACCCTATAATTAGGTCCGATGGAATTTATCGGTGTATCAAACTCATAATGTCGAAGAATATTAATTTAAAACACTTAAAAATAATATATTATATATTTGTATAGATAGGTTGTGGGAGCAATTTCCTAAAATCAATGGTTTTTTTTTTTTTTTTTTTTTTTTTTTTTTTTAAATATACATGTGCAAGCCGGATATCAACTCCTATAACGAGAGATAACTACTCCCACAATCTAGAAAGAAAACTCCTCACACATACTTGTAAAATACGGATGATGGGATTTGAACCTCTCACTACTTATGTGGAAAGGAGGTAACATATCAGTTTTGTTAAGAGGTGATGTGCTCTTAAAATAAATAGTTACCGATTACTATACTACTTAAATAGCAAGTGACATAGAATTTCTCACCAATAAATTATCAATATTCTTAAATTTAAAACAATTTCATAAGTTTCAACGTACATATATATATATATATAGCTTAGTAATCAAGCTTTGTAGTAGTTACTCAAAGTCTCAAACTACGTTCTCACCATTCTCTCTCTCAACTTCAGATTCAGAGGCCGGGCAGCATACATACTACTAACAAATTATTTCTACGACTATCATTAATTATAAAACTTTACAACAATACAATTGATTTTGAATAAATTTTTAAATTTTTTTTTAAAAAAAATTTTAACGAGTAGTACAAAACAAGAAAAAGAAATAAACTATGAAAGAGTACGTAACCTTTTTGAGTTTTAAGCAGAGAAAATATGTAAGTAAAAGCAGAAAAGGAAAACTAAACTGACCAAGAATGAATGGCATTGTTCTGATCCCTCCAAGCTTCTTTTTGGTATTTTGAAGATGATCATGATCCTCAGTACTCTTCTTCTTCTCCTCATCAGTAGTGCTCTTGTTCTTGTTGTTGATGCCCAACTCCATTATTTGTGTTGTGTGGTTTATGTTTTGAAGACCCCAGTCAAGAGATTCAAGACTGCTAGCTAGCTGCTACCTATATGTATGTATATATATATATATATATATGTGTGTATGCTCAAGACTCAAGAGACTGCATAGAGCAAGAGAGTAAATTGATCACAGAGCAAGAGGGAGAGCGGGGGACCACATGATTTGACTTCACTGGCATGTGATGTGGTATCTTATGTCATGTTTTTTGACCCTTACTCAACATTAATCTTGTCTTTTTTTCGATTATTATTTTGTGATCCTTCCTGGGGAAAACCGAAAATGGTGATTCATATATATAAGGGAAATTATCATTCTCCCCTCTGTAGTTTACCGTATTCTCCGGTCTCTCCCCTATAGTTTTAAAATTCTTCAATTTCCCCCCTCACATGCCTATTTTTATATAGTGAGATTGATTATATTTGTGTATGGGAGAGGGAAAATTAGAGAAATTTGAAACTAGAGGGGGAGACTGGAGAATACGGTAAACTACTGGGGAGAGAATAATAATTTCCATATATATAACAAATTAAATTGCATAACGTGCATTGGACGTTGCAGATTAACCTTTATTATTCTTCTTTAGAAATTAGTATATTTCAAGCTGTTCTGGTTTTAATAAAATTTAAAATTTCCAATTCTTAATCTAATTACTAATAGATAACAAATGTGATTTGAATAATTATTTTTTCATTGTCATGCGAAGAATAAGAATTTGTTTATTTAAGTTTTGGATCTTAACATATATAGTAAATACATATATATTAAAATGACTCATTTATAAAAGTGTTAATAGGTGGACTTTACAGTCCGGATAACTACTCCTATAAATTGAGGAAAAACTCTTTATACATACTTGTAAAATGCGTATGGTGAGACTTGAACTCTTTACTATCACTAGAAGGTATACTATCATTTCTACTAAAAGGTGATATACTATTTTCATTTTTTACTTAAGTATTATAATATATTTTCTGATACTAAAACGTGTCAAGAACCTGTTTAGACATTCCGAAATCAAATACTATAATCTCCGATTGCAGAGAGTTCGAGGTTAACATAAAAGAGGAAATGCACAGGTATACCTAAAATAAAAAAGAATCTTGAGAAATGTAAAAGAGTGTAAAAAGACAAAAGGATGAGTGTCGATCAAATCCATAGTTTTGATATGGTGGTGGGAGGTCCTGGTGCCAGAATTTGGATTGTGGAGATGGCAGATGGGATTTATTCTCTCTGATTCCTTTGGATATGTGTCTCAGCTCTGAAACGGCACTCACCACCTCTGTCTCTAAACAATTATTATTGTTTAATGGTTTTGCCATCACAATAATTCACAATTTTTTATTATTTTTTTTATAATTCAGTGTTTCATAGGGTGACATAAATCAAACCAACGATTTTTCGGTCAGAAGTAAAAGAAACATATCACTAAACCAACCCTAATCGTAATCTAGGTAGTGGATTGATCTTATCTGGTCAATAATTTGCCACTTGACATGCTAGTGATAATTATAGTTTGTGAAAATTAGACAACTTTTTAAGAGCAACCGTTATTTGCCACTTGACATTCTAATGATATGAAGATTGATGATGATAATCGATAACGATAATATCTCACAAGTACATTTTTGCTCACCCACATTAATTAGAGTGAGCTATTACCACCCACTTCAGGTATTGACTTATGTCCTAAAGTTAATCCAAAGTCTAAAGTTAACCTAAAATTAACTTAAAATTTTATACGTGTCAATACCTGGAATGGGTGGTAATGGTTCACCCAGGTTAGTGTGGGTGAGCAAAAGTGTTCTCGAGAAAAATGCCCTCATATCTCACTGCTACTGCCTACTGCTACCACCACTCAATGTCTCTCACTTGTCACTTTCTCTCTTTCCGTCACTGGGTGCCAGCAAAAAGTATTCTTATATTAAATTATGAGCAAATTACACAAACCGACCACGTGTATAGGTGGTGCAATATTTAATTACATCAATTATCCCCTTATAAACTAACGGTTAATCACATTTAGCATTTACGATAGAAAATATTTAAGCAAATTCTAATCTGCTACCACACATTCTAACAATTTTAATATAAAATATAATTGTATAGCATAAACAAAATATTTTATTAAAATGAAAATAATAATAATAATAATAAAAGCTCTGAAAATAAGCTCCTCCATAATGGATCTGCTCCACGAGTGCAATGGAGTACGCATGAACTCCTCTGCGATCATGGAGGAGAGCACTCATCCA
Organism: Acer campestre; assembly: GCA_954870605.1. Taxonomy (NCBI): domain Eukaryota; kingdom Viridiplantae; phylum Streptophyta; class Magnoliopsida; order Sapindales; family Sapindaceae; genus Acer; species Acer campestre. The sequence goes on along the minus strand of OX940799.1, from coordinate 17,345,820 downwards.
CGAAGGAGGAAATCTGATATGATGGAGGCGACCTCTATCATATTTGATGGAGATGATCCAATGGAGGTTATCTCCATCAAATGCTCTCTTAGTGATGTTGAACAAGTTTAGTATGAGTGAAAAATTATTAAAAAAGCCTTTAAAAAATAAAAATAAATAAATAAAAAAAAAAAAAAAAAAAACCGTGTGGATTCCAAATTCCCAATGCCTAAAAGTTTTTATATATTTATGCATGAATTTTAAAACTTAAATGAAATGGAATGTCACCAACTAGGGCTAGATTAGCTGGTAGATGAACGAGCTTGGGGTTTAGGCAAATGACTCTCAGGTTAGCGGCTCGAATTATATTAATGGCGAATGTTTTCAAAAAAAATACCTAGTCCCAAATCCCAATTTAATAGATATTATCAAAAAAAAAAAAAAAAAAAAAAAAAAAATTGAATATCTAATAAGAGTTCAAATAAAATTTGTCACTATTTGGGCCTGACTTTTTAAGAATATCACCACTTTACTAATTCAAGTTTAAAAGGCACATATTTAGGTGACTAGACAAAAATACCCTTATTTTGTCAGTTTGTGTCTTTTCTAACCTAGAGAGAAAAAAGTTAAGAGAGAGAAATCCGACTGAAAATCTTACGTTTGCAAGAAATCCAATAGAAAATCTCACGGCGAACTCACTGGCGGTGGCGCTACAGTCCTGAAGTTGACGAGAATCTGCAAGACGATGAAGATCTGGGTTTTCGAGCATTTTAACACTTTTTCCGAGCCTTTTCAAATAGTTTCTGAGCTTTTTTTAAGGAATATGAATAGGTTAGTCAATTTTAAATCTCCGAGTCTTTCCATACACTGTCTGAGTCTTTCCAACAGTAATCCGAGCTTTTTCATTTTTATGAATAGATTTGTCAATTTTAATCTCCGAGCCTTTTCATACATTGTCCAAACCTTTTCAACAGTAATCCGAGCTTTTTTCATTTTTATGATAGGTTTGTCAATTTTGAATCTTCGAAACTTTGTAAATAGTCTCCGAGCTTTTTAACACTGTCTTCGAGACTTTGTAAATAGTCTCTGAGCCTTTGTAAATAGTCTCTGAGCCTTTTCAATTTGTTTCACACAACCAACTTAACGTTTACAGAAGGCTTGGAGAACAAATGAAAAGGCTTGAAGAACAAATGAAAAGTCTCGGAGACTAATTGAAAAGTCTCAGAGACTAAATGAAAAGACTCGAGCCTTTTCAATTGTTCCCCGAGCCTTTTCAATTAGTCTCCGAGCCTTTTCATTTGTTCTCTGAGCCTTTTCAATTATATTCAAAATTCACACAACCAACTTATGGTTTACAAAAGACTCAGAGAACAATCATTTCTGGAACAACTCCCGAATGCGTCTGTGTAGCGCCACAAAACTAATTATCCAATGAAGTTGCATTGTTAATGTTATGATGTTCAATCTTCATTGGAGGTCTGATATAGAGGAAGATGAAAGAATAAAATATCAAAAAACTTCAAAGTAAGAAAGGGAATGTGTAAAGTAAGGGTAATTTTGGTAGTTCACCATAATATATGTCTTTTAAACTTAACTTATTAAAGCAGTGACTTTGTCACCAAATCGGTTCAAAAATGTGACAATTTCCACTAATTCTACTATCTAATAACATCTAAATGTAAACCATTTAATATTTTGTAAGGAACTCTTAATTTTAATCTGATTATACATATGACCGTAGGTCCGTATGGACTTCTGCTCATGGTGAATGATAAATAATTTTAGGTTAGAATTTAATATTATATTTTCCTATTACTTTTGGGGCATTAAGTCTAGAGGTGGCACCGGTTCGGTTTGGTTCCGGTTTCGGTTCCAAACCGTCGGTTTCGGTTCCAAACCGTCGGTTTCGGTTTGGGAGGCACCCAAAACCGAAACAGAAACCAAAACCGGAAAAACCGGTTTGTAACCGGTTTGAAACCGCCGGTTTGGCGGTTCCGGTTCCGGTTTTGGTTTTGGCCGGTTCCGGTTCCGGTTCCGGTTTTTTTTTTTTTTCTTTCAAAAAAAAAAAAAAAAAAAAACCAATTAAATAATCAATATTTTAATTCTTCCCAATCATAATTCCAATTTCCAATGAACAAATTATTAAATAAAAATATATTTACAACCATTTTTTCTTTTTTTTTTTCAATTTTTTCTTTTTTTTTCAAATCCCAATTAATATTAATTCTTCCCAATCATAATTCCAAATTTTCAATAAACAAATTATTAAATAAAAATACATTTACAACCATTTTTTATTTTTTTCAATTTTTTTTTTCAATCCCAATTAATATTTATTCTTCTCAATCATAATTCCAAATTTTCAATGAACAAATTATTAAATAAAAATACATTTACAACCATTTTTTATTTTTTTTCAATTTTTTTTTCCTAAATCCCAATCAATATATTTACAAACATTTTCCATTAAAGTATTTAAGTAGTTCACAATGTTTAGAAAAAAATAAATTGACATTTATTAATAAATACAACTTTACAATTTCACAAAAAATAAAATAAAATTAGAAATTGGCCTTGAAGGCTTGAATTCAAATATACAATATTACAATGTAATAAAGTTAAAATTAAAAAAAAAAAAAAAAAAATCGGCCTTGCACTTAATTTTTTACCATAATTAAGCTGCCTACGTATCCTCCATCAATGTAGAGGAATCAAAGGCCACGTAGTTCTTTTACCTTTAATTAGTTGCTCGGTGTTGGAGGTTGGATGTTGGAACGGAATCTATTCACTGCCTTCCGTTCCCGTCGTTTGTTCATCTTCGAAGAAGTCGTTCGCTATCTCCGGCTGAAGTTCTTGTTGTCTATATTTGGCCTTTGTCCAATCATCAACACATGACTGTATTTCAAGTGATGGTGGACACATAGATGATCGTCTCAGGTCCAAAATATTTCCACCTGCACTAAATTCTTGTTCCACAGCAACTGTAGAAACCGACGTTCCAAGAATTTGTTTGGCAATAATTGCAAAATTGGATAATCTTGTTGATGACTCTTCCACCAATCCTGGATACTAAATTCTTCATCTTTAAATTTATGACTGTCTTGTAAATACCGGTCAACCTCGGATTCCGTTGAGGATGAAGAAGATGTTCGTAATTTTTTGGTTCTTTTGGAAAACAGTCGATCCCCTAAATCCCTTAATGTAAATTTTTCAGAACTACTAGTACCACCAGATGTGGGTTGGGGTTGTGAAACCGGCACATTCAAAGACGGACCATATATTCTAAGATATTCATTGTATAATTCATAAAGCAATTCCTTAACGGAATCACAATACTAAAGAACATCAACTTCTAAATCTAAACATTTGTAATAACTAGCTAAATAAACCTGCAAATATTCAAATTTAAAGCGTGGATCTAAACACGATGCAAGCAAGTAAATATTTGGAATCTGCCCATAATACTGTAACCATTTTCTCCTCATGGCATCAACACATGGACTCAATTGAGGATCAACATCACAATCATTGAATGCACCAACAATATTAACACTTTGAATAAGAAATGAATGAGTAGTGGGATAGTAAACACAAGATAAAGCGACGGTAGCATCATTGAAAACACGTAACAATTCAAGAATTTTTATACATACATCCCAATGGTTCAATTGAAGAGAAATTGAAGGAACATTATAAGTAATAAAAGAAACTAATATTTCCTTATATTCAACACTTTCACAAAGCAACCAACACTTTCACAAAGCAACTTATAAGTTGAATTCCAACGAGTGCTAATATCTCGAGAAAATTTTTTGGGATGCATATTATTTGCAATGCAATATTTTAACCATTGTTTCTGAGTTTTGTTATGCCTCCAGATATAGTTAATACTATCTCTAATTGGTCTAATAAAAGTAGAAAGCTCTGCTAATCCAGCTTGAACACACAAATTTAAAACATAACATGCACAACGTTGATGAAATAATTTACCCCCAAAATAGGGATTGCACAATTTTTGTAACATAGGAATAGATGCAGTATTGCTTGCAGCATTATCAAAGCCAATAGCAAAAATTTTGTTTAGGATATTATACTCTTGAAAAATGATTTTAAGGAGTTGAAAAATATTTTGAGCAGAATGCGAGTCATCAAAAACACGAAATGCAAGAATTCTTTTTTGCATGTCCTAGTTATTATCCATATAATGACATGTGACACCCAAATATGAATGACTACCAAAATTGTCGCTCCATATGTCGGCACATATGGAAACGCGACCTTGAAATTCAGAAAAATATGTTTTCAATTTGTTATTTTCTCTTCTGTAAATGGTATGTAGTGTACGTGTGAGGGTGGATCTAGGAACACGTTGCATTGCAGGATTTAATGCATTTTGACAATAATTAATAAAACCTACTTTCTCACCAAAACCAAAAGGTAAGTGTTCAGTTGCAACCATTAATGCTAATTGTTCTCTATTGTTTTCAGTCGTGTAACGAAATAATTGATTAGAAGGGGTTGCGTACCTGGAGATTTGGGATTGGTTGTTCGCTATCGTGTATTCAGATGGGTGATTTTTTTTGATATGAGACCATAACGTGCCATATCCGAAGTTTTTTCCAACCTTATATTTTCTGCCGCAGTGATTGCACTGGATTTGGAAACCATTATCTACCTTGGTTTTCTTCATATGCACTTTGAAGAGTTCAGACTTCATTGGCTTTTCTTCTTCAGCTTCACCTGCAAAAAAAGCATCTGAAGAGGCTGTGGGGTTAGAATTAGATAGATTTTCAGGGGGGGTATTTTGAGCGGGGTCGAATTCGTTGAACTCGGGAATTGTTAGAGGAGGATTAGGAGCAGAAGGGGGATCGGATCCAAATCGATCTTGAAGGAATTGGTGAAAATTCAAATCGTCGTAACTGACGGCTTGACCAATATCTTCCAACAAGTTTCCCATTGGAGCCTTTCCTTTGTCCTTATTTCTTGAACTATCTCCCCCACTTGCCATTGAAAAATATGAGTAAAAAATATAGAGTAAGCAAGTAAAAAATATGTTTAAATATTTATTATAAAAAATAAATATAAATAATAAAATATAGAGTAAAAAAAAAAAAGATGATTGAAAAAAATATATTTTTGAAAATATATATATATATATATATATGAGAGAAAAAATTATATTGTTGGAAAAATATATATATATAGAAAAAATTATATTGTTGAAATAAATATTGTAAATCAATTTGATAATTGAAAAAATAGTAGATAGTAAAAAATATAAGAAATAATTTATATATGAATGAGAATTAAATAAAATTGTAGAGAGAATTGAGAATTTGAGAATTGAGATTGAGAGGAGTTGAGAGAAGTTGAGAGAATGAGAGTGGTGTGAAGAATAATGAAATATGGGGGGATATTTATAGTATAGTAGAGAGGGGTGAATATGCAAATAAAAGAAATAGAGGGGTGCAAAAATAAAAAAAATTTGGCCGTTGCCCAGTCAGTCAAAAATTCAGAACGGTTAAATTTTTTTTACACGCTGCCACGTGGCAGCGTGTGATTGGTGGAATTTTTTTTTTTTTTTTTTTTATAACTGTCAGAACGGTCTGATTATTTAAATCAGACGCTGCCACGTGGCAGCGTCTGATTGGTTCTTTTTTTTTATTTAATATTTTAAAAAGTTAACGGTAATTTTTTTTAAAAGACGCTGCCACGTGGCAGCGTCTGATTGGTTGTTTTGTTTTTTTTTTTAATATTTTAAAAAGTTAACGGTAATTTTTTTTTAAAGACGCTGCCACGTCTGATTGGTTGTTTTTTTTTTTAATAAACCAGCGGTTAAAACCGGCAGTTTTTGGGTTTTTGGCCAAAAACCGCCGGTTTTGGACGGTTTGGAGGACTCCCAAACCGAAATCGGAACCGGAACCGGAGCCACCGGTTTTCAACCTGGTTTCCAAACCGACGGTTTTGGTTCCGGTTTGACCAATCCGGTTCCGGTTAAACCGCGGACAAAACCGACGGTTTAACCGAACCATGGTCACCTCTAATTAAGTCTAACACTAATTATATTTGTTACATAACATTTTAGCTCATCTACCTCCTTTACTAGATTTACATTCAATAAAAAAATAATAATAATAAATCCCATCCTACCATTTATCAATAAGCGAAAGGAGATCCTCCCTAGTGTCGTGGGAATCGTTATTTAGGTCATGTTTATAGTGTTTGATTATGCTTCTTATATGTTGTGTGAATTGCTATTTTGGTCATATTTGTAGAGTACCTATCACATCATGATAAACCCTTGATCCAACTGGTGTCAAACTCTAAAAAAAAATAGCACTGACACTTTTTATTTCAGTTATTGTACAATTATATAAAGGATATTTTTTTTAATGAAATTTACTGAAATGTTAACATGAAGATGAGACGGAATGACTCTTATCCTCAAAATAATCAAATACATTTCAAATGTGGATAAGCATTTAAGTTTATTTTGAAAATTTTATGTTTTATTGAAATGTTGCTATAAATAGTTTATTGAACTAAACGATAGCTTATTGAATTTTTAATTTTTTTAGCAAACTTAATTGTAGGTTACTTAAAAAATAAAGGTAAGGTAAAGGTAGTGGATGGTGTCCTCTCGTCGGTTTAAACTCTTAACATTCAAGTTAGTTTGTAATTCATTAAGGAAAATATAAAATAAATAGAGGGGACTCATGGAGACCATTTTATAGAAAAATTAAAATGGTAGATATGACTTGTATCATCCTATCCTATCTATATTGGTGAACCGAAGATTGTTTGATCAAAAATAAAATAATAAAATAACAAGTATTGTCTAGAGATGTAAAGCAACCGGTAGATGAACGAGTTTAAGATTTAGACAAATGATTTTCAAGTCAGCGGTTCGAATTTTACTAATGGCAAAAAGCTTAAAAAACTAGCTGATCTAAATAGGTTTTTAAATAAAATTGGACTGACCTAAGGGGAAACAACATCACAAAAGATCATATACTAAAAATATGAGAAACTTGGAAATCCATATAATTAATTTGAGAAAGGCACCTATGCCAAGCCTGCTGAATACGCCAAGGAACCTGATCAGAGCGAGCAAAAAGCAGCTGAACCACATAAGAAGAATCACTTTCAAGCTGAATGCAACGCCGATCATTAATCCAAGCATAGTTGATAGCCATCGACACTGCCAACAATTCAGCCTCAAAAGCAAACACCAAACAAAGAGGGGCGGCAATTAATTATATAATGTAATGACAACTCATTTATCCTATATTTGGATTGGATTCTATGTTAATTTTTTGGATGGTATACAGGGGCGAACCCAGGAAAAATTTGCCACCTGGGCTAAATTATATATATATATATATTTTTTTTCCTTGGTATTATAAAGTCAGCTCCTTAATTATCAATAGTTGGATTTATCTACTTTTGTTTAGACAATATATTATAGAGTAATGCTAGACGTCCCAATTTTTTTTCCCAAATTCTGTCCCAAATGATGTGGCACGTGAGGTGTCAGCATTTTATAAATCATGAGATTATATCTGACACCTCACGTGCCACATCATTTGGGACAAAATTTGGAAAAAAAAAAAAATTGGGGCGTCTAGCATTACTCTATATTATAATGCTTAATTAATAACTCACAAATTTCCGCACTAAATTTATTAAATTCGGTGTGTTCTGTAGAGAAAACCCTTATTATTTTATTTCTTAATGTAGATAAATATAATGAAATGCAAGACATGCTACCTGTTGATTAAGAATAATTTTTTATATATATAATTCTTGATGAAAGTATTTGTTTATATTTTTTAATAATAAGATGACACCAATTCAATAATAAACTACTTAGAATATGAAATAAATTGTAAAATTTATGCATAAACAATTTTTTAAGCTTGTAGTTAAAAAAATTATTTAAACTTACAAATAATTTAATTCTATAATATTAGAAGTCATAATATTATGTGTATTTTTATAGCTTTGAAAAACAAAATAGTTACATTTCACTAAATAGATAAAATATCATATTAGTGCAATATTATTAAACCTTAGGGGTTTTATGTAATTATTTTTATGTATTAATTTTTTATTTTTTTGAGGGCTGTCCCGGGTTGATATGCCCGCCTCTGATGGTATAGACGTATATAGTATTACTCAAAATAATTTTAGGGTACCGATATTGACACCCATAAAACTTATTAGTACACTCATATTTTATTAAAAAATTTAATTACATAAATATTCCAATAGAAATTTACCAATAAGGACAAATTACTTAAATTAAAAATAAACCAAATACTATATACACTCATTAATGACACTCATATCTTCAATTATATTTCTTTAAAAAAATAAAAATAAACTTATGATAAACCCTAATTAAACTCTAATTTTATTTTAAGTATCAAACTTTCTCATCATTATATAATTATCATATTATTTTTATCTTTCTTCTATGTATATATAGTTATGAACTCTATCAATAAACAAAAAATATTTTTTTAACGATTGTCGTAGGTATCAACAATTTTTTTTTTCTAGATAGTGGTAGATATCAATAATTTTTTTTTTTTTTTTTTTTTTTTTTTTTAAAGGATTTGATTCCAAACATAATATGATTTTTTATTTTTTATTTTATAAATTTGTTGTGATATTAGTTTAAAAGTGTTTATAAATAATATATATTAAAATGAATATATTTTTTCAATGAGGATACTATTGATATTAGGATGGGTGTTTATAGTAATATTTATTTTTTAAATTTTAGATATGAATGTATTTATAAAAATATGTGTATTAATAACTTTTATAGGTGTCAATATCCGTACTCATAATTTTATCGTCATTCATTCAAAAAAATAACAAAAAAAATAACAATCTTCACTAGAAAGAATAAAATATTCTTAAAACCTTTAAAAATGGCAAGGCAATCATTTGTGTTTTGTTTTCTCGTTTCTTAAAATATATATATATATATATATATTTATTTTACATTTTTACCTAATAGAAATATATCGGCGATATAGTCGGACCCAACAAAAGATTTCCTCGAAGTAGATAAATATTTTCGGCTAGATAGTTGAACTAGAAATTATACTAATTAATCAAACAATGTAACAAACAATCAATCAATCAATCAATCAATTTTATTTGTTAATTTTACAATAAAAAATAAAAAAGAATGACGTACTCTCTTACGTAAAATAAATAAAGAAGAATTTTTACAAATAAATAGATAAATAAGAAATAAAATTATGTTCACATGTTTTTGAAGCTACAATACAAAATTTACAAAATGCCAACTTCCATGTCAAGTCCGTGATATATGTATTAAAGAAAAGCACAAACCTCATTATCATTTTCTTAATTTTGTTTTTAGCATAGGACTAGAGGTCTCATGAATATATGTATTATATAATCAAAATTATTTAGCATAGCAAACATCTAATTGAATCATATATTTTTTTAAAATAAAATAATAATTTTCTCTAACTCTTCTTTGTTCACAAGATCGAATCGATAAATTACTGGCTTCAGTATTCATTCGAGACATTTTCAGACTGAATGAACGTATTTTACCACAAATCCATATTGAGTGGGATAAATGAGTAAATATAGTGATCCATAATGAACATATATATTGAATATAACTCGTTATATTATTTGTAAGAATAAATCCACCGAGACTCATAAAAGTTTCAATTCAATGCAGATGAAAGATCATCAATGGTATTAATACCCTCAGCCCTCGGGGAATGTTTGGTGTATAGGATGGGATAAGACTAATTTTAGTCTCATCTCTCATATTTGTTACTTGTATGTGATAAGATTATTTAATCTCATACAAGCCCACCGATGTGAGTGTAGTGTGGGACTAATTACCACAAAATGGTGAGACTAATATTAGTCCCACCATTTTATACTCTTTTTTTTTTTCAATTTTTTTATGTAATTAAAATATAAACATATTTTAATAATTAATAAAATATTTTATTTTAAACATTTTAAAAATAATAATTTTCAATTTTAAGAAATAAAAATAAATATTGTTTTGTTTAAAATTGGTTTTAAATATTTAAATTATTTTTAAATATTTTAACTTTGTTTTTAATTTTTTTTTTAACCAATTCAATTATATACAACCATTTTATCCAAGATGACATGGGACTATTTAGTCCCATATTTAAAAAAATAAATAAAAAAATTCTTCTTTTATTTTTTATTTAATTATAAAATTTTATATTTATTTAATATATCTTATAATAATATTTAAAAATACTTTTAAAATATTAAATATTAATTATAAAAATTATTTTCTTTACTATTAATTTTAAATAATTTTAATTATTTATTTTAATAAATAAATAATTAATTAATTTAAAAATAGTTTAATTTAATTTTATATTAATCAATTTCACATTGTATTAAATACATGATAAAATCATATTTTTATACAATCTCATACCATACCAAATACGAGATAGGACTATTTTAATCCAATCTTATATGGCACCAAACACATCACAACACCAATTTTAGTTCAATAAAATCCCATAAAAATAATCTTATCCTATCTCGCACATCAAACGAGCCTTCAAAGAAGAACATATATATATATATATATATATATAGGCATCCAGCTCCTGAAGAACATACAGAGAGATAGTACAATAGATGTGCTGAAACTATATATATGAGGAAAAATATCACATGATTAGCATTCCTCACTTGGACTTGAAACCAGTCTGCTAACAAGCTAGCTGTTATATGGGTATATGAATATCCCTTAAACCCAAAAAAAAAAAATTCAAAAAAAATTCAAAAAAATTCAAAAGCAAACAGGCACTGATTCACAAACAGAAATAAATCATTCAAAATGACAAATAGACTTGAGTTTCCTTAAATCTTGTCGAATTCTCAAATATGAACCCATCAGTAACAAGTGAATTAAATCTGGTAACAAGAAATGATGCATACATTCATCAATCATCCAATTATTCGAGAAAGAAAAGGAAACTGACTGATATTGCTGGACCTATTCTTTCGTATCCTGGGATCTCAAGATGTAGGCAGGCAGTCTCACCGCCCACTCATGCACCTGACTACCTGTTGTAATTAGCAAAATATGATCTATATATATATAATCAAACATTTAAACAAACACCAAGGACCATAAGGATGACCACTATATATATTTTGTGATAACGTGATCTCAGAAATACCTAAATTTCCTTATTTTACTCAACAATGAAATTAGAATATATCTACGAGAACAACTTCACAACAAGAGATACATCACCAAAAAGAACCCGTCTCATCCTCTATACATCTAAGCACTAACATTACTAGAAAACTAATAAAGAAAGATTTTCCATACACCAATATAACTATATGAATTAAATAAAATGATTGAATAATAGTTTAGGTTGTTGTACTTGAAAAACAAAATGAGGAAGAAGATGGGAGAGGTTATTGGGGTTATATGCTCCAATTCATCATTTCTTAGCTCAAACCACCAAGCATTATAAAAAATGGAAGTTGGAAGCATAATTGCAAAGTACATCTTTAAGAAGGTGTTATACCATGCAAGAGGCATCAGGCATCTTACAGTAGATTTCAACAAACTACCTCCAGCTGAGCAAGATCCCAACACCTGCAGATTTCACTGTTCCATTCTACACCAAAAATAAAGATTCGAAACAAAGTCCAGGAATACCTCGGCAGATTATATGGCAATCAAGCATAAAGAATGCAACAAATTGGAAGAATAAATAAAATTGGCACCAAAATCTAAACTTTTATCAATGAAGGGTAAGTAACCATTTTATTTTTCTTGGTCATGCAGGCAAGAATCGTGAGAGTTAATGCGGAAGCATTTGTCTATACCTATAACCAATCCAATCATGACCAATAAACACAATCAATAAAAAGTAGCCTTTTTTATTTTTCTTGGTCATGCACGTAAGAATTGTGAGAGTTAGAGCTGGCAAGGCAAACCAAACTAGTGAGATTGTAGATGCAGCAAGACACAAGTGCTTTCCAGAACAATATTGGAACTGATTACCAACAAAAGCAAACATAGAATCAACACGGCTTTAAGAGAAAACGATACAGAAACTAATTGCACATGTTATAAGGACACTCTAGAAACTTCAGTATAAGAATTTACTCAGCAAGAAAATTAAAGAATCGGTTTAATTATAAACATTAGAAGGAGAAAAATAGATAGAAACAAATTATATTAAAACGAGACTACTACTTCTAATGCAGACTTTTCAACCTTGCTTAGTTGAAGTCCTTCAATCTTTTCTTCAGCATGTCCATCGATTTCTTTCGAGCATTTTGCTTTGTATTTCTGTTTGATAGACTTCCAAAGATCCCATCAGCAGCATCCTTGAATTTTTCACAAATAGTGGCCACTTTCTTATAATCCAAAGCATTGTAGTTCTTCTCCCTTATCACAGGATTCATGAAATTCTCTGGCTGGTTGCTCAACAGAAGGTTAATCAATTGTCGTGCTTCTACCAAACATCTTCTAAAACTACCTTCCTTGTATAACTCACTCAAGCCAGTGCTGAGAAACTTCTCATCAGCAAAACTCTCCAAAATCTTCAAATCATTGTTGATAGCCATCACAGAATTAGCATTAAACCTCTTGACACTGTCACTAAGAAATGCTGACACGATAGAATTGGAAATATGCTCAAGCGCCCCAATCCCAACCTTGTACATAGCATCCATTGACAAAATTTGCTGTGCTGTTGACATAAGAGTATCAAGGTAAAAAATAACCTCATGTATATACTCATTTCCGGACGGTGGAGTCTCCTCTGAAGTCCAATTGATATTTTCTGTAAGTGCCAAAAACTCATCTAACTTCTTGTTCACCAAATTCAGAAGAGAAATATAAGCTTCATCTCTTGAAGTTTTAAAAACCACCTTGGCCATCAAATTAGCTTGAGGCCTCTCGACTGATCGAACTGGGATCCCGCATAGTTGGGCTGCATGTCGAAGGAAAAAATCACAAGCTCTTTCAAGAAAAGCTATGTTTGCAGCAATTTGCATGGCCTGAGATACACCAATGGCACCACCATGAATTGTATTAAGTACAACTTCGTTTAATACATCAATTAAGAGCTTGTCCAAATACTTTCTTAGATCGTCATAATAATTAGTATGCATCCCGTAAGACAAATAATCAACAGACCCTTTAATGAATGACCTGACAATGCGGCAAGCATCAGGTACCATGGAGGAGAATGGTGCAATATATGGGAAAGCTGGCATTGAATCTGAGGTCTGGAGCTGAAACATGAGAACATTGCTCTCATAATCTGTATCTTTATTCATTATCATCTGCTCGTAAGTATCATTTGAAAGAACAATAGCAATTTGCTGCCGGCACTCTTCCAAAAGAAGATCATGGTATTTGTCTCGGCTATTGTCCAGAGCCTCAAGAACAGGACCCACATCATAACCATACTGTTTAATAGTCGCCCCAAGAAGAGTGACATAATCCTTTACCAAAAGCAAATGTGTTGCAGATTCCATATGAGAAAATTGTTCGTCCAGCACCGATGTCACTTTAGCTACAGCAGTTTCCCACATTGTTTCAACCTGATCAGGTAACAAGAGCCCCCCAGCAGTCCTCAGAACTCGATCCTCCATAATGAAGTATCCAGCAATCTGGGCTAAATAAGTTTGATATGATTCAACGAATGGCTGTACTGAAGAAATTTGCAAGTCTGAATTGAGCTGCAATACGCGGTTCCTATAGTAATACTTACGAAACTGCTCTTCGAGACCAAGGCAAGTGTGAATGTGGTATGCCCGATAAAGCGGAGTGAAATCAAATTTTAAGACTGAATCTTCATCAATCTCCTCAACTTCTAAAGTAAATGCAAAATCTCCAAACCCTGCAAGACTCTGTTCCTCGGCTTTCCTCTGGCGATCCAGTATTTCCTCATCTCTCTGACGAATTGATGCAGCATGACCAATTGCTGTTTGGCCAATATTCTTTGCAGAACTCCGTACCTCAACCAACCATTCATTAAATTGACTACAAACTTTCTTCTCAATATGCGAATTTATTATAGGGATTGTCTTCTCTATTACCAGTTTCAGCGCCTTAACTGGAATATTCCGCAAGTAAATTCTCTCAATCACATCAATGGTTTTCAGTGCAGGGTAAAACTGGCCTTTGGAAATGTAATTATTACACTTAACACAAAGCTCCAAGACTTGTACACAAATCTTTGACATTTTAAGAGCTTCAGTTACATTCTTTTTAATTGAATAAGATTCGAGAAGCTCCTCAAGTTGTATCAATAAAGAACTCCCAACCTCTTGCAGCCTAAAATTATCACTTGAGAGATCACTTTTCAGCTCTTCGGCATCAACCAGCACACCTCGAAGCTCATCAACTGCACGAATAAATTCCTCATAGTGAGTCTTACAAAGCTCCTCGATTTCAACTTCCTTCTTCTTCACAACACTTTTCAGTTGTTGTAGAAGCCCATCTGGCCGCCCCGTCTCAAATACATGCCTAACAATGGGTCCCAAATCGTCTCCATTGCCAATCAGAGTTGCAAGAACCAAGTCCTCCGCCATATCTCCATTTTCCGTAGCGATTCTCCTCTTGGGTTTTGCTTCCATTCTTACTGTCAAATTCCTTCAAAATCCAAAACCAAATAGACCAGATCAACAAACAACACGCACAAAGTTGATAAACATGCCTTTCACAAAACAATAAAAGCAGAAAACATATGCAACAAAAAAAAAAAAAAAAAAAAAATCATCTTCATATCCAAATTGATACTAATACCAGACATTTAACTATCTCCACGATCGAGTTAATATGAAAAACAAAAACAAAAATGCGAACAAAAGCACATTTTTACAAACGGGTTATCATTAATAAATCAATCAGTCAGATTAATACAACAAACATATTGAAAATGAGATATGAATCCATGCTTTAACTAAACCAAAAAAAATAATAAAAATAAAAAAATCAGCTACACCCAGATGAAGAAAACAATCAAATTAAAGATAACACATAAAAACCAGCATCAAAATTAAAACAATAACGAGATTTGATTGTGACAAGGACTTACAAGTAGAGAGAGAGAGAGAGAGAGAGAGAGAGAGAGGAAGCTGTTACCAAAATCTCTCTAACTTTATTGTCTCATTTCCATTTTAATCTGTTTGCTCTCTGCATTTTTGCTTTGTTAAAGTTTCTTTTCTCAAGGACTGTATTTATTATTATTTCCACGACACTCTTTGCTTCTTCCACGTAGTTAACTAAGGTGAGTTTGGATCCAGTGTTTGTTATTTACAATGATGTTTCTGCACCCTCGCTTACATTGGCCACTTAATGGCATACAACCGGCGACTATTTTGATTATTTCGAAATCAAATCCGTTGAAATCGAGATTTTTTTAATATATTTTTTTAAGTGCATTTTTGCTCACTCACACTAATTAGGGTGAACCATTACCACCCACTCCAAGTGTTGACACGTGTCCCAAAGTTAATCCAAAGTCCAAAGTTAACCTAAAGTTTACTCAAAATTTGGGACAGTGTCAACACCTGGAGTGGATGGTAATAGTTCATCCTAGTTAGTGTGGGTGAGCAAAATTACACTCTTTTTTTTTTTTTTTTTAAGAGTAATGCTACTTTATCCAATTTTGGTGTCCAAATAACGTGGCAACACTCTCCTCCATTTATTTAAATCAAGAAAATCTAATACAATCTAAATGAATGGATGAGAATGTTGCCACGTCATTTGGGTACAGATTTGGACACCAAATTTGAGCAAAGTAGAATTACTCTTTTTTATGTACTTCTATCAAATAAATCTATTATTTTCTATCATTTTTTTTTATATTAAATAAAATTTGAAAATATTAAGGATGTATTTCTCCAAGCTAAATAGTATTTGATCACTAAATTTAAATAATGCTATTACTTTTCAAATAAGGTCTATATAATTACTTGTATTTTTTTTTTCACAGTTACATTACAAATTTACCATATGTGAATGCAATGTTATCCAAATTTATTTAAGAAAATTAAAATAAATAATAAATTGTAATCATTATAATATTTGAGCAGAAGCATGATCTGTCTAGGTCAAATAATACATATATGTTTCGATAATTTACTTTCGAAAGAAATCTAACATCTCATATATAATTATGAAATAAGTATTGTGGAACGCAAGCCTCCATCACTAGCGTAAAAGATAATGTACACTGTCAACCGGGCAGTTAGGTGATGTGCAACACAAAAGTCATTCTTACAAATATCGAATTATTGCATAAATACTAACGAAAATGTGCCGGCCAGTCAATATAAGAAATATGAAAGTTTGCAAGATGTGACATAATATAAATCAAAGAAATGAGAAGATGGAGGGTAGTCCAATATGGTAATTTCGATATTAATTAAGACAAGTACTATTAAATTAATCCTTTCAAAAAAAGGAAGTACTATTAAATTAATTAATTAATGATTATAAAGCGGCTTCAACGAGAATGTTTTGATTCTGTCGAGTTTTGTGCCATTGTTAAATCTCTAATAAATTAATATTCGCTTCAAAGCAAATCAAAGTATTTAATCGGCAACCAAACATTCCTTTTTTTTTTTCTTTTTCTTTTTTCTTTTAAGGGGGAATTGTAAATAACTCCCTGAATTTTGATCAAATGCCAAATCAAACCCCCTGATTTGAATAATCAGTAAAAAAATCTTTTACCATTAGTTGACTATTAGTTTAAATTGCATGAACATACCTCCACATTTGCCTATATCTTTGCTAGGTCGTACTTTTACTTTATTTATAAAAAATACCCTTGAACAGTGGTCAAATAATCAACTTTAACGGTGAGGTTAACTCTGAGATGAAAATGTCCAAATTACTCTTCATTAATATCTTATAACTTATTTTAATAAATAATAATAATAATAAAAAACCTGTTTAAAAAAATGATAAAAAGAAAGTAGCAATAAAATTTTAAACCGAGAAATAATAAATAGAAAATAATAATAATAATAGAGATCTTAATGGGGATACCACACTTCATTAAAATAGTGTTTTTGGTTTCAGTTTCGAATTTCGAAAACGCTTCTGGTAGCATATATTGAAAGTTGTATTCTGAAAATGAAAACAGTAAAAACGTGTCCGGTAGCTTAACTGAAAGCTGAATTCTGAAAACGAAAACAGTAAAAACACGTCCGATAGATTAATTGAAAACATCAAAAACTGAAGAACTTTTACATATGTAATTTGACTCTCCCATCTCTTTAAAATATTTTCATAAGGTTGTAATATTTATTTTCACCCACTTAAATTTATAATTTATAATTTAAAATTTAATATATATATATATGTGTGTGTGTGTGTGTGTGTGTGTGTGTGTGTGTGTGTGTACGTCCGATAGATTAATTGAAAACATCAAAAATTAAAGAACTTTTACTTATGTAATTTGACTCTCCCATCTCTTTAAAATATTTTCAGAAGGCTGTAATATTTATTTTCATCCACTTGAATTTATAATTTAAAATTTAAAATTTAATATGTGTGTGTGTGTGTGAAATAATTATACAACTGTTCATAATAATATAATAATTTGAATTTAATCATTTTTTACAGACCATTCAATCATTTTTAATTGAATTATAAAAATGATTGTATGATGTTTGATTTTTTAGCATTAACAAAAAAATACATAACTATCAATTTCCATAATCATAGATTACTTTTATATTTCATTAAAATTCTCATAACATAGCATTGACATAATTTAATTATATAAGATCACGAATAAATTACAGAAGACACCACCTCCTATTACAAGTGTAAGGATCTCTATTTTATGATTGGATTATCTCTAATCTCTAATGGTGGCGGTTGTTGTCATCGAGTTTGTTCATGTATAATATTTGGTGCAAGCTCACACAACCCTTTCAATACACGTTTAAATTATCTATACACCGTATCTTTCGACCGTTGAAAACGCTCAGCAATAAATCGCATTACAGCCCCATGAGATAGAATTTATAAACATATTGCCACCGCCTCAATAACAGTAACATGTCTATCATCTTTCAATAACTGCGACTGCTCTAATGTACATAAATTAAGAAAAACAGGTGCATTAATACGAAACATGTTATACATTCTATCGAGATGACTATTTAACAACTCTTGTACAAATGCATACCTTGTTAACCCACCTGTATAACATGACATTTTGTCATTATACTGATAATATTCAGCCTTCCTTAATGTACTGGCCAATTCGAGTGCCTCAAATTCTAGTTGTTCGGCCTCTAAATCCGATTCGCTATCTGAACTATCACTCTGATTATTATTGTTCATGTTGACCTATTAACAAAAGGAAAACTGTCGTAAGTTGGAAATACATTGAAAACTAGATAATACAAACAACAAACTTAAAATTTAATATGAGTACACTAAATCAAAAATGAGACCTAAAATTTAAACCAAATTCACATCAACATCAGTAAACATTAAACCAAGTTCACAACCACCATAAAAATTAAATCAAGTTCACAACAAAATCCTTAAACATTAAAGTTAATAACAACATCCATAAATAAAGTTCACAACAACATCCGTAAATAAAATTCACAACAATATCATCCTTAAACAAAGTTAACAACAACAAAATTGAAATGAAAATAAAGTTCACAACAACATCTCATGAGCCATATCCTACAAACCACCTAGCAATTGTTGTTTCCTTTCTTCACTCATATCAAGAAAAGCCTTCCTCCATTCAACACATGATACTATTCTCTCCATAAACTTGTTGAATGTATCACCATCAATATCTCCCAAGCTTTCTAAAGCCTTCATACATTAAGTGATAGAAATTTTTTCACAACTTTTTGTAGTGGACTCAGCACTTTTGACCTTAACTTTCTCCAATCTTGCTTGCATAACTTCTTTAGTAGTCTCAAAATAACTATACACGCTCTTTTATTTATTCTTATGACGGTTGCTGGAAGAACCAATTGACCAACGGGACCTTTTTCCTTTCTTTTTATTAGAAACTTCAGTTTGGTCAACCTTGTCATCATCATCATCAACATTAACATTAACATGAACTCTAGAGTTAATAAAATTATCCTCTATTTCACGATCTTCATCTGAAGGTAAAGAAACTTGACTGGAGGAAAAGTTTAATTGTCCAGTTGCTGAAGTAATATTAAAAATGTCCCCAAGAATTTCCTAATGCTCTAACCCGTTCTTTTGATATGGTTTCACTGTTGGCACTCTCTGTCATTAAAAAAAAAAAAAAAAAAAAAAAAAAAAAACAGTTACATATCAATATTATACAAAAATTAAATAGATATTATTTCAAAAATCATTACCTTAATCTATTCGGCCCAAACAACTTCTGATGCTATCACGGTGTTTGATATAGGATCCCAACCAAATTTAGTGTGTGCAATCAAATCAGAAAACTCACGATGTTCTTTGCATAATCGATTAAATTTTGACTTTAACTGCAAATCTGTGAATCGCTTTTGGGTTTGTTGGAAAAGCTCATCAACTATGGTTGACTAAACTCTCTTATGGAATGTAGATGTCTATAAATCGCCTCTTTTTACATGTTTATGTAATATGCGAATAAAAATGACATCATTCCTTGTAGACCTTTCGACCTTTTCGTCAACATCGACATCAACATCAACATCAACGGGTTCCATTATACTTGCTGTTTTAAGAATATTTAAATAAAAACAAACCGTCAAAACAGAACAATAGAACAATGGAATCAAAAACAACATTTAAACAGAGTAACACTAACACCAATTGTATAGAAAGTAGTTTATGGAAGCGAAATATTTTTGTCACTTCTAACAACCACATAGACATCGACTCTGGATGAGATGGTGGTGATTCATAAATCTGAAAATGCCAAAAAAAATGGCCAAAAAGTTAAAAGTACATGGGTTTTTTAGTAAACTTGCTTACATGATCATTATTCATTACATGGTTTCTTTCAAATTAATTAATGGCGTGTTTACTAATCAGGAATCCTTCATAGGAAAGGGAATTAAGTTACTGGTTTTTGAATTCTTATGTTTACTAAATTTTTGGGAAATTAAGTTCCTTGGACCCCACACATATATCAGTAATTAAGTTCCTGAATGAAAGGGAACTTAATTCCTCTCACCTAACCTAGGAATCAAATTCTCTTTCCTGATGGAAAAGGGAATTCATATATTTTTACTAAAATATCCTCATTTAACCGTTATAAATAAAAAATTAAAAAACAACTATATTTCTATTTTGTTGTTTTCTTCGGGATTGTTCTCTATCATTCTCTTTTATTTTATTTTTCTCCATATCCTTTTATTTCTATATATTCTTGAATTTGTTATGTTTAATTTATTTTTTTCATCAAATCTCCTATGAAATTAAGTTTTGAAGAGATATATATATATATATGAACTGCAAATTATTAAAAAAAAAAAAATGCCGCCTTAATTTGGTATATAACTATATATGAACCATCTTTTATAAAAAAATAATAATAACAAATGCACTTTCAATTGCTTATGCCTCTAAAATTTCATGCCTTTTGGTTTGACTCCTTAATTTGATATATAACTATATTCAAACCATTAGTTATAAAAAATAATAACAACAAATGCATTTCCAATTGCTTATGCCTCTTGAATTTCATGCTTTTTGGTTTGACTTTATTTATTTAACTTATATATATATATACACACGATGGATTAGTGGTAATAGCATAAAATTAATTATGTGTTCAAATTTGCATAATCTCAATTTTTAATTAATATTAAACTAATTAGTTAAAATTTTATAATATATATGTTAATTATTTTGGTTATAGTGTTATGAGTAATATAAAATATATTTTTTAATATTAAAACAAAAATTCAACATGATATTTATATAAGGGTATTTTTGTAATCAACTTTGTATCATCCTCATTCAATTCTTCGTTCCTAATAAGTTAGTAAACACTTGAATGGAATTTAATAACTTAATTCTGATTCCCCTCCATTCCCTTTCTAGTGGAACTTAATTCCGATTCATTTCATTCCTGATTAGTAAACATGCCCTAAGGTTGTCTTCAACTTGAAAAGTACTAGATTATTGCATATTATGAATAGCCAAAAATAAAAATAAAAATAAAAAATTAAAGTGGTTAATTGCATGTTAAGCAAAGCTGAGAATTTGGAGTAGCTTTCACTAATCTCTTCTCTTTCACTATTTTTTAAGGTTTCAAGGTGGATTAGCATAAACAAAAAATACATTTCTTGGTTATTAGAAGATATTCCATGGAAGAAAAATAGAAAATGTAGTTTACTTTAAAAAGACAGTATTTTATTTTTACATTCATATGAACGTTAAAGTTTTTGGTTTCACAGGTAAGATGTCTAGATCATAAAATAGTGTAGGATCTACATATACATTGATAAGATATTAAATGCACCTACCCCACTTTCACATCAATATATAAATCCTATAAATAAGATATTAAAGGAACTTACCCCATTTTCAATAAAACAGAGCACAATAAACCAGATATGAAAAGGAAAGGACCCAGAAAGAAAGAAATAAAAAGCCAAGAAATATAATCGCATGACAAGGAGCCCATGTGAGAGCTGTTGCCTCTGAACAACTAGACAACAACATGCATCAGATTGCAGAAGCCAAATGAACAAAAAATGATAATGAAAGTAAAATAAGCATCAAACAATAAGAAAAAACAATATCCTACCAAAAAAAAAAAAAAAAACGAAATGTACCTAGCAAATCAATATTCTTAGTATTTAATGTAAAATACACATTAGCTAAATTTAAAAGCACATACATTGACCATTTCGTATCAAATACTAAACACTTAAATTGAAAACATCAACATCATAAAAGCAACCTCAACTAACAACTTAGATATGTTATCTAGATCAAGACCGGTCCTGACTTTTTAAAGGCATGGGACGAATCCCTAAAATGGGGCCCTTAATGGTTTAATGCATGACTGCTTCTAAAATGTCAATTGTAGTTTCCCACTACTAGCAATTTAGCATAAAATAGATAGACGAATAAAAATGTTAACAAAATTGGAAAATGAAGCAATGACAAAGGTGGAATTTGGATTAAAAAAAGGCATGAAATCCTCTTATATCCCTATAAATAAGAGTAAACTATAGAAAATATAGTGAGTTTATATATACATATCTAAAAAGTTTTTACACAAAGAAACATAGCAGCATTAATATCTCTAAAATCCATGTCTTCCTATTGGACGAGAAAATCAAGACCAAGTCTACTCTTGGATGAAAGCAAAACCAAGTCCACTCCTATAATTTAGGTCATTTAATTCTGTAACTCGTTTACTGAGTTTATTAGTTAGTTTCCTACTTTTGTGTATATTTTAAATTTAAATATCCTTTGTAATTTGCCTATTTAAATTTAAACCTCTTTTGTACTCTTCCTATATAATATACAATAATTGAATGAATAAAATAACAGTTCAAAATCATTTACTTCTTCTCCTCTCATGCTCACCATTTTCACATGGTATCAGAGCAGTAAAGAAATATATGGTATGATGAATTATTGACCAATTCATATATACAATATAAATTAAATAAAATATATTAAAATATAAAAATTAAAATTAAAATTAAAATATCTTTTTAGACTAAATAAAGTAATAAAATGAATAGATTATTGGTGGTTTTAATAGAACAAATATGAAATAATAAATTAGGGTTTTCATTTTAACTCTTAGTTTTAAAGTTTTGGGTGTGATATGCAATAGAATAAAAATGTGTGCTAAAAGTATTTGGTTTACGGTTTGGTCCGGGTTTAATATGCTTGGACCTTAGATCAAACCGAACCATACGGTTTTATTATAAAAAAAACGTACGGTTTTTTTAAAAGTAAAAAACTGGACCAAACCAAACGGGTTGGTTTGATTTGGTCTGGTTCAGCGGTTTTGGGCTTTTTTGCCCACCCATAATAATTTAATTTGGTTTAAAATTTTAATATTTAAAAATGAAAATTTGAATTGGTTCGGCTTGGACTTTGGTCCGAAATAACCCGACCCGGTAGATGTAAAGATGAAGGTCGACGTGGCAAACAGTAGAAAAATGGACCCCACATTAATCTGATTTTGAAGCGTCTACCTCATACAAACGGATAAGACTCATAATAAGAGAGCCATACATGAAGGGAAAAAAAAATGTGTTGACAGTCAAAAAATGGCAGCCACTGCTTCTCTAACGCAACTTTCCCCGATATTCTCAGCATCAAAATCACCTAAACAAGCTTCCATTAAAACAAAAGTTGGGACATTTCATCAGAATCGAAATGGGTTTTCTCTGAGAAGACAAATCTTGAAAGGACTTGCCATATTTCCTCTCACTAGTACTACTCTGTTGGAACAGCCTCTGTCTTCACAAGCCAGAGAGGTCGAGGTTGGCTCCTATCTCCCTCCCTCTCCATCAGACCCTTCTTTTGTCCTCTTCAAAGCCTCTCCCAAAGACACCCCAGCTCTTCGCGCAGGTGATTTTTATTTTTATTTTTATTTATTTATGTTTTTGTTTTTCGTTTGCTCTTCTCTGCAACTGTTCTGTTTTTGTTATCACTTCATGGGTTCATTAACAGTGTAAGATTATTGTAGTGAGAATTCTTTTTTGTCTTTGCTATGATATACATATATGATGCAGGACTGACATATGATGAATATTTTATATATGCATTGATTAGTGTAAATAACGTGTGGCATTAATTCATTTAGTATCCAATTAATGTATTCATTTTAAGATTTCGCAATATAATGAATAATGGGTTCTCTCTCATTCGTGTATTGATTTGGGCCAATTGATTCTTTAGTGTTGTTTGTATATGCTGATAATATTTGGAATTTAGTTTCTTGCAGGAAATGTGCAGCCATACCAGTTCGTCCTCCCACCGACTTGGAAACAGGCACGCATAGCCAACATATTATCCGGGAATTACTGCCAACCAAAGTGTGCAGAGCCTTGGGTGGAAGTAAGGTTTGAAGATGAAAAGCAGGGAAAAATTCAGGTTGTGGCTTCTCCTTTGATACGCCTTACCAACAGACCGAATGCAACTATTGAAGAAATTGGGAGCCCTGAGAAACTCATTGCTTCTCTTGGCCCTTTTGTCACTGGCAACTCATATGATCCTGATGAACTCTTAGAAACATCGGTGGAAAAAGTTGGGGATCAAACGGTATGCTCCTATTGACTCATCTTGCTTATAATTGCTGCTTTTGTTATATGTTTCCTAGTGTTTTAGTAGGCATATGTTTTTGTTTCTTTTACATCTTGGTTTGTTAGAAGGGAATATAAAAATAGAATTGATATTTTTATGACAATTAGAACATTTATTGTTTTCCATGTGGCAAAAATGCTGATGAATACCCTGATATCAGTAGTCCTTTAAATCAGATGTCGTTTTATGCGATTTCTTTCGCTTCATGTAGCACAAACTTTGTATCTAAGAAATGTAGAAACAATGTACATTATATTTCCTTCTAATTTGAGGTAAATTTTGTTATGTATCACCCTTATGCGAAAAGAGGCCCAAACACCTCTGTGCATAGAAACAGGCAAATACAAACACAAAAACACCCGTAAAAGAAAGAAAGCGAAACTGAATGGGGGAAAGAAGAAGAAGAAGAAAAAATGCTGCATCTTTTCTTCCTGTTTATTGAGGGACAAACTAGTTGTAGGGGAACAATTGAGCATGTGTAAGAACAGAAAAACTTTATACAGTACAATAGCAGACCATGTATGTCAAGGTTTTTCGGAAAATTTAATGCAGATGAAATTTATATCATGTCATGATATTTATTAGTATTCATTTTTGAATCAATGATTTTGCTATCTTCATCAACGGAGAGCAGAAGGAAGATTTGGAGCTTTTAGCCTTTTAGCAATGCTTAAAATTAAATTTTTCAAGAGTCGAATAGCTGAAACTAATTCATCAGAAGAGAAAATCATTGAGTTCACTAAACAAAGATTATTAAGTTTGGATCATGTGATTGAAAAAATTGAGAAAATATTACTGGGTGGAAAAGAGCCTTCTTATGCTTATCTTGATACAATATGTTTTTCTATTCTTACCATTATATTTTCTCTCCTTCTTAGAGATTCTGTGTGGGGTTGGTAATAAGAGAGTAGAAAGAATTATGAAATGGAATGAGGTCTCTAAAACTAATGTTAAGAGTGGATTAGGGATTGGTGATGTAGAACATATGGAGATTCTCTTTGGAAAAAGAGTTTTTATGACATGCGGTAATTAGAAGCGAATATGATTTACATCCTAATAGGAAAATTCTATTTTGGGGGGATGTTTGGCTAGGGCCTAGGTGAGTCTTCCTTTTGTGACCAGTTCCCACTTTTTTTTTTCTTTTTTTTTTAGATTATCCTATTTTAAGCATGAAGTTATCAAAGCTATAGTGGTCTTGATCAATAATTCTTTGAATTGGAATCTCTAATTCTGAAGAAATATGAGGGAGAGGGAGCTAGAAGAATATAATATACTACTCTTACAGGATTTGCTATACTGGATCCACCTTAATTAGATGGAAGATGATAGAAGGATAAGGGAACTTGATCCTTCCAGAAAATTCACAGTGGAGGTGCACGTGCTTGTAATCGTTTGGGCTAAAATCTAATATACCTCTCACAGTGAAGGATAAGTCTAAAAAATCATTTGTTTTTTCGGTGCCGTCTTTGTGGGCTTCGGTTATACCAAGGGGGATTTAAAGATATTTCATTCTTCTTTGTTCATAGGGGCCATGGTATAATCTTGTACTTTTGGGTTGGTTTTGTCAATATATTTTGGGAGGGGGCGGGCAGTACATGGTTTATATAGATATAGGTTTCTCCTTTATACGTTGTCAATATCGGTGGATTGCAGAAGGGCAATAGCATATTAAAACTCCTGTACTTTTTCCATGGTGTCTACATTGTTTCTCAATTTTTATTTTATTTTATTTTATTTTTTGAATCAAATTCTTTTTTATTACTTTGTTTCTTCATTAAAGAAAGAGACACAAAGTTTTGCTTCCATAGTTGTTAACTTTTTGATAATGTTGCTTGCAGTATTACAAATATGTGCTTGAGACACCATTTGCTCTAACAGGGACGCACAATCTTGCGAAGGTAACTGCAAAAGGAAGCACTGTTGTTCTGTTTGTTGCAAGTGCAAATGACAAACAGTGGCCAGCATCTCAAAAAGTTTTGAAAACCATGCTCGATTCTTTTCAAGTATAGTATTTTATTTTTAATTTTTTTCAAACAAAAAGAAGGTTACATTTTCAATTCTTTACATTTGATCTTTCCATATTGATCTGAAAATGTCATCAGCTTTTATTGTTTGTTGATTCATATAAAGTTGAAATCACAGGTTTCATTTTATCTGCTTCATGTCTCGTAAGAAGAAACATCGATATTAGAAGTTAATGCTATTATTCGGTTCTTACCTATGAGTATAAATTTTCAGGTGTAGCAGTAGCTTACCTGGGTTATGCCCCATGTAATTTTTTTCAGGTTCTTTTGTTCTTTTATTTAGCTTAAAAAGGAAATTAGATAATGGCTGAAGATGTATTTTTCATTTTTGCATATAAACTGGATATATGATCTGAATTTCATTCTAGAAGCAATGAGGAACTCAATCGATTAGAATTTAGATAAGTTGAGAACATTCATATTACGAGGAACTCAGCTGGTAGATGGATGAGCTTGGGGTTTGAGCAAATGACTCACAAATCAGCGACACGGATCCTATAAATGAAAAAAAAAAAAATATCTGGTTTAAATAGTACGAGGTGTATAGAATTAGCAGAATTTCAGTAATACCGGTATACATAACATATTAAACATTTGGAATTATTGCAAAATTAGGAAAACTGTTGATTTTTAAAAATAAAATAAAAACATTGTTGAAGGGTATAAAGGTAACTGACCTTTCTATATAAAGTAGTATTTGATATGATAACCAAAAATCAAATTCTTTTTTTTTTTTGGGTCAGTTTTATAAGGGTGTTCGGACCAGTTTCACACACCTTGACTAATCCCTTGGGTTATTCCAGAGCGGCTTCTACGCCGGGTTTAGCGAACTCACAAAGGAATTACCTTCTTTGCTGCCTAGTCTCAAGAATTTGATTCTAGGGGGAATTGAACATGTGACCATACGCCTAACCACACATCACATGCTCGCCCTTCGCTAGGTTAACCCCTAAAAAAAAAAAAAAAAAAACTTGTGGGATTGGAAAAAATAAAATGTAACTGTAGTAGTATTACATTACCCGATCCTAGTGGGAGTAGTGATATTTAGCTATTATATATACTCTCTAAGATCAATATTTCTATCATCAAAATTGTTAGTATTCAAAGAGTGACAATGAGAAGACAAGAGCTCCCTCTTCCGCTCTTCGCATTCTCAAACTCCAACAACAATGTCCGCCACCTCGAATGCACAGGCTTCAAGAAAAGAAGCTTGTCAAGGCAACTCCATAAGCTGAAATGTTTAGCCATCAACGATTTGAGTCATTGCATGCACATATTCAACTGCAAACATCCTGGACTCAGGAAGCTTCCATACAAGAACTGTTGATGATAAGCCAACAACAATGTCAGAAACAGCTGCAACAAAGTGTATCAGTTGACTACTTTCAACAACCTGCGTGAACAGACAACCGGTCCATCCAATCAGAGCCGCAACAAAATAAATTCAAATCCAACGATGACTACTCAAATCTCCTATCATTCTCAGGCATGGAAACTGCATTGAAGGAAAAACAACAGATCCCACCAGAGAGGCTTTTATCATTTTTGGGCACAAACGTGGATGGTTGTGACGATTCCTTCTTTACTACATGGTCCAATAAATCCCGAGAAAAAATGGCTCATAAACACTACATAAATTTGAAACCTAGTTCATACTTCTCTTATCAATTTTAAAGTAAGATTGATGTATTCCAACTTCTTATTATTTACGTAGAGTGTTTTCCTTCTATACATATTACATAATAGTAAACACATTCATAGTTTACTTGTCTTGTTCTAATTTTGATTATGTAAAATTGTAATAAAGAGATGAATGCATGGGACACGGATATATTTGTTGACTGTGAAGATAGACGAATCAGATTTGTTAACCGTTAAAGATGAATGAATTAGATTTGTTGACCGTTGGAGATTGACATATCAGATTTGTTGACTATTGGAGATGGACGGTCAACAGTTTTTCAGACATTAAAATTTAATATAAATATATTTTTATCCAACAAAATACTAAAAAAACCAACAAAAATATAATTTTTTTTTTTTATAGAAAAATACAAAAAATCCTTCTAATGGCTAGTTTTCCAAAATTGATTATATATATATATATATATTAAAACATAATGAATGAAAGAAAAAATTTAGGAACTCAAACTATGGATGAATGTGATGTAAAATTATGTAAAAATAGAATATATTAAATATTAGTACCATTTTAAAGATCTTATTGAGAGATTTTCAATGATATTATTTTTATCGACATTAAAATTTATAAATTACATTTTATTGGCCACTTATTAAATAATCACAATTAAATTTGTTATAAAAATATCACTTTCAAATTTCACTCTCAGCGCCACCGGAGTAAAAGTATATATAAGTATTACTCTCGGTACTATTTGAGACTTAAATATAATTACCTATCAGAGATGACCTAAGGGCTGGACACAACAAAAAGCAACTGGGCTGGGTAGTAGCCGACATTCGAATGGGCCGACACAAGATAGATGTGACGTTGCAAGAAAATCTCCATTTTGATTTTTCTTAATCCATAAGTTAAAAATCCCCTTTTAAATCCAATAAAATAAATAAATAAAAAACCTTGGCTTGAAGAGTTGAAGTTGAGGTTTGAGCAGATTTTGGAAATTCCAGTACCTCTGACCCTGAAAATGGACGCAGCGTTCAGTAAGTTCTTCGATTCCGTCGGCTCCTTCTTCGGTGGCAGCGATCAGATCCCCTGGTGCGACCGCGATATCATCGCTGTATGTATTACATGAACCTAGATTTCAATTTTGTAGATTATTTCTTTAAAATTAATTAGCAATATGCAACGATCCATAATCTTATGTAATCCTCTAAAAGTCTACCAAACTAATTGCAGGATATGATCAATAATACTCGCATGTATTTTGGTTTAAGCTCTTCACATTTATTATATGAAAGTTCTAAGTTGTCCATTTTGATCATTGTTGATGTAGTTTTCAGATAAGTGAAAGACAAACAATGTGCTCTTGTTGTTCTTACGCATATTAGTTTTTGTATTTGTTGTAGTATGTGCATATTTACAATTTTTTTTTTTAGTGTTACGGCTTGTTCTTCTCCATTGATTTTCAAACTCCATTGTATGCTGGCAGGGATGTGAGAGAGAAGTTACTGAGGCCGGCAAAGATGGCTCGGATGAACAGAAAAATGAAAGCATTATGCGCTTGTCATGGGCTCTTGTTCACTCTAGACAACCGGAAGATGTGCAGCGTGGGATTGCTATGCTTGAAGGTAAATGGAATAAATCAACTACTAAAAGTTCTGTTTGTTCTTAATAATGTTCTAGTTACTTTTATGATGCTTGTGTTTGTTTCTAATTCCAGCAAATGCATTGTCCAGGCTTATGAATCAATTCTATTTCACCATTAATGTGTTTTGCATATACGAATGAATACCATATGTACAATAAAGGGATCTATGAAGCTGCTAATAACTTGTTAGATACATTATACATGTTAAGCTGCACGCACATCGTACTACTCGTGTGAATGCAGACAAACAGGTATTGAAAGGCTTTTCTTGTCTCTTTTTCTTTTTTTAAAAAATAAAAAATGAATCATAAGAAAACAAAAACAAATAATAATAATAATATAGAGATGACTAGCTTTTTTAAGCCTATACAAAAAGAGGTATTGCATGGCCTTTCACATGCATGAGTAATATAAAACTTAACTCTCTCCTGCATTTCATATCCATGTAATTCATAAGCGGCTTACCAGCCAAACAGTGACATCAAAAGCAAGTAGCCATATGGCATAGATGCAGCTTAGCCTATATGATTGAGGATGTGAATAATATATTTTATTGCCTTATTAGTTATTAGAATAGGATTTATTGCTTTATTATGTTTAGGATCTTTGACTTTATTTTTTATTTGATTTTGATTAGGATCTTCGATTTGCATCTTTGTTTTTTTTTTGTTAGTTGTTTGTGATCTTTTTGTTTAGGAAGCTAGATTATTACATCCTTTGGTTTTGTATTTTTTTTGGCCTATGTCTTGTTATTGAGGAGACTATGATGAACTGAACTGAAATGAATTGGGTTTTGATCTCCTCCTTATTTTCTCCTCTCTGCTTTTCCTCTGAATTTCTTCCCTTCTAGAGTTTCCCCCCCTTTTCTCTAATTTCTATCTCCCGAATCCTAATTCTCCTTTAATCGGATATTTCTCTGGTGTTTGTCCTACATCACTATATCTAATAAAATACTAACTTTGTTAATCCTCTTATAAAGTGGTGGCTGTCTTACCACTTTCATGTGTCACTCTTATTCATGAACAAGTGGCTGCCACATTTCATGACATGAGGTTAAGTACAAGTTTGGCTAGTGGGATCACAAGAGTTTGATTAGTGTCATCGCAATGGTAAAATATGGTTGGTTCACCACTATAAATAGCGTGCTATGTACATGTAATGTTCATTCATATACGAGAAAGAAATTAGTCACTTGTGCTTTATACTTCCCCCTTTATTTTATGCTGTACATGTTATAAAAATAAACACATTAGTTCATGACATGGTATCAATGTCAAGTTTTGTCTAGAGTGTATGGGTTTGAGTACCCTCTGCAATCCTCATGATTGTTGTGGTGTTTATTATAGAATTTGTTCTGCGTTTAAATGTGTATGTGTTTGTGATAGTCTTTCTCATGCTGTGTTGGTGGGGGGTTGTTAATATGCTAAAATGCTATTGTTGGACCGTTATTTATAAGCTTAATCTTTTGGGTGGAGTGGATACTCACACACTTGATATATTTTTGGTTGTTTAATGATTTTGTGGAATTTCTCTAGCCACTACCTAGCTTTGCCCCTTCTTATGATGATAATTGCTGCACATACAGTACCAGTTACCCACTCTAAGGTGTCCCTCTGTCACCAATCTTCTCTATTTGTCTTCACCACCCTCTTTTGTTCTCACCCCAATTGTGGTCGTTAATAATTTGCTTTGGTATTTAAAAAAAAAAAAATCAATTTGCTTTGGTATTTTATTCTCTTAGGAATCTTTATTAATTTTCCTTATATTCTTTGACTTGTATTTACTATCTAATTGGCTTCTCTCTTTCTCTCACATACACACAAGGGAGAGATTTTTCAACACTGTTTTAGTTTTGATCTCTTATTATTATCTTAACCATTCATCTTGACTTTCATTTCTGTACATATGTCAGGAAATTTGGTTAGATGACATACTACAACATAATTATTGCCATAATTGCTGTTTTGCAAAGTTTCTGATAGCTTGCTAGGAATGTGCCTAGCCAGTATAATAATATTTATTATAATCTTAAAACATTGTCTTTAGTCCCACCTTTTTAATGGCATTATGGCAACAAAAAAAAAGACCATGAACTATGTGGTGTCTCTGTGTAACTAATCCTAACACCCTCTGTTCCTTCAGTTTTCTAATATATACTAAAGTAATGGCTAACAATTATTAGTCTCACTAAAGCAGGCCGCATTCAGCTAGTCATTGAAGGGTTTTGGGATATTTCATAAAATCTCAAAAGTTTGAGGCGTACCATGACAAGCACTGTAGGCTAGATGCTTGTAACTAACTTAGAAGACTAGCCTATTAGGTGGTAATCATAACCTCTCTTGTAACCCTATCAATTAACCACCCATATCTTATTTGATGTGAGATTATGACATTTTCCCATCCACCCTTGGCCTGGTAGACTCTAACCTTCTACCCTCCACGCTTCAAGTTTGAGCCCAACATATTGGCTTTGTAGGCTCTACCCCTTTCTCAATCCACCTCAAAGCACATAATACTTGGCATGGATGTGATGTGACTTGTGAGGGAACAAATCAAAAGAAAGTCCGGGCCCACTCTAATATCGTTTATCACTGGTTGGGCACTTGCAACAACCAAAAAGACTAGCTTATTAGGTAGTACTCACAGAGTCTCACAAGTCACACCCTCCCTTATTAACCCATTGATTAACCGATACTTTGATTTGGGATTGATGCAAGCAAAGGATTGTCGTCTTCTATCAATGTTCTCTTATAATTTCTCTTGCCATGATAAATTGAAATACTTGTCGCTAAACAACCGTTAAAGCTGATGACAAGGAAGATTGAAAGATTATGAAAAGTATAAGTTGAATCCTTGTCCAGATATTTTGTAAATGAAATCTCTTGCACATTAAGTTCTAAGTAGTTGTCATTCACCTCTTTTGTATAATTAAATAAACTTGAGGCAGATTTTATATTTTTGATATGATTGGTTCCTTGCTTTGACATATTAACTCTATCTATGATTTGCAATTTACCCTGAAAATATTCTTTTAATCTATGATATGCAGCATCATTAGTCAATAGTAGCTCTCCTTTGCAACAGAGAGAGAAGCTTTATCTTTTGGCTGTCGGGCACTACAGAAGTGGTGACTATTCAAGGAGTCGGCAGCTTCTGGAGCAATGTTTAGAGGTTTTTTTTTTTCTTTTTTCTTTTGATTTTGTTGGTTGGCATATGGAGGAGGAAGCTTGGGGACTCTGATTACTTTGAAATTTTGCAGTACACCTGATTTGGTTTTTATCATCTTATTATCTTCTAAAACGTGTGGTTTTTAGATTGCACCTGATTGGAGGCAGGCTCTGGTTCTTAAGAAGACGGTTGAAGATCGAATTGCTAAAGGTTAGTAACTAGAAAATTTCATGCGACCTTTGAAATTTTGTGATAGCATATCTAACTGAAGCAATTGCAAACATATCTGTATGAATGTAGATGGTGTTATTGGAATTGGCATTACGGCAACTGCAGTGGGGCTTATTGCTGGTGGGATTGCTGCAGCATTGGCTCGTAAGAAGTGACCAAACCCAATTTACCAATGTGCATAATAATAGCTTGTTTTTTGATATAACTTCTGTGGATGTTTTTTGTTCCAACTTTTTCCTGAAAAAAAGATAATGTTTTGAATAATTGTTGAGTGTAGAACTGTAGAGCATCACTTGGATATTTGTATTACTTTTATATAAATTCCTATAAATTGGTGGTGTTAATAGTATCGGCATGCTTAATTAATATTGATATCAAATATATTAATTGTGAGATAAGTTAAATGTAATAATTCATAATTGTGTGAAACAACAATAGTTGGCCTTCTTTTGAAGTATTGCACAGGCAGATTTCTAACGAGAGTTCGACAACCGAGCCTTCGTTTTCGCATCATGTTAATGATTATGAATTTCAAACTGTGCCTTCTTAACTTGAAACTCATGAAATTCATATTTGTTAATACAATTTCCATGTCACGAAATTGCACTGGAAGTTTGCCTGTCACTCGACTTTACTCACTGTTTGCTCCGACTTTCATCGCAACATTCAAGGTAGTTCAATATCAAGGAGCCCAGAATGCAACCGAAAAACTATCAAAAGGTGAGAAAGTTAATAATTCTTGAGTAACAAATTCAATAGAATTCATAGCTCTGTCTTCTTTGAGACGGTGGAACATCAGTCGATGGGTTATACCAGATCAGCCATCTCTGATCATGCAAACCTGAAAAAGAATTATACGTTTAATAATTATTAGGTTTGTGAAAGATCTCAATCTGGTAACGTTGCTGAGTGACTTTGTAATGTTATAATTATAAATCGAATCTCTTACGAAAAAAAATATATAGATTTCACACTTGATCTGAGACCCGGTTCCACTTTTTTTGTTTCGAAAAAAAGGTTTAACATTGTGGTTTCACGTTTTTTTTTACAACATGATTTCACCTTCTTTTTGTTTTAAATGTTGGCACTAGGCACTTGGCACTTGGCGGAGAAAGTTTATACATTTGTCTCTGTGCAACAAAGAGCTCATTTTTAATCCTAAATGTCTTAAAACCTATAAGAAAGACGACAGTCATTGAATACATGATATTATAAAAGTTACAGTAATACCAAACTGGCCCTGTGAGAGTCAGTTTGAATACATGAGTAACAGTGTTTTCACAATTTTCAACTCTGGATGTTGGTATGCTGTTGTTTAAAAGATCCAACATTCGGAGGTTACAATACCTGCAGATTTGTAGATGAACAAGTTGGAGGCCATTCTCAATACAAGAAACATCAATCACTCAGCAAAAC
The DNA here is from genome assembly GCA_954870605.1 of Acer campestre. Classification (NCBI taxonomy): domain Eukaryota; kingdom Viridiplantae; phylum Streptophyta; class Magnoliopsida; order Sapindales; family Sapindaceae; genus Acer; species Acer campestre. The sequence continues at coordinate 17,311,369 of OX940799.1, read as the reverse complement.
CCAACAGAACATAAAGACTCTGTATCCCCTCTTAACTGATGGCTCATTGTTTTCCAACTTACAACTGTCGTTGGTGAAAAGGGTGAAATTTTATGCGATGAAAACTCTTTAAACTGAAATATCGCTTAATTACCTGAAGCAAGCATATCGGGTGGCAATAACCATAATTGGGACATCTCCGTAAACTAGGACACCTCTGTAACTTCCAACACTTCCTTCACGCCGTTGCATGATTATATCCCTCCCCATAAAAAGAAGCCAGTGCTCCACAATCCCAGAGTTGCTATAGATCCTTCATTTCCTCGTCTAGCTTGAGTACATCTCTCATTTTGTCTTCGAAACAATAGGAGAATCGCTACCAAAAATTTCCTACAAGCTGATCCTTTGCAAGCAATGGTAAGCATTTTAAGAGGACAACTTGAACATGCTTGGAAAGTCAAATACTCCTACAATATCCCACTGTTTTTCATTGAACAAAAGCCTTTTATTTGAACAGCAACACTGCAGTGTGATGGTAAAAAGTGACCTTGATACTTGCCACACCTATCTCACAACCAACATTTATTTGAACACCGCAGTCTGTATTCCTGAATATTGCACTACAACAGTATATCTGCTGTCCACACATAATGCACAATTTCTAAAGCATTTCACTGTGAGCACATTTTCTATATTAGCTGATAAACAAAGCGACAAAATAGCAGGTCCCATTTGAATGCACAATGGTTCAATGTTTGTCTTTGGTACAGATTTTCCAGTAAACTAGGGCTGAAACTGAGAAAGATGCGGAGACAAAGGGTCGAGGCACCTAAGGCTGAAGGACTAGTGCAGGCAGCAGGAAAGACACATCATCTAATGGACTTTGTTGACAATGAGTATGCAACTAGAGAATGTGAAAGAAGCTAGGCTATTCGATAACTTGCTGGATTCGGACAGATCTTCTGAAACAAATAAAATTAACCATTACAGGTCTGCAGCATGAAGAAACAATCTGCATTATTAAATAGATTAACAGTTTCAAGAAACAGAAAACAATCACATGTTACAATGCTTTGACATATACCATGAAGATAAAATAGAAGCATCTCCTCAAACCCCTTATAAAATGTTATGATTTCATGTTGTCTAGTGAAAAACAAGCAGAGGGAAGAATCTCAAAATCAGCTGTTTGGATTCAAAGAAAATGGCATACCTGAGGATTAATCAGATGTCATCACATACGGTATGTGGGCTATCATAGGCCAAAATTGTCCTTTGTCCTTTCTGCATCTTTCTTTTAGCATGGGACATCCACAGATATATAAACGCAAAAGTGAAATTGGCAGGCCGTTCTCTGGAAAGGATTTTAGCTTAGGACAGCTATAGAGATCTACTTCTTCCAAGCAAGCCAGGTTTTGAGTAATGGAGGACGATAAACGTTCCAGGTTTGGAAAATTTTCAATCCTCAAGCTGGTTAGAGAGGTTGGAAGCATCATTTGTATCTCCTCCAGTGGAAATGATACCACCTCTGGACATCCTTCTATGTGAAGTCTCCTAAGAGAGATGAATCTATGCAATCCCCACCGGAACAGTGGCTCACAAATCATGACATCTCCAATCGTAAGAGATATAAGGTTGGTGGCAAAGCCATCATCAGGAAATGATATTATGCTTGGACATTTATCAATTCTCAATCTTTGAAGAGAGGTTAGATGGTGCATGCAGTTAGGCAGAGCCTTCAGCTTCTCACACTCGACTATGTGGAGCTCTGTCAGATTCTTGGAAGGCAACCCTCTTGCTGGAAAGGAAGCGAGGTTTGGACAACCAGATATAGTAAAATCTTGTAGATGACTGAGTTTCTGCAGGTCTTGGGGTAAGAATTTAAGATTTACACAACCATAAATTCTAATACTTTCAAGAGATGTGTTGTTGTGCAACCTTACAGCTATTGACTCCAGCTTTAAACAATTATTAATTGAAATGTATTTAAGAGCCTTAGGTAGATTGCCTCTAGATGACAAGGAAGAAAGATTCGTGCAAAACAAGAGCTCTATGTGTTGAACTGTGGCAGGTAACTCGCTTTTTGACCATAAGGATTTGAGAGACGAACAAAATTGAATTACCAAGTACTTGAGGCTGACACTGTTGTTGATCTCCTCGTGGAATGCTGAAACTTCCTCTTCATCCACCAAAGCATGTAAATTATTGCAATCCTTGATCACCAGCCGCTTTAGATTCAGAGGTAACAGGACTTTGGCAATGTATGTCAAAGAAGCACAGTGTGTGATAGACAATCGTTCAAGAGATGTATCGCTGCTGCACATCCATGCCTGAGGTAAGTATTTCAGTGCATTACATTTCTCAATGTCAATGAATCTCAATTGGGAAGGCAGACCAACCTCTGGAAAGGAAACAAGTTTTGGGCAGTTGCTGATGGATATCTCTCTAAGGGAACTAAGGTTTTGCAATGCTTGTGGTAGCTTCACAAGACTTTCGCAATCCCTCAACTCCATATATTGAAGTCTGTTAGGAAATTCATGTTGCTGTTGCTCTTCTTCTTCCTCTGCAACCAAGGAAAGAAGTTGAGGACAGTGCTTAATCACCAGTCGACGAAGGTATCTAATATCTTGCAGTAAACCATGTCCAGTCTGCCAGAAAGATGTTAGATCTTTACAACCAACCATCCTCAGCTCTTCTAATTTTGATAACCCTAGAATAAACTGCTCGACTGGAAACTCGTCACTTGAAATATCGGAAAGAAATGCTGAGTTCAGTGAGCTGAGGTCGGTTGTACTTCTCCAATCTACCTTTTTGCATCCATCAATTTCTACACTGCATATCGTTTGAAGATTTGGAACTGACACCAGTAGCTGCTCACAACTTTTAATAACAAGCCGTTCCAGTGAAGGAAGACAATCAGGCAAGCTTCCTTGAAGTTTAGGACATTTTACAATACAAAGCTCTCGCAGCTTAGGAAACCCTTCAACTTGATCAGCTCTGAGAGGAATCCAGTCTTCCCATTTTGGCATATTCTCAAAAGAAAGATTCTCCAATGATGGAAAAGGCTTTGAATTATCAATTCCCAAGAACTCTGAACCTACACTTTTTACTCCAGCCATTCCTTTGATAACAAGGTTCTTAAGGAATGGTAGCTGCCCAACTGATGGCAAGGAAGTACATTTTCTACAATTTTCAAATTTTAAAAGCAGTAGATTTGAGAATGATGTTTCTCCTACCCAACTTGGAAATTTCATACCACAAAAGCCCTTGATAGTCAGCTCTTCAAGCTTTTGATTAGGTCGTAGCATCTCAAGGACTTGTGTTTCCATGTTCGTATTCCTTGAATTGTCAATGCTGCTAGTCCACTCTAGAAATAGAACATTTAGACCCAACTTGCCATTTAAATCAGCCTCCTTGGCATCCCTGACATCATTTACATTCTCTAACCTTGATATGCCAAGTGTTCCCCGGAGATGTTTCAGTGACTTCAACTCTCCTAATCCAGACCCGATGTTGTTCCCCACAAAAAAACTTGCTAGAGTTTGCAGATGTATCAAATTGCCAACTCTCAGAGGCATTGCTACCAATGAATGTGAATCAGAATTATTCAGATGACGCAAATTGATTAGATTTCCAATGTCTGCACAAATTTCCTTCAAAAAATAACACTTTTCTAAAAGAAGTGTCTGTAAATTATAAAGATGGCTAATTGATTCTGGCAAAAATTCAATTGCAGTGACAGAAAGGTCAAGGTAGCGGAGATGTTTTAAATCGCCAATTGAATTTGGTAGCACATAGATGTGATATCCATGCAAAGATAAAACCCTTAAGCGCCGTAATTTGTACAAGACATTAAGAACATCTTGAGTCAAGAAACAGTGGAGCTTGAGACATGGCAACATTAGTGGTAAAAAGGTGCGTAAATGTTTGACCGTACTGAAAGCCTCATATATGTTTATGTCATCACGTAAGCCACCATTGTAAGTCAAATAACAAAGATCATCGACGCCATAGAAAGCTTCAAACTTTTTAATGCCATCATATTCACCACCAACATAAGATAAATGGCGAAGATTTTTGGAAATTTTCAGTTGCTTTTCACCCACCAACATGTTCTCCATTCTAAAACATAATTCTCCGGCAGCCCATTGAGCAAGATCATTAATGAGATCGTGCATCACAAATCGTGACGTATCATTGTTTGATTGCTGGAAAAATGACATCAATTGTAGGATGCGAAAGTACTCGCACCCTAAATCTTCCATAGACTTTTCACAACCTTCATGTTGCAAAAAACCCTCAGCCATCCATAACAAAATTATCTCCTCCTTTCGAAATTCATAATCCTTAGGGATTATGGAACAGTATGCAAAACATTGTTTTAGCCGTGGAGAAAGGTAATTATAGCTTAATCTAAGAGCCGGTATAATATCACTTCTCTCTTCCGGTAAATCCCATATTTTGCTATTTAGCACATCCTCCCAATCCTCACAACTATCTTTACCACGTAAGAGGCCGCCAAGAGTTTTCGCAGCCAAAGGTAAGCCTTTGCACTTTTTCACTATCTTCTCACCAATTTCCTTTAAGTTTTGATGTGTGCTAAAATCTCTTTTTCCTAATGAATGTTGAGTAAATACACACAAACAATCGTCATATGAGAGTTCTTTCAATGGGTAAGCTGGAAGAGTACCCATCATCGATGAGACACCTTGATTGCGAGTAGTGACAACAATCTTACTTCCAGGCGAGCCAACTTCAAACGGACGGCATAGAAGTGTCCATTTCTCATAATTCTCATTCCAAATATCATCCAAGACAAGCAAAAACTTTTTTCTAAAGAGCTTCTTCTTTAGTTTGCCTTGAAGCAAGTTTAGATCATTAACATCACCGGTCCCGGTGGCAATGGACTGTAGAATTGTTTTAGTTACACTAACAACATCAAAATCTTCTGAAACACAAGCCCAAGCTAGAAGTTCAAAATGATCTTCTACTCTAACATCATTGTAGACAAGTTGAGCAATAGTAGTCTTACCCACCCCTCCCATACCTATTATAGCAACAACAGAGAACCCATCATCATAAGTACTCTCATCACTCAACAATTGTTCAACTATAGCCTCCTTATCTTGTTCTCTACCATAAACATAATTCCCATTAACCAAAGAAGTTGTGGGTAGTCTTTTATAGACTCTATTGTGCCTCCCACCCAAATTCTCTCTCAAATCCAAATTGTTTCTCTCTGTTACAATATCTTGCAGTCTTGCAGTGATTTCCTTTATTTTAGACCCCATTTTGACATTGAACTTGATAGATTTCGAATTGAAATTGGTACAGTAACTAGATATTAGTTTCCGTACCTTCCTTGTTGTGGTGGATTGAGGTGGGTACAGCAACTTCCTCATCAAAGCTTCAGTTGCAAACTCATCCAATATGTCTTGGACATCGTAAACCAAGTTTTTAAGCTCACTGAGCCAGATCTTCACCAATCGGTTTGCTATCTGCTTCTCCTCTGCATCGTCAAGCACTGATTGAATCTTCACCAGTAATTTTTCCCAGTTCTTGAGGTCTGCATATATTTTCTCGTGGCGTGCAAACTGAAGCAATTCAGATGAAGTCAGCTTCTCGAACAACACTTCAATGGCTGCAGATAGAACGGCCTCGCCGATGACGGACATAATGTTTTTTGCTTCTAAGAAACAAATTGGAAAATCTGCAGATAATTAAACTGAAAAGGAAGAAATTTAGACTGAATGGTGGTGAAGCCCACGATATTGACTGCTCAGATTACCATTGACAGTGAAAGTAAACAGACCTCCCCACAAAGATTTGAGATTGGAAAAGTTTGTTTATTCCACTTCATACATTTAATGGAAAAGTTTGTTAATTCTGCTTGGCACTTGCCAGTGGCAAAGTTTGTTTTTTCTACTCTTCAAGATACACCTCCTACTCTCCAAGGACTCACCTACAGACAAGGCCGAAGCCAGGACTTACTGTCTAGGTGGGTTAAAAGTATAATCTATTTATTTATTTATTTTTATATTTTTTTAGTTTAGCACATGCGATATAACGATTCGAATTTGAGACATTGTTATACTAAATGAACGTAATTTGGGACATTAACAAACGAAGTAAGATTCAAAATTTGTTTATTTTATTTATGGAATGAATGGAGAATTGAGAATAAATGAAAACTTTAATTTGTTTTGACTTTGAGTGTCAATAAAAATATTGAGTATATCATCCTAATGATTCTATTAAGATTATCTCAATTAAATTAAATTATAATCTAGAGTATTTTTATGACTTATCAACTATCAAATGATATTAATTTTGCCATTGTTTTATATTTATATTTTACTTTTTTTATATAAAAAAAAAACAATGAAAATAATAAATTAAACTTAATATATATATATATATTTTTTTTTGAAAAGCCCAGGCTAACTTGTTAATACCTCTGCCCCTGCCTACAGACCCTCTAACATAAGGTTTATATATAAATCTATTTATTAACATTTAGATCAAAATCCAAGAGATATTATATAAGTTGTGGGCCAAGAGAGAGGACACATAATATCCCCTAGATTTTGATCCAGATGTTGATAAATAGGTGTATAACTTATACAACGGGATATTTAGTTATATTCAAGGTTTTGCATGTGAGAAATTTATATATATATATATATATAAATTATTGAGGAGATAAATGTTGGTGGTCCAATAGTATACCGTCACACCTACATCATAAGGTTATGGATTTGAGTACTTCTCTCCTAAAAACTCAAATTTATATAATATTATAAAAAGTCTAAAATTACTTTTTTTTTTTTTGTTAGACCACGAGGTATCTCTCACTCTGATTGGCAACCGATCGTTAAGAGTGGGACTAATCCCCGCTTCGAACGGGAGGTCAAGAAAGCTTGGCCACGAGGTGCTTCCGATGGGGTTCGAACTCGAACAGTACCTAAACCATTCGCCTCATTGGGGGTGTGGTGACCAACCACACCACAGATCGTGGTTCTAAAATTGCTTTTCACCATATACATGTGTTGCACTTGTTTTTTGTTTTTTGTTTTTTTTCAAACTAAAAGTACAATTATTTTTTGAAGAAATAAAAGTACAATTTTTATTTTACAATAGTTATAGTCGACTAAGAGCAATCTCCAACCCAAACTACATCTCTATCTCTAAAATTGAGTTCCAAAAGAGAATATTCTTTCTAGATTTCATCTCTAAAAATTTTTCACTCCAACCATACTTTCTATCCACTCTATCTTTATCTCTATTTCTATTTCTATCTTCAAATAATTTATATTTTCCTTATAAATTTTTACTTTCTTCAATAAATTCTTTTTATATAATTTTATTTTTCAACTAAATTTTAACAAATATTATTTTAATAACATTTTTAATTTTTATTTACTTTTAGTAAAAATATAACATTTATATTCTCTTATATATTTTTATCTTTTTTTTTATCAAATAATTTTTTACCTAATTTTTACTGTTTAACAATGTTCAACTAATTTTCCTTACTTAGTTATTTCTTTTCTAACTTTATCAACAATTTTCAACTAATTTTCTCTATTTATTACCTAATTTTCTCTATCAAATTTTCTCGATCTATCAAACTTTCTCTAATCATACTTTCTCTATCAAATTTTCCTTACCATATGCAACACTCATGTCCATTTATTTTTCTATAAATACCTACTGAACACCTCTTACTTCACCATCCACTTCACCGCCAAAAGCTTGTTTAGATTCATCAAAATTTAGTTCAAAAAATGAGTTTTTATGATGGTTGTTCATCTTATATATCATCATCTTCTTCTTCATCTTCAAATTCCAATGATGATCTTACATCACCCAATTATGTAGCGAATATGGAAGCAAGACTAGAAGAAGTGGAGGAGGAGGAAGCTTTGTTACTTCATTTATATACTAACAACAACCTCCCCATTGCTAAATGTGTCAACGAACAAAACTATCATCCAAGGTGTCGAGGAGGTTCAGTTCGTGGTCATATAGAAATTAGTTCGTGGTGATATAGTGATAAATCATGATTGAGAAGTTGCTCAACGTAATTTGTGGAATGACTATTTTGCGGATAATCCACGATATAGTGATGTCATATTTCATAGAAGATTTCGAATTGGGCGAACTTTGTTCCTTCAAATTTTCAATGCTGTCGAAGATCATGATGGTTTCTTCGTTCAGCGAAGGGATAGTGTTGGAAGACTCGATCTAACTTCTTTGAAGAAAATAACAGCTGCATTTTGCATGTTGGCATATGGTGCACCTGTAGATTCTACAGATGAATACGTGAAAATAGGAAAGTCTACGAAAATTGAAAGTATGAAGAGGTTTTGTCGAGCTATTATGGAGGTATTTGGAGAGGAACACTTGAGACCACCAAATGCCAATGATGTTGAAAGACTACTTGAAACAGATGAAAAATGTGGCTTCCCTAGTATGTTAGGGAGTCTAGACTGTATGCATTGGACTTGGAAGAATTGTCCATCCGGTTAGGCTGGACACTACTCTGGTCGTAGTGGATCTCCAAGTATTATTCTAGAGGCAGTAGTAGATTATGATCTTTGGATTTGGTATGCATATTTTGGTTTGCTAGGTTCCAACAATGGCATTAATGTGTTAGATGCATCTCACTTATTTGCAAATATCAGTGAAAGTACAGGTCATCCGGTTCATTATGTCATTGGAGGAAAATAGTACGATGTTGGCTATTATTTAGCCGATGTAATATATCTTAAATGCTTTACTCTTATACAAACTATTCACCATCCACAAGGGCGGAAAAAAAAAAAAACTGTTTGCAATGAAACAAGAAGCTTGTAGGAAAGATGTAGGACGTGCATTTGGAGTTCTATAATCACGTTTTGCAATAGTCAAAGGATCGGCACGTTTTTAGGATAAAATGAAATTATATGATATAATAACTGCATGCATCATTATGCATAATATGATCATCGAGGATGAACGTGAGGTGCATGCAAATATCAGAGAATTGGCTCCATCACCGATCCCAAATGTTGAGATGGTAATAGATAAGAAACAACTGTTTCAAGACTTCCTTGGAAGACATAAAAAAATAAAAAACAAGGAGGCTCACATTGAACTTCATAATGCATTGATTGAGCATTTGTGGGATCAATATGGTAATTATGTTGATTGATATTTGTACTTTTAATTTGGTGTTGTTTTTCATTAATGTTTGCTCAACCGTTAATCATGTTTTTCATTAATATTTTTCAATAATGTTTGCTTAATCCCACATCTTTTTCTCTTAATTTCCTCCAAAATAAAATATTCAAAATATTTTCATAATCCTAAATTTGTTAACTACCATCAAACCTTCATGCAATAATTCTCGAAAACATATGTACTCTTTTTAAAAGAAAAACAAAATGGGAATTTTGGCCATGGTTTATATACTTGAAACAAATTTGAGAAGCAAGTTGAGCTTGATTGTAGTCAATCGGTAGAAAAAGCCCTCTCCATTCTCTTTTAATTTAAGCCATCTTTATTAATGTTTGATAAACACTCCCATCTAATATTGTAGTTTAATTTGCTCAACCATTTGAGTCCCATCTCTTAAATAGTCTATCTAATATTGTAGTTTAATTTGCTCAACCACCAGAGTCGATCTCTTAAACACAATACCTAATATATTTCTTAACGTTTCTCACAAGTCTTGATTAAAAATCACAAGTCTTTCTGAAGATGACTTTAGATCATGTGAAATCATTTCTACTTGAGGAAGACCAATTGTTATGTCATGTATATCTTGACATTTCTCAAAATCCTATTATAGGTATGAACCAATAGAAAGATAAACTATGGGAGCGCATTCTGGCTACATTTCATAATTGTAAACCTGCTTATTGTGATGAACTGTCTCAAAGATCTCTATAATGTCGAATGTCTAGAATTTTGACGTCAATCAACAAATTTCGGAGATGTGTTCGATAAGTTGAACATCTTAATCCAAGTGGTGCTTTAGAAACTAATATTGTAAGTATTTGAAATATTTATTGTTTAATTTTAAATTATATTATCTGTATTACAATGTTGATTTTTTTTTAAATACTTAATTAAATTGTACGAAGGAATTATTTTCACTGGATGCTAAAAACAAAAAGTGTTACGACCCAAAATCCGGGTACATGAATAAATTATTAAAATCAAATCAAAAGCATGAAATGTTTTTGAAAAATCATTCTGCTTCCCCTCTAAACCTCGAGAATATAAAAATTGTACAAAAGTTTTGACAAAGATTTCTCTATCTCTTATGTTTTCCCAAAATTCTTTCCACCTGCATTTTCAATTTCTAAACGTGGAAATTGTCAAAAGTGGCCACATATATTATAGGAAATTTGTTTTTAACCACAAACGAAATTTTAATTGCTTATAACCATGTTTTTATAAAATTACTTGAATACCCCCATATAAAAACATCCCAAATCAGCTCTTTTTTTTTCTTTCTCTCTCCTATGCTCTCTTTCCCTGATCTACCTCTCTCTCTCTCCCCGATCTCTCTCTCACCAACATGGGGTGACGGTCGTCGAGCTCCGGCGTGCATCTGGGCCACGTCCGGATAGGATGGCGTCGCCGATCTCTGCTGTTGGTTCGTGACGTTGGTTGTTGCGACGAACCAACGTTGGTTTGTTGGGATGGCGACGTTGGTTCACCAATCTCTAGCTCCGGCGACGTTGGTTCGTGCCATGACGTGTCGTCGATATGGTCTGCAAACAAGAGAAACAAAAAACCTAACCCTAATTCGAATTTGAGGAAGAAGATGAGGAAGAAGAAGAAGAAGAAGAAGAAGGGGGAAAAAAACTAAGCCTAATTTCAATTTAGTCCATATTTCAAGTTTGGTTATTTCAATTTAGCCATGATTTCAAGTTTGATTATTTCAATTTAGCCATGATTTCAAGTTTGAATATTTCAATTTAGTCATGATTTCAATTTTGCTTCGAGGTTTAAAAAAAAAAAACTATTTTCAGGGGTATACTTGTAATTTATGGACATACACTGAAACTTTTTTAAAAAAGTGGTTATTAAGAATTAAATTTTCAAAAGTGGTTACTAACAAAAGTTTAATAAATCAAATGGTTAGTTTTGATTCTCTCTCTTTCTAAACTCCATAAATAATTTCCCCCACAAGAAGAGGCTCGGTCTCTACACAAAATATTGATACATCATGACTACACTATAACATATAAATAATTCCGACTTTACATCATTTACAACTCAATTTCGAGTAATATATCCATAAATACTATCCTCCAAGTATATAAAAAGAATTCTATCTTCCGAGAATCATTTCTAACTCCAATCTTAAAACTAATACTAGTACAAGGTATTGTGAAAATTTCAAACAATATTACAAGAGTCCTATATAATTTACAATTTCCAATTATACATATACATTTCTCGTAGATTCCCCTATTAAATAGATTAAAAGAGAATCATTTTACATGTTCATCTATTAGTCTAAAACGATACTCAAATACATCATTTGAACTCAAATAAATCACTTGTAAAGAGATTTGGGAGTTTTCAACTAGAGATTCCATAAAATAACATAAAAATCTATAATCGAAATTCCAAAGGAAATATGAGTACATACCTCAAAATTTTCAAGGTAATTTCTGCTCATTTCTTATTTTATTATTTCCTTTTCTTTTTCACTTTCTTCTTCTTCTAAAACACTGACTCTCTCTCTCTCTCGGCCACTCCTTTCTTCTTTCTCTTTTCTTTCTTTCTTTTCTCGGTCCTTCCTTTCTCTACTGGTTTCTATTTCTCTTCTTTCTCAATTTTGAATTTTGTTTCTCTTTGGTCCAACAAGTGGACTTGAATCAAATCCCCTTTGTTTTATATAATATCTTTGTTCTCACTTTACAAATGTCTCTTATGTGTTTTAAGTCATCAACTTTTCATGAAAAATTACATTTCCACCATTGTTTTATTTCTTATTCCTTTTCAATTCATCAAATGCATAGAAAATTACAATCTCATCCATTGAATCACACTAAATTTAGTTTTGAGCTTGAATCAACTTACACTTTAATTGGATTAGGGCCTTAACATTTAAAATAAAATAAGCTCAAATATCAATTGGTTTGGGTTCAATCCAAATCATCACTTCACTTGTTATAATTTAAGCATGCCCGCATGCCAAAAAGAAAGCCTGAAAGCCAAAAAGAACGTTTGCAAACTAAAATGCACACTCATCAGAGCTCGAGAGTAGATCTCTTGGGAAATTTATAAGAGTTGAATTATGTATTTGATGTGTAACCCAATTGAATGATGAATTTAGAGAGAATGAAGCCATGGAGACTCATTGATGATATGGATATTTTTATAATAGAATGTTTTGTACTGAGTAAATAATGTTAGTGAAAAGAAAATAATTGCTAGTGTACTATTGGATAATCAGGAATTATGAAGTTTTATCTATTTATGCATATATGAATAACTTGTGTATTAAGAGTTATTGTGAAAATGTTAGTGACTAGACTTTCAGATGCTTGAAATATATAAATTTGTGATTTGGTCAATTAAGTTTGAGATGGTAAAAATTCTGGACTGATGATTATTTAGTATTGATTGGAGAGCTTGGGTATTGTTTATTGTATCTTATGCGTTCGGAAGGTTAAAGTCGTATGAAATACAAGGTAAAGATTAGTGTACAGTGAGGATAGACCTTCCGTGGTTTGAAACTTTTGGTGTTAAAGTTGTTTGGTGATTAATGGATATAATAATAGAATGGATTGAGTTGTTATATATATATATATACACTCAACATCTAATCTACATTTTATGAAATTTAAGGTTTCAAGTATTTTTCCCTGTAAAGATTTTAAAGGTTAAATGTTTGATTTTGTATAAGATTTTCGTATGTTAGATCCTATAATTCATGGATTGATATAAGGTTATAAGCTTGGTGTAACTATTATAGGTTTCAATTAAGTTAAGTCAGTTAGAAATGTCTTAGTTAAAACATTTCTTGTTACTGATAATTGTATATTATGATGGAGAAATTCCTTTGTACTTGTTATAATGTAGTAATGGTAATCCTTGATTGTTCGTTGGTTAAGGATCTTTGTGGTTTGATTTATTTAGAAATTTTATTTTCCTTTTGGAAAATATATATGGTAAGAATCTTGAAGATTTTCAGTTAAGGATCTGTTACCACTGTGGAGAACTATATTATTTAGTACTGTTGCTATATATATTCATGATATTGAATTACTAGCTATGTTTAATATTGTTGTTATGAATATACTCAATGACTAGTGAGTTGAATTCTGGACTATAAATTCATTATACTAGAAATAAGATTCGACATAACTGTTATTTATGTGACCAATGAGATGATATGAAAAAAATAAATGTTGCTTAGAATAAATTGCTTGTTTAGCATGTTAATAGAAAGAATGTCAGTGGACATTTTGGATTTACTTGGTACGTGAATTTTGAGAACGGAATTTTTTTAAGGTATGGAGATTGTAATATCTTAAAAAATGGGTTAACCCGTTTTTAAATAGTTGGTCCCAATTATTATGAATTTGGGTTTAATTTAGTTTCTAAAAGACTTGAGGCCTAAAATAATAGTGTTGACAATGCTTAAATTATGACAAGTGAAGTGATGATTTGGACTGAACCCAAATCAATTGATATTTGGGCTTATTTTATTTAGAATTTTAAGGCCCTAACCCAATTAAATTGTAAGTTTATTCAAGCTCAAAACTTAATTTAGTGTGATTCAATGGGTGAGATTGTAATTTTCTATGCATTTGATGAATTGAAAAGGAACAAGAAATAATATAAGGGTGGAAATGTAATTTGCCATGAAAAGTTGATGACTTAAAACACATGAGAGACATGTGTAAAGTGAGAACAAAGATATTATATAAAACAAAGAGGATTTGATCCAAGTCCACTAGTTGGACTAAAGAGAAACAAAATTCAAAAATGAGAAAGAAGAGAAATAGAAACCAGTAGAGAAAGGAAGGACCGAGAAAAGAAAGAAAGAAAAGAGAAGAGAAAAGCGAAAGAAGAAAAGTGTGCCCAAGAGAGAGAGAGAGAGAGAGAGAGAGAGAGTCAATGTTGGAGAAGAAGAAGAAAGTGAAAAAGATAAGGAAGAAATAAAATAAGAAAGGAGTGGAAATTACCTTGAAGATTTTGAGGTATGTACTCATATTTCCTTTGGAATTTCGATTATATATTTTTATGTTATTTTATGGAATCTATAGTTGAAAACTCCCAAATCTCTTTACATGTGATTTATTTGAGTTCAAATGATGTATTTGAGCATCGCTTTAGACTAATAGATGAACATGTAAAATGATTCTCTTTTATTATATTTGATAGGGGAATCTATGAGAAATATATATGTATAATTGGAAATTGTAAATTATACAGTATTGGGACTCTTGTAATATTGTTTGAAATTCTTACAATACCTTGTATTAGTATTAGTTTTAACATTGGAGTTAGAAATGATTCTCGGAAAGCAGAATTCTTTTTATATACTTGGAGGATAGTATTTATGGATATATTACTCGAAATTGAGTTATAAATGATGTAAAGTCGGAACTATTTGTATGTTGTAGTGTAGTCATGATGTATCAATATTTTGTGTAAAGACTAAGTCTCTCCTTGTGGTAGAAATTATTTATGGAGTTTAGAAATTGAAAATGCAGGTGGAAAGAATTTTGGGAATACATAAGAGATAGAGAAATCTTTGTCAAAACTTTTGTACAATTTTTATATCCTCGAGGTTTAGAGGGGAAGCGGAATGATTTTCCAAAAACATTTCCTACTTTGATTTGATTTTAATATTTTATTCACATACCCGGATTTTGGGTCATGACAAAAAGAAAATTAGTTTTCAATTTGATCATATATGGCCAATTTTCAAAGAATCTAAAAAATGGCTTGCTACATTGGAAAGTTTTAAACAAAAGAAAAAAATTGATAGCTTTGAAGGATCTCCACTAGGGTCTCCTACATTGAGATCTCCAAGAAATTCATCAATTAATTTTTATTTGAATGAATATGGAGATGATCAAGAGACAATGAATGAAAATATTGGTTCTTCTGAACGACCAATTGAAAGGAAGAAAGAAAAGATAAGAAGGAAAACATATGATGAGATGAAAAAAAAACAAAAATGATCCAGTCTCTCATTGAAGATAGCAAAGAACTGAAAGAGTGTTTGAAAAATCACAAAAGGGAGAAGAAAGAAGAGTGAGCAAAGTATGGGGAACTCCAAGTGCTACAGGCTCAAAATGAGGCAGCAAAATTAGAGGTTTTACGTGAACGTGAACGTGAAGAGAATAAAATTATGATGATAAATTTGGATTCTATAAAAAAAATCCTGATGAATGTGAATTCTTTTGAAAAAAAAAAAAAAAAAACTCGCAATTTTCAAATACAATGTGGATCATTTTTAGGTGGATATGAAAATCATTTGGACAACCTTCCGAAATATTAATGTTATGTTGCTATTATTTATGTTTTTTGTTTTTTATTTTCTTTTTGCTATCCTTATTTAAATATGTTTATGTCATTATCGTAATTTTCATTTGGAAGTTTTAATGTATTTATTTTATTGCTAACTTATAATAATTAATATGCAAATAATATAATGTATGGTTAGAACAAGTAAGTTTTGCTAAATAAAAAATTTATTATCCAGTATTCAATATTAATCTCATCTAAAGATCTATATGAGAAATATTTAATGATATGATTTTTATGATGATAAAAGTTATAAATTAAAAGTTATTATATAATAATTAAATTTAATTAAAAAGGTAAATATGGTTATGAGATAAAAATGGAATAAATAAAAGTTAAAGAGTGGATTTAGAGTTTAAAAATTTAGTACTCTAAAATTAAGAGTATCAAACAATGAAACTCTAATTATTTATTTATTTATTTATTTATTTTCTTAAAGATACAAATATAGAGTACTATTGGAGATGCTTTAACATCTCTCGGGGCCTTAAAAAAAAATTTAAAATGAGATCTTCAATATCTAACATAAACATTATTAAATAAGCGGTAAAACTAATTTATTTGAATTGATTGTCTGATTAAATTTTATTCGATTTAGGGGTTGTTTGTTTTTACACTTAAAATTTAATGGGTTTGAATTAAAACTATTAAGGTTTTTTTTTTTAAAAAAAAAATTTTTAATTTTAAATTTTTTTAAGTAATCAAATAACTTAAAATTAAAAGTAAAAAATTCAGACTTTTCACTTAATTTCAAATCAGCGGAATGCATTTAATATATTTTCTTCCGAGATTATCCTCCTAAAGAGTAAAGATAACATATTTCCAATTTTATCATAATTTTATATTATACAAATTTATTTCTTTAAACCTATTACTTACGATAAACAACTTTAAAAACAATATTAAACACCTCGTCACTTTCAACGCCTTTGTTGAACCTTCAATTATTATTATTATTATTTTGTAAAATCAAAACCATTTATAAATCATTATTATCATGAATTTTCTTAAACAATTATTTATCACATCTTAATCATAGATAATATTGTATCAATATTACATAAAAATATATTAGGATTTGTTAAATTATTTTTATTTAGTTGTTTGTATCGAATAAAATAAAAATACATAACAATTAATAGTAATAATGGTATAAATGTCAAATTACTTGTTTTCAAACCATTTTATCTTTAAAAAACAGACAAGTTGATACTATATTCAGATGTGGTAAAAATAAAAACAAACATGTCATTCAGTTTCAGATTTCAATCTCTATTCAGTTTTTAGTAAAATTTATGACTGTTGGTCTTCAAACAAAAAAAAAAAAAAACAAAAAAACAAATGACCCCTTAATACGTTAGGGCAATTATTTGTATCAACTCAATTTCATAACAAAACACTTTTTGTTATATTGTTCATAGTTACTTAAATCGCCAATTCTCATTCATTTATTTGAATCAAACAAACTACTCAGGCATATTGAAGTCTTAATGGGAATGGATCACAAGGATTTTTATGCACAAGTTTTAGACTCTTTAAAGAATTTAGGAATGCACACACATACATAAATGTTCATACATTTCATCTCATAGAGTTGATGTATGATTTAATTTATTATTCTACTTGTGATATTATTTATTGGAATGAATTTAAAATGTGTTTAGGGATTGAGAAGCATCGCTTCTTGAGTTTTTGGAACCCTGAAATTGTGAAAATGAGTGGCGCCATCATGCCACGAAAGTGGTGCCACCAGCCCAACATTGGTGGGTGGCTCCCCATGCCCTAATGAGCTAAAATAAATAAAAGAGATTTTCCCCTTACAATTCAATTTTATTTTTTCACACTCCATTTCTAAAAACACTTTATAATAAGAATTTAAATTTTTAAAAATTCTAATGACACTCCATTTTATTCCAGAATTACCCTTTTTTTTAATCTCTTGACACATCTTTTTTAAAAACACTTCATCTTAAAAACCTAAATTAAAAAAAAAAATCTAAAAATACTTCATTTTGCTTCATTTTTTTTTTAATTGAATAATGAAATTGACAAGTTTTTAATTTTTTTTTTCTTCATTTGACTTTTTTTTTTCAAAATTTTTAAGAGAAAAAATTGAGATGTTGAAACAAAGTAATTAACAAAGTGAAGATGACAGCCACAGATTTTCTATAACAAACAGAGAATTTTTGTTTTTCTTATATGAGCTCTCCAATAATCAGAAATCGAAAAAAAATGTTTAATTAAAGAATAAGATAATATATATATATATATAATATTTTTATATTGTTAGTTCGTCTTGATGTAAAATATAGCAGACGAAGAATGTGAACCATTAAATATATATACTTTGACTCAAAGTGTATGCACTTGACAAAACTTCTCAATAATCTATGATCCACATTCTTCGTCCTGATATATTTTATATAAAGATGAACTGATAGTAGAAAGATTATATATATATACATACGGTCTCGTTCACATTAGTGCGCGCTGATGTAAATGTATATGGACATTGAATATGAGTCACTTATTATGGAAAAGTTTTGATAAATGCATGCACACTAAGTCAAAGCATGGAAAATGAGTGGCTCACATTCAATGTCCTTATATATTTACATCAGTGCGCACTGACCTGAATATGTATATATATATATGGGTCAGGCTATATCAACTCAAATTTCTGACTTGATTTTTTGACTTCAATATCTTAACCAGCCATTTACTCATGTGTTTTTTAATCAAATGGTTGAGATATTGAAGTTAAAAAAATTGAGGCAGAAATTTTAATTAATATAGTCTGACCATATATTATATCTATGGGTTAGGCTAAACCAACTTAAATTTATGACTTAAAATTTTGAATTAACATCTCAACCACTTATGTGTTGATGTACCCTTAATCTAAGAATTGTAAATGCATTCAAATCTCAACCATGGGATTAATAGCACATGAGTGGTTGAGATATTGAAGTCAAAATTTTAAGTCACAAATTTAAGATGATTTAGCTTGACCATATATATATACATATATATATATATGCGATCTTGTTCACATTAGTGCGCACTGATGTTAAGGACATTGAATGTAAGTCACTCATTATGGAGAAGTTTTGACAAGTGTATACACACGAAGTCAAAGCATGGAAAATGAGTGATTTACATTCAATGTCCTCATATATTTATATCAGTGCACACCGATTTGAACATTTATTTATGTGAAGTGTGGATTCAAATTGCATAGGAATGCCAATAAACAGAAGAACACACAGTGGCAAAACTGTAAAAAAAAAAGATTGACCAAGGACAAAAACTATTAAGGCCTGTCCTGCAGCTTGTTTTCAGCTTGTTTTTGTTTTTGTGTTCCAAAAATGATTTTGAATTTGCGTCCGGTAACCGTTTTTCATTTTATTTTCAAAATAAAAAAGCAAAATGAAAAACACAAACAAGTGTTAAAAGTGAAAATTTTGAAAAAAAAAAAAAGAAGTTGTTTTTCTTGAATTTGTTTTTGTTTTCCAAATGAAGTGGGTCTCATATAATTAAATAAGTGGGCCCCAATCATTAATATATATATTATTTTAATAAAACTTTTTTTTTCACCTACTTCTTCTTCCTTCCTCGTCCAGACTAGTCATCCACCGCTGCTCTTCTTCTTCTTCTTTTTCTTTTTCCTCCTCCTCCTTCTCTTCTTCCTCTTGGTCTGCGTTGCACTCGCCGCCGATCACCTTCTCTGCTCTGTGTCGCACTGCTTCGCAGCCGCCTTCTTTGCTCTGCGTCGCCGACCGCCTTTCCACTCTGCTCTGCTTCGCACTCACTGCCGCCCGCCTTCTCACCGCCGATCTGGTCTTCTTCTTGGTTGTCTTCTTCTTCCTCTTCCTCTTCCTCTTCAACTGTTAAAATTTGTTAAACCCTAAATTAAATTACAAAATATTTTTTTGTTAATTATTTAATCATTTATTTATAATTGTTATAATATTAAACAAAATTTGAAAATTGATATTTCAATTTTTGAAAATTTTCGGTTATCCTACCAGACGCGTTTTTTCCGTTTTATTTTTCAAAATACGGATTCTAGTAAATGCTATCATACGCATATTCAAAATTCAAAAATAAAACCAAAAACACTGTTTTCATTTTCATTTTTCTTTTCGAAAAACAAAAACAGAAAACGGTTTGCAGGACGGGCCCTTAAATTGAATAAAAAGAAAGTTGTGAAAAGATGAGAGCAATCATCAAAGTGCAAACCAAAAAATCCAGGAAAAAACTTTTTCTTATTATTTGCTTATGCAAAATTCAAAACTTAAAAACAATTGTTTATTTTTTGTTATAAATCATATACATCACTTCGAAATCAATAAAACTTTAACGATATTAAAAAAAAAAATGTTTTTAGGGATTGTGAAATGCAAAAAAGGAAAAAAAAAAAAAAAAAGTAACATTGGAGTATGGAAATTGGTATGTAGTGTATTTAGTATTTTTTGTCCTCTTTAGCAATTTTAATTAGGATAAAATTAACGTATACTAAAAAAAATAATTAAAATCGAGTGAAAAGAAATTTAGTGGATTGTCAATAGCATCTCTTGGCTCTAAATAAAATCAGGTATGAAAGTAATATTTCAAAAAGATAGATCCAACTTTAAATTTTACACTAATTTGAGGATCAAAAAGGGAATTGTCTCTGCAATTAGCCACCCATGCTTATCTCGTACAAACACATAAAAATGACTTTCCTCGAATGAATCCAATACCTTGGCGCCACGTACTCAATCCGTCAACCCCACCCAGATTAAGACCCGAAAAACCCTTTTTACAGAAACTGTCCAAGAACAAAATCCAATAAAACCAACGAGTGCGAGAACACAGAAGAGAAAAAAAATGGGGAGTTCATCAAGTGATGACTTTTCGGTGGTGGTACTGGCATCAGATTTGGGTATCGATGCCCGTCCATTTCTAACACAACAAGAAGAACAAGAAGAGGACTGGCATGATTGTGTCGTTTCCGACGAAGACTTCTCCGATCTCGAATCCTTGCAATTCTTTCGTCTCGAGGGCTCTGATAAATCTGGAAACCGCATTTTCCGCATTGTTGGAAAGTACTTTCCAGGTACCCAAACAACCCATTCTCATATGATAAATATGAATACTTTCTCATGCTTGCATTTTAAGTATCATGCTCGTATGGGTTATCTGTTAATGTTATTACTTATTAGTTGTGAAAGATTTAAATTTAAATTTTTTCAGTTTTTAATTTGTACAATTTCAGCCCAGAAAGTTGGATATTTTTCAATTGTTTGCTGATATTGCTGGGAGATAAAAGATTAGGTGCTGCACTTTGCTATCAGCTTTTGGGTTTTGTTTTAGGCTCCATCAAATTGGAAATGATTTAGTTATCGTTAAGAGAGTTCGAGTTTTAAGAGTAGTCAATTCATACAAAAATAGCAAAGGTTGGTTATTTATTTTCATTGAGGAGAGAGTTTGCCTAGTTATCTTCGAAACCGTGTTCTCCCTCCTCCATTACACTTTTGAGTACATTACTTGTATAGCAAGACTACTGCTGGTTGGAGGGATACTGATTCGTGCTTTTCCTCATTGAACAACAAAGTTGCCCATAACCTAACTACTTAAGGTGAATGAATTGATATATTTTTTCACTATAATGTAATTAATGTTGAAATTTCTAAATTTCTAGATACATAGGACATCATATGTTTTCACCCTGCGTCCCTGCCTTGATCCATATTCTTTCCAGGACAATTATTTTTCTCTTTTAGGTCATTTTACTACCTTCACCTTAGAGTTACCTCTCCATACCAATGCATTTTAGAGTGAACGTAACATATAAACATTTTGTTGTAAATGGATTACTCTTTTCTTGTCTTCAATCTTTAACTTACCTTATAATTTATTAATTTATACACTCATTTATGGGTCTTTATACATCATGATTGGCTTTGTAGCAGTGTAATTATATCTACTCTATTAGTTGTTTGATTATTCAATTTCCCATAACAGTCTAGATGTTCGATATCTCTTTGTCATTGTCACTTTGACCATATAACCTACATCTTGATAAACCCTAATCTTGTCAATGACCAATAATAGATAGCATGTGGTTATTAATTCGACTGTTTTTTTTGGTTTATTTGTAGTATCACCGCTGAGCACATTTTATAGTTTATTTTATTACTCTCAAATTTACTCAAGATTCTCGTTAGAGTTTTAATAAATCTTGTCTTATTCCTGATAGTATGACTCATAGAAGCTACTTAAGTTCTATGTTACCTCTCCATTTTATGTGTTCCCTGATTTTAACAACTAAATGCATCTTGTTATTGTTTAACTATGGCAGTTATCTTCTCCTTTGTAACTCTCCTCTTGTAAGTAGCTGCCCAATGCTTCATGTTTGTGCTTTGCATTTCAGTTCTCTACAAGAAAAAGAATGGTGTTAGTATGCCTTTAATTAATACTCTTTTGGAATGAGTTGGGGTAATTAACATTTAGCATCAAATATTTTATTTGGATTATTTTGTCTTCTTTTTCTTTATTGTTGAATGTTGATTATTTTGATATACATCATAATTCTTATCTACTTGTTTCTTTAATGAAATGTAGCTCCGGTTGTGAGCGGGGAGCGGCTAAAAAAGTATATATTCCACAAGATTATCAATGAGTTGCCGGAGGGCCCATTTTGCATTGTTTACATGCATACTAATGTGCAAAGGGAGGATAATTCACCTGGCATAACTATCTTGAGGTGGATCTATGAAGAACTTCCCTCAAACATTAAGGATAGGCTTCAAGTCATGTATTTCATTCACCCTGGGCTTTTGTCAAGGCTTGTCTTTGCCTCTCTTGGCCGGTTCTTCTTAAGTGGAGGGTCAGTGGTTTTCTGATATCTTATAGTAGAATAATAGCCTAAATTTGATATGAGTTTAGCTTATGATAAGCAATACAAAACCCAAATTATGATATTTCAACGTTCCTGAATTATAGAATTCTAAGCTTTTTCCCCTATAAGTTGAACACTTCTCTATGTAGGTTTTCTCTCTTGCAGATGACTGGACAAAACTGAAATTTGATCTTTGACTGTCACTTGTTGGATTTATCTTAACAGTTGACATCAAATTTTTTAAACAAATCAAAAAAATATAATAATTTAATTTCAGCTGCCAGGCAGCATTTGAAAGGCTTTGCTGCAAGACAGCAATCCTTGTGCAAGATTGTAAGTTTTATCCAGTCATCCACAAGAGAAACATGCACATGCACTCGCACTCGCACACCCATCCACACAAGCACACACACACACACACACATACATAATGAAACACATCAGTGAACGATTGATTATTTTCATTTTTGGGTGCAATTTTGCATAAAGTTCATTGTTTTTGCAGCTTATATTGGAAACTTAAGTATGTAAGCCGCCTTCAGTATCTTTGGAATGACATGAAGAAGGGAGAGGTTGAGATTCCTGAATTTGTGCAAAGTCATGATGATATTCTTGAGCACAGACCTCTGACAGATTATGGCATCGAACCAGATCCTCTGCGATTAGCTGAGATGCCTAGCATGTCTTACTCGTTTGGAAAGTATGACGAAAGCTGGGATTCAAGGAAATACATGACTGAATGATGCCATTAGACAGCACACCCAAGTAAATCAAAATCAAAGAATCGCCAGTTGGGTTTGAACACCAGTATTGTACAGAATAATCTTGATATTGTGCCTCATCTGACTTTCCGTTTGTGAGCTAAACTTATGAAGCATATGCTGCATAAATCTAGTATTCCTGAATGTGTAATAATTTTTTTTTCTCAGAGCGGTTTGTGTTGTTTGCGTGTTGTGCGATGAGCCAAGATGCTTACATAATATTGCTTCTAGTTGCGATGAGAGAATACTATTGTGCGGGTTGATTTGTGGCGACCAGTCATTATTTTCATGTGAGGTTGCTAGACTAGATCCTGTAAGCTTTGTATTGAATGTCGCCCGCCATTACAATAATTAGGCTTGTTTGATTTCCCAATTTGCCAAGTCTCATGATGCCTGCGACCATGGAAATGTACATGTTGTCACATTAAATGGTGAATTTGCATTATTTGATGTCATTTCTCGCGACAATTTTTTTACCATCCTAAAAGCAAACGCTCTTTTCTCAGTAATGATGTAATTAAATAAAATTATGGTAAGAATCTTGTTTGATACTGGGTAATAAATTGTCCTAAATAGGACAATAAATTTATCGTCCTGTGCAAAAATATAACTTCAGCAAACGTTTAATCTATATTGAAAGAAAAGAAAAATAGGGCGAGATGGGTTGCAACAAATCAAAAAATAGAGACGTTGCAGAGATCAGCCACAAGAAGAAGCCTAAGAACAAGGATCAAGGTCAATAATCCAAACCCATTTCCCTTTTTTTTTTCTTTTTTTTTTCTTTTTTTAATTAAATTTATAATTTTCATTAGGGAAAAATTATTTTTGTTTGTTTGTGATATATTGGTATATGATGATTTGCAGATGTGCAACAAAAGCAAAGGCATAGAGTTGTAAATGGACAAGATGAGTTGAAAACTGCAATGAAGGTGAAAACGGGAGGAGCAGAGAAAGAAAAACGTGTTAGATTTGAGGAACCGATTCCAAGCAATGAAAGGATTATAACAATGGAGGAGGAGGAGGAGGAGGCTGATGAGTCAGAGGTTGAATCTTTCCATTCTGCAGAGGGAGAAGTTAATAGTAATACCAAGAAAGAAAAGGAGCTTAACAATTGATTAATTTCATCTTTCACTTTGCTTCTCATTGTTTTGTTTTTCGAGCTATTACAATTAATTCGAGATTCGAAGGGATTATGTAATCTCAATCGTGTAATTGTGAGGGTGGTTATACTATTATTGTATGTTTGGTATGCTTTTTTATTTTTATTTATTTATTATTTATTTATTTATGAACTACTCAAATTATTGTAATTATAATAATTACTGTTTACTGTTTCAAAAAATTAATAATAATTACTATTTACAACATTGCTGATCTTGATTGTGACGGTGATCATGTAATAATATGCTTCATAGTATAGTAGAACCCCGTAAATTAATCACCTATAAATTAATAACCTCTTTATATTAATAAAAAAAATTTGGTCCTAACTCGGGCCAGTCTAAAAATTTAATAAACCTCTCTATCGTAATAATTAATAATTTATTTTTAAAACCTAGTGTAAAATTTCGGTCCTAACTGTCGCATAAATTAATAATTTCATAAAATTATAAAATATATTACATAATATTCAAGAACTAGAAAAGTGCTTCAAGATGCTAGTTTGCACAAGACCACCGTGTTTGATATTTTTGACTTCATTCTTCATCTTTTGATTTTTCCTCAAAAAGTTATTATGATCACCTTCTTGTTATAGTCAAAAGGTTTCAACTAAATTTAGAATTTCAACAGGAAATTTTCTTAACAATTTTTTCCTAAATAAGGAATCCAATCTGAAAAAGGAAAAAAAAAAAAAAAGAACTTTCCCTAAAGAATAAAACCGACTATGAATCCTGAATAAGAACCTCTCCTAAATAAGAAAATCAACTTCTACACATTTTTAAAGTTAATATGACACTTTATAAGGTAAAACCCTTCAAATTGATAACCCCTCTAAATTAATACTCAATGATGGGTCCCAATAATATTAATTTAGAGGGGTTCTATTGTAATATTTCTCCAATAATTATGTGGGAATCCTAAGAGCATCCTAATGCTATTATGTATTTTGGTAAAAAATTTGGATGGATAGATATTGGTGTAAGAAAAAAATAAAAATAAAATCTCAGATGTAATTATCTAACCTAAGTTGGGTTTTTTCAATTTAGAAACTCACCTAGAATAGAAATGTTGACTATGATTTCTCATAATTTCCCAACAATATCATTAATTGTAAAATAAATGAAAAGAGAGAGTGAAACAAATATTTAAAGGTGATTGGTCAAAAGTGGATTCATATTTATATTAAACAAATATTTTATGGCAATTGGTAAAAAAATGGATGCATATTTTTCTTTAGGTAAATTGTATTGAAGATGAAAATACGCATTTCTTTATTTTTTTGGGAGAATTTAAATAACCCTTTGACTTTTGATCAAATACCAAATCAAACCTTTCGGTTTGAACAATCAACAAAAAGCCCTTTATCATTAATCGACTACTAGTTTACTTTATTTAAATGTAATAAAATATGATAGACATTTTTTCTCTAATTGAACTCAAAAAATAATTAAAAAACAAAAATATATTAAAAATACTTTAGAAAATAAATAATAAAAATTTCTTTTGATAAAAAAATATATTTGAAAATATAGTATAACAAAGCAATAAAATCATTAAAAAAATTAAATAAAAACAAAATCATTTTAAAATATAAAAATTATATATTGATAAGATGCTCAAAGACACATATCCATCTTGTTAATATGCATGTTTCTTCATATATTTATATAAATATTTTTTTTGTTTCTAAATCAAATATCATTTTGTTTATATTTTTAATTTATAGATTTTATTTTTGGATGTTAAAAAATTTATTATTTTAAGAAATTAATTTATTATTATTATTAGTATTTTTTTTTAATATAACCGGTGATCCCACAGTGCCACCTCTGTTAATTGTCGATTACATGAACAGACAACTCAAAATTCTCAATCTGTTTTTACACAGACGCAAACCAATTACTTATTGATGCGTCTTTCAAGTGAAACATATCCAAATCCAACATAGCTTCTTTGGCTTTCAACATTCACTCTCGTTTTAATGGCCCTTTTTTCACTTCTAAGCTTCATCGTCTACTTGGCTTCAGTCACTTGAAATCCCATTTACACACTTGTTCTTCGCTTCTACATTCTTCCTGCAAAAATTCCAAAACTCTCAAACAAATCCATGCTTCACTCATCATTCAATCTGGGTTTGTACCCTTTTCTGTTTCTTCTCGTCTCATATCCTCATATTCACATTTCAATGACCTTGACAGTGCCCTTGCAGTATCCAACACCTTACGTGAACCACCACCCAACACTCAATCATGGAATTTGATCATAAAATCCCATGTTGGTTTTGGTCATTTTGACAAGGCTTTGATTTTATACAAGAAAAATGAGAGAACTGGGTGTTGAGCACGATTCTTTTACGTTTCCTATAATAAACAGAGCGCTTCTGTTGCGTAAGAGTGATGTGTTATATGGTGAAATTGTCCATTGTGTTGCTATGAAAACGGGTTTTGCATTGGAGTTGTACTTTTGCAATACAATGATTGAGTTTTATGCCAAGTGTGGATGTCTCAATTATGCTTATAAAAAGTTTGATGAAATGCTTGAGAGAGATTTGGTTACATGGACATCTATGATTTCTGGTTCTGTTAGTGAAGGAAATGTTAGCAAAGCGTTTTCATTGTTCAATAAAATGAGTTTTGTGGAATTGGAGCCCAATTCTGTTACAGTATTGATCATGTTGAAAGCTTGTTCTACTTTTGGGAGTTTGGTTGAGGGGAGACAAGTTCATGGTTATGTGATAAAAAATGGTTTGTTGATTGATAAGTCAGTTCAAAATTCAATTTTGAGAATGTACAACTAAAAGGGGTAATGTCGAAGAAGTCGAAGTATGCTTTAGTGATATTGATAGAAGGGATGATTTTTCACGGAATATATTGATTTCCTTTTATTCCTCGAGAGGAGATATCAAAGTAGTAGCTGATAGGTTCAATGTGATGCAGAGAGAAGTTGCGATTAGCATTGAAACATTAAGCTTGGTTATCTCAGTGTTTGGGAAATCTGGAAATGTTGTTGAAGGTAAAAAGCTACATGGTTTTGCTATTAAAGCTGGAGTATGTGATGATGTTTTGCTGACTTCTTTATTGGATTTTTATGCAAAGTGTGGGGAATTGGGAAATGCAGCTCAGCTGTTTAGTGACATCCCTCATAGAAACAATATTACTTGGAATGCAATGATGTCAGGATTCGTTCAAAATGGTCACTTTAACGAGGCCATTGAATTGTTCTGGCAGAAGGAAGCTGTAGGTCTGGAACCTGATGCTGTGATTTTAAGAAGCCTTGTGGATGCATATAGCAATCTGGGTGTTTTACAATGGGGTAAAGTAATTCATGGCTATGTAATTCGCAAATTTTTATATAAGGATGACAATACGCTGTTGGAGACCTCTATCCTAAACATGTATATACGATGTGGAAATATTTCTTCTGCTAGAGAATGTTTTAACAGAATGTTGGTAAGAGATATAGTGACCTGGACATCAATGATCGAGGGTTATGCGATCCATGAACTTGGTTATGAAGCTCTAAATCTTTTTGATCAAATGGTAGAGAACGGAATTAGTCCCAATATTGTCACCTTTTTAAGTTTATTATCTGCTTGTAGTCACTCTGGCCTTGTGAAAGAAGGCTATGAAATCTTTTATAGCATGAAATGGAGATTTGGTATTGAAGCCAATCTGGAGCATTACACATGCATGGTTGATCTTTTGGGTCGATCTGGAAAGCTGAAAGAGGCCTTGGTTATCATTGTAAAACTGGTTTTATATCCTGACAGTAGAATTTGGGGTGCTCTACAGTCTACTTGCAGCTTCGAGAATTTACGGAGACAGAAAACTCGGGGAATATGTGGCACAGAGAGTTATGGAGTTGGAACCTGATAGTGCTGGGTATTATACATTGTTGTGTAATATACAAGCCAATGCTGGACAGTGGATTGAAGTTGAAGAAGTTAGGAGAGTCATGAATGAGAAGAATTTGAAAACGAAGTTGGCATGGAGCTGTATACAGGAAAAAGGGAAGATCTCTGGTTTTGTTTCTGGAAATGTTTAAGACTAATTAATTCCTATGCAATGCCATATGTTTTCAAGTTTTCACATTGTGTTTGTAATCCTGCAGTCCAGTCCAGTATTTCTTTGCTACATTTTTACAGTAATAATGTATATAAGTGAAAATATTAATTTAATTTAAATCAATTTTACTTTAATTTTTTAAATTATAAAACTGATTTATAATTTAAACGAAAAAAAAGGGTTAATTGCATAAACTTGCCATGTGTTTTGCCTTTGTAACAAAATTTTCAACAAATGACTTTAATTACATGAACAACCCCTACTGTTAGTGGTCAAACGTTAGATTTAACAGTTGACTTTAAAAAGACTTAAAAACCCTATTGTATATTTTATTATTTTTATTTATAGTTCTTATGGAATTTTTTTTCTAATTTTAAATATTTTACTTAAATATTAATTTAATATATATAATTAATGAAAAAATGAAATAAGGTCCTAAAATCATATATATTTTAGTCATTGTAATTAATCTTTGCACTTTTCCAATAAACCAAACATATGTATACTATTTTTGAGTCATACAGTCGTTTTAAAAATACAATTAACTAAACATCTACTGATTAACTTCACAATTAATTATTTCTTTAGTATAACTAACAGTGATTTTTATAAAAGTTACAGCAATACTAAATTGACCCTTATATTCATTTTGTATTGTGAACAGACTAAAATATTTAAAGTATTGCTAGTAAAATCGAATTATTTTAAAATAAATTTATTCTAAATGTATATAAGTGAAAATATTAATTTAATTTAAATCAATTTTACTTTAATTTTTTTAATTATAATACCGATTTATAATTTTAAAACGACAAAAAAATATTGTTAATTTGCTTTGGACAACTGGTTCTAAATTGGATTGCATTCACGTGAATCGCACGTGGCAACCTTAAATCTAAAGATTCAACGGCAGCAATGGCAGTGACAGTGAATGAATCAACTAAAATTACCGACGAAAAGACATTGTTGATGAAATCTAAGCAATCTTGTTCCACTCCACAACAGTGAGGGCGCTATTGTTCTTCATAAGAGAAACGCATTGGCAGATTTTTTAACGAGAAAATGGGAGGCTATGCATTGGGTTCAGCTTTTGATTCGAAAGCAGGGCAGATGATAATGGTGTCTCTTCTTTTAATGGCAGGTTCTTTCTACTTGGGCACTATCTTCGGCAACAATGATCCCATCTACGTCTCTCAAAACTCCTCCAATTCCTCTTCTTCTTCTTTACCTGGTATGTATTTCTTTTCCTTTCAATTATAGCTCATTCAGCTGTTCAATTGAAAGCCATACTCGAGCTGATTTTGTTTATGAGATCTCACTGTTTTACTTTCTTGGAGTCAAATTTGGGGTTTTTGGAGTTTTAATTTTAGGGCGTAGTAATTTACTACGTTTCCTTTATGGGTTTTTATTTATTTATTTATTATTATTATTATTTTTTATTGGGAATTTGTTGACTTCATTGGTATTCAAGAAAGCAATTTTGTTATAAAGGCAGAGAATTTTGAGTTCAATAGGAACGCTTTGATTTAGTAATTTGAATGCATTGTGTTTGCTTGTGTATTTATTTATATTATAGGATGGCGACCAAAGCTATATGATTTATTGTATTTTTTAACTCTTGACAACTTAGACTCTTCAAAATGATAATAGTTTTTTTCTTATGCAGTTTCAGGTACTAGTACTTTTACAAACAAAGTTGCTCTAACTTACCGGAAAACGCCACTTTCTATCCCAGAAAGTGGGATGAATGTATGCCCCATAACATATAATGAATATATCCCTTGCCATGATCCCAAATATGTGAAAACATTGCTCCCTGTCTTGGATGTTTCTAGAAGAGAAGATTTAGAGAGACACTGCCCTCCACCTGAAAAGCGTTTGTTCTGCTTGGTGCCACCGCCAGCAGATTATAAGTTACCGATAAGATGGCCAACGAGCAGGGATTATGTCTGGCGAAGCAATGTGAATCATACACATCTTGCTGAAGTGAAAGGAGGTCAAAATTGGGTGCATGAGAAAGACCAACTGTGGTGGTTCCCAGGTGGTGGTACTCATTTCAAGCATGGGGCACCTGAGTACATTCAAAGGTAACTATAATTGACTTGTTACGCCAAACATCATGATCCCTTTCATGGTATTTACATATCATTTGTTGAACTTACCGTGTTTTTGATAATAGATGGCATGCCATCAATTCCCTGAGTCTTGAGAAAGAACAAGTTTCGTCTATCAGGCTTTATGGCATTTTTGGTCTTTCTTCCCATATAACACTTTTTGCCCGCATGAAATGGTGGAACATGGAAAGCACTGAGTGACTTGAAAAAATGTTCCAGTTAGTTGAAAGAATATACAGATTGTAACAAATTAACTATTCGTTATGCCTGTTAATTTCTGACACTTAAAGCTGTGAGCCGATGATATCTAGAATTGCTCTTCTAAAGGATCTGGTATTTATACTCTTTTTTTTCATTTTAGGTATGTAGTTACGGAAACTTTTCTTGTGATTTCTCCTTTTTTCTACAGAAAAAACAGTAACCAACTTGAAAGCAAAACTTTGGCATACTGTATTAATGCCATCCTCCATCTACTTCTGTATGGTTTTGCAGTGTGCAGGAGTTAATTTTACTTGATTATTAATTATTCCATTTTTTCTTCCAATTTTTTTCTTAATTCAGGTTAGGAAATATGATGACTAATGAAACTGGTGACCTACGTTCAGCCGGGGTATTTCAAGTTCTTGATGTTGGTTGTGGGGTTGCCAGCTTCTCAGCTTATCTTCTTCCCTTAGATATACAAACAATGTCATTCGCTCCCAAGGATGGTCATGAAAATCAGATTCAGTTTGCTTTGGAGCGAGGCATTGGTGCAATGATTGCTGCCTTGGCAACAAAACAGCTACCTTATCCTACTAGCTCTTTTGAGATGGTTCACTGTTCAAGGTGTCGTGTTGATTGGCATGAAAATGGTATTTGTCTATTCTGTAATGATTTGTGTTTGCATATGTTTTAATTGCTACATTCTAATTTTTAGTAACCAAGAACCCAAAGCTTCTGGTAAAAATGAGTTCAACAATAGTATTTAAACACTCTTAACGGCTAACGCACCCCCAAATAACAAATTTAAATATAATCACGTGGGGGGCTTGAACCCAAGACTCCTTGGAATAACAAAGCTCGGATACCTTGTTAGTACTTAGTAGCCAACAGACCAAAAAGCTTAAGCTGATCGGAAATAATCCAACAATAGTATTTAAGTACTCTAACACCAATTATCAGGTTGACTTAACCAGCAGAATAGTTTTCTTAATGTCTTCCATCTTGGACTATAATTAATATCTTGTTAAAATGACTACTTAAGGGTATCGTCTGATTGCTGTTAAGTAATATTTTGTGAAACAATCAAATTGCTATGTTTATGTGTGCCTTTAGATGTTGTACTGATATTGATATATATATATATATATATATCCATATCAATGATCTCTGCAAACTGTACAAGTTTGAGAGTACCAGTCATCATAATTAGATGGGATACTGTGTAAGCATTATGGCCTTATAAAGTGTGTGGTTTGTTGGAACAAGTTCTAAGGGTTTGACATTTCTCTCGTCTTCTGCTTTGTGTGTGTTTTTGTCTCGTTATTGTTATTGTTGTTGATTTGTCTTTTTGACCAACTTTAAGTATAAAAATACAAAATGTCTAAAGGATTAAGGTCCTATATTAATAAGTTAAGATTATTATAGATGAGTGAGGAGTTTCTGCCCATTCAAAATGAAGAGGACCGTAAAGAGCTTTTTTCAGGTTGAATTTGTCACTTCCCTGCTGTAGGCAATATTAAGAGAACTATCTAGGAGATTTGAGCATCTTTATAGGAAAAGCTCATGACTTTATAAAGTGTATCTAATCTTTTATCAGCATATAAGGAACTTGAATGTCATTAAGTATTTTGTAGACGAAGGCATGATTGTGGTGGTCGCATTGTACATTCTTAGTTAATAGTACGTACGAAGGAGCTATCACTCTTTAATGTGGCAATATGAGGATGTTGTAAGTTACAGAGTGGATTCCACGATAAAGGATCAAATGAACAATGCTTAAGATTCTATTTGTAGCAGCTTCTCCCTGTAAAAGTTCTTCCAGACTATCATGATAAATTGTAAATAATTGCACACAGATGATTTTCTGTTTGTGTATTTGGTTGTCTTGGTATATTTCTGTTTGGCTGTTTTGAGATTGTAGTTTTAGAAATTAAACTGTAAAGTTTGTGTGTCATTTTTGTGGCGTAATATTAGAAGAATACTAGTATTGAAACCATGCAATCTGTTTTTGCATTATCCTTGACTTGGCAAAGGCTTGTTTGTATGTCAACGGGGTTTGAAACATTGAGTTGCTGACTTCTCTAATACATCTTTTGTTTTTTTCACATGTTACAGATGGGATTTTACTCAAAGAAGTCAATCGTCTTCTACGACCTAATGGATATTTTGTCTATTCTGCTCCACCTGCTTATAGGAAAGACAAAGATTATCCATTGATTTGGGATAAGTTGGTAAACCTGACTACGGCAATGTGCTGGAAACTAATTGCCCAAAAAGTTCAGACAGCAATCTGGATTAAAGAAGAAAATCCGTCATGCCTCATGCAGAATGTGGATTTGAAGCTCATAAATTCATGTGATGCTGTAGATAATTCTAAACCTTCATGGAAAACACCTCTTGGAAATTGTGTACAAATAAGTACACAAACAAACTCCCAAAACCTTCCTCCTAGACCAGAGCGTCTCTCTGTATACTCAGAGAGTCTCAGCAGAATAGGTATGTACAGTTTTTCTGAAATCATGGGAGCTAGATTTTATTTATGTTTCCCTTACTTCTTCTTGCATCTGGTTTAATGAATTATAATATCCTCTTGAATCTTCTATGTTCCATAGGCCTTTAATTTTGAGATAAAATGTTATGCAAGCTTATGCTTTTTTTGGTTCAAGATATAAGTTTCTTCAAATATTCATGTTCATAGCTGACCTATCTATCTTGGCCATCCCATTGATTCATACTAAGCTTGAGAAACTATTATTGTCTTTTGTGATATTGGAATTATCAATGAAGGGGCCTATTCGTCTTATTCCAAGTTTTTCTTAGCATGCTTAGTTTAATCTTGTCCTTTCTATCATAGCATCTAACTTTATTATCATACCCCATTTGTTGGGTTCTGCAGTCTGTACATTCCTCTTTCAGCCTGAGACATCCTGAGTTAAATGTCACCTTCTGTCTTTGATGCATATAACACTTTTTCATGACTGAAGCAGAAGCAAAGACTTTTTCGATGCATTTTCATTTGTTACAACATCTAATGACATTTGCTGCTGATCATTAATTCAAGCTTGAACTGATCTTCTAACATACAGATTTGAAAAGCGATACATTTTGTCTCATATTTTTCTTGCTCAAATTTGTGGCATTCTCATTAATTAACGCCTTTTCTGTAAATCAAAATTGTTTCGTCTAAATGCTATCACTCGAATTCTTAAGAAAAAAAAATTCAGCAGTAAGATATTAAAATTATCCCAATATCGAAGGATAGAAATGTAAACTTGGGGCAAGAACTGGACAAACAATGAGGTTATCTGGTTGCAGTTTGAGATTTAGAAATTTAAGTTCTCTCCTCTTTTGATTATGTTAGTATTATACTGTTTTCTTATTGGAAGTTTGGATTAAATGTTCTTTTTTTTATCTTGCGAACAAATTTTGGGGACAGTTGACTTGCAGAAGAGAAACAGATAAATGCATCAAACCTTATAGTTTGGTTTCTGTGGCTAAGATTACTTAGAAATAAAAGAGCAGCAGTCTAACATGACAATTTCTGATACATCCTGAATAGGTATCAGTCAAGAGGAGTTTACTTCAGACACTATCTTTTGGCAAAAACAAATTCGCAATTACTTGAAGCTGATGAATGTGAACGTGACAGAAATACGAAATGTCATGGATATGAATGCTTTTTGTGGTGGATTTGCTGTGGCTTTGAATTCATTTCCTTTATGGGTGATGAATATAGTTCCTATGAGCATGAAGAATACCTTGTCTGCAATTTATGACAGGGGTCTGTTAGGTGCTTTTCATGATTGGTAAGATATAGATACAGTCATTTTTTTTACTTGCTTGTCTTATGCTAATATACTTGGACAATCAATCAGCCTGTAATATACTAATTTAGCTGAACATTTATTTGATATATAAATAAATCAGTAGATAATTCATATGTTATAATTTTCAGGTGTGAGCCAATCTCAGCATACCCACGCTCATATGATTTGTTGCATGCCAATCATCTCTTCTCCCACTATGGAAACAATGGAGAAGGTTGTTCATTGGAGGATCTAATGTTGGAGATGGACCGTATAATACGACCTCAGGTAGATGTTTGTGAATTTCATACTTGTGCCTGTATACATTAGAAAGATAAAATTGATGTTTGAAGTCATAGAAATAATAAAATGGGGTTGGTGAAAAATGCTATAAAGCTATCCCTCCAGCTATCTTAACCTTTTTCCTTCTTGTACATAATAAATTTACTATATTTTAAATTACAGTTATCACTCAAAACAAAATACTGTATTATAAGGATTTTGTAACATATTGTAGAGAGCACAGCTTGTCGTAATACAAGCTTCTTGGCACATTTATACAATTTGAAATATCTTCTTAGTATTGTTACTTGTTAGCCCAATATGTTGCTCATCCTCCCTGTAGCATACACGAGGATTCTCAAGTACACCAAAAATTTATAGTTCCATCTGGTAATACTATGGGAAAAGAAAATTCTTTTGGACACAATGCATTTGGGTTGATAATATCAATTTTCTATGTTGGTTATTTTGTTTTTGTTGTTGCTGTTGTTGTTGTATGTCAATACATGAAAGCTGTATTTGACCTGAACTGAAGTTCATACTATAAACGACTCTTCCCACTCGGAATCATTGAATGATTTCTGGAATTCATTGTTTAAGTTTGATTCTATTATGTTAGCTCAGCTACATAAATTAAAGTCTCGACATTGTTTTATATTAGGGTATCATATGCCATACTAGAAATGATTTAAATGTT
Organism: Acer campestre; assembly: GCA_954870605.1. Taxonomy (NCBI): domain Eukaryota; kingdom Viridiplantae; phylum Streptophyta; class Magnoliopsida; order Sapindales; family Sapindaceae; genus Acer; species Acer campestre. Next base: position 17,275,866 of record OX940799.1, on the reverse strand, counting down.
TACTGACAATTTTATTTTGCAGGGATTCATTATAATTAGAGATGAAGAGTCAATCGCATCAAGAATCCGTGATCTTGCTCCAAAATTTTTGTGGGATTTCGAATTGCATTCTCTGGAAAATAAAGAGAAGAAGATGGAAACGGTGCTAATCGGTAGAAAGAAGTTTTGGGCAATTGTCTAAGGTGTACCGGCATAGATAGCTAATTATATTATAGGTTCTCTCTCAACCTTCAATAGGTTTCTTGTAACATGAGTCTGCTAGCCAGCTTATTTTTGTATCTCTCCACCCCCTGTTGACATCTTATTTTTTGTTGTTGATAAGAGCACTTTTATTTATATAGAAGATAGCTAATTTAAGTTATCCTTGTTACTGGTGATTGTCATGTTTACATGTATGCATTCTCTCCTGGCATTTACTATTGGTATATGCCTTTGCACAAAGTTGATGGTAGTATTAGATGGGCCAGTTGGACTTGTATGCAATCGGGCAAGGGCCGAATTAGGCTTCGGTGAAGCCCAGTTCGTTTGATAGCTTCAGGTTTACACTGTGAAAAGCTCTTGCCCGAATTAGGCTTCGGTGAAGCCCAGTTCGTTTGATAGCTTCAGGTTTACACTGTGAAAAGCTTATAGAAAGAGAGTAGAGAGAGAGAGAGAGAGAGAGAGAGAGAGAGAGTTGTGTTGTACTTGTGTGTGTGAGCATGGCATGTATAAACATGGAGGACAATCAAGTAATTTGAAAAGGCAGCAGCAGCAAGACTGCAAGAGGAAGAAACAAGAAGCCAAGAAGGAGATGTTTATATTTTGAATGTGGTAAAAAAGAGAGAGGGAACTGATATGACAAGACCACCCCACGCTTGTCGGGTTTGGCTTGCCCCACAATTAATCAAACTGACCCAATTGCCATTATAGCAGCTGCTCATTTAAGGTTTTATTAATTCTCTTCATTTATTTGGGTTTTCTCTTCACTTCACTTCACTATTTTACTATGTACTATGTACTGTCACTATGCTATTGCTTGCTTAAAATAACTTACCCAACCTTTCTCCTTTCATTTATTACCTTTTTTTTTTTTTTTTTTTTACCGTACACAAGTGTTTAATTAAGAGATTAATTTGTAAGTCATGGCTTGTTAATTATTTTATCATGTTTTTGATTTTATACAAGAAAAAAAAAACATATTTGATTCATACCCTCGTTGAAAATACGCGGCGAATATGATTCCTGAATTGAACGAAGTTGTTTCGAAGAACATTAAGAACCGTACAAGTTAACGAGAACATCGAATGTAACCGTGTAAAACTTAGACACACTTTGTTGTTTGTATAAACCAAAAATGAATATTGGGGAGGATCAAGAAAGGTAAATTGATAAATTCCAGACACAAAAAACAGCTTTCATATGTAGTGAATTTGCTTTGTTAATAAACAGTTACGTCTAATCAATAAAGTAAATAAAAAGTGAAAACGATTGCAAATTATTGATATTGTTAATCTTAGCAAACCCCCAATAAAGCTTTTGAAAGTTACAGTCCACCGGCTGCTTATTTTTTTCCTCATTCTACTGTGGGATCCTCCTAATTTTTCTTATAATTCACTTCTTAAAAAAAATAATAATTTATTATTGAATAGTGAACTGGAAAAGTTTACTGTGTTTGAAATTCATATAGATAAATTAAAAGGGGTTCGAGTCGTGTACCCCTTCCTGACCTCAGAATCGTAATAGTTCCAAAAAAAAATCTATTCTTTTGAATTTGATTGGCTAATTCTTATATCATAACCAAGTCAAATATTGTGAGAAAATTCACAAGTCAGATGTGTCTATTTGAATAGTATATCTAAACTAATAGTTAATAAATAGAAAAAATTGCTGTAGGGATTGAAACTATTGACAGAATAAAATATGATTTTGATGAGATGGGTCTGAAAATTAGTATAAATGCTGCCATATGCTATAGTTGAAAACCTTAAAAGCACCATGTATGTTACTAGATATATATAGTGGAAAATCTCTCTTGATCACTAAAAGCTATAACATTTCTAATCAATAACGCAACTTTATCAATACAAACATATATATATTTATATAAAAAAATACTATATATGGTCTATGATGTTTAAAAAGCTTGTGTGTGGCTCTCTAGCATTTACCCATGTCTCTCACTTGCTAATTTTGTTAATCTTTTTGTCTTTTTTTTTTTTCTTATTTAATTATATCTCTTACTTCCATTTTGAGGCATAAAAAAAAGAAGCACTTTGTGCTTTGTGAAAGGCAAATGTGTAAATTAAATTATAATAAGGCAATTGATCAGTACCACCTAAAGTTTGGCCGGCAAATATACCAACACCACCAAAACCACAATTTCTTTTTCTTTTATTTTTATTTATCCAATTCCCAATTTCCAACCTCTTTTAAAACATAATTTAAATGCTTTCAAATTTGTCTCTTTAAAATTTATGGAATGTGTGTGTATCACCGGACACTATAAGAAAAATGTCCAATAGCAACCAACAAAACTTGTCGTAAAAGCATTCAATTCGTTATAAAAAAATATCCCATAATAAAATAATTTCGTCGCTACATTTCTCATATTATATCGATCAACAACAATGTAATTCCTTTTCAATATTACAACATGTAATTTTTAAGCACAAAATATTTATGTGGTAACTTTTCGTTACAACAAGTAAAGTTTAAGTACGAATAATATGGCAAACAATGTCATATGGTGAGATTACGGTGGAGATGCATGGTACATCCCGCTACTAGTTTTTGCCATCAATATAATACATCATATATGTTATACTATTTTCTCAAATAATGAATATATGAAATTCAACCTTGTTTTTGTTTTTACAAAATATAGCAACCCTAATAAAACAAAAGTCCCTTGTACCGACATGAAATTAGGTCATTTTCTCTTTAGGGGATTTTTATCTCTTTACCTTTTTGCAAAGGAAATTAGAGGTTTAATAAGACTTGTCACATCAAATGCACTAATGGGTGCTTTCAAAGAAAAAAAAAAAAAGCACCGATGGCTATAAAAAATAAATTAGGTCCTTATTCTCCTTGCTACAAGTATCTAAAGCTCCAATCCTACTATGTTTGCCAAACATTGATCCCACACCATTCATTTTGTGTTAACGAATTTTGGAAGTTTCCTAAAAAGCACTTAGTTTTATACTTCTTTACGATATCTATTAATTAGGAATTATGTATTTTTTTAAAAGCTTTCGCCATTCGTCCATCTACCAGTCGAGCTATGTCCATATTAGTATCTTTTTATTATTATTATATTAAGTAATTTTGAATTAATACATTTATTCTGAAGGGCACTTGCTAGCTCTTAAATGCATCCTAGATTATATGTCACACTTATGGGAGAGAATCTTGTGTCCTTATGTACAATGTGCCTCTTGCGGATTATTTATATACGTTATATATATATATGGTATGGTTTGAAATATGAATGAGAAGCACATAACGTGCCGAGTAGTGTGTTGAAACTTTTCTCTTCTTGTAACTACTTATAAGTACATGTTATGTATAGTCACTATAAGTCAATATTGTTTGCGTTTTACAAATAGTAATGCTACATTACTTAAAATTTTATTCAAATGATACGATAAATTGATTTATAGTTAACATATAGTATAAAGATAGATAATAAGATAGCGTAGAACTAAAATTTCAAACATTGTAATGTGAATAATACTAAATAGACAATGACCCATGTTATTTAAACTTAAATAGGTTGGAAATTGAATTTGTAGCACATGCCTAGAGTAGGGTCCAAAGTCCAAACTCTAAAAATCCAAATTTGAATAATACGGTTTGGCCTTATCTGATTTAATCTAATCAGAGGATTATATTTGTAATTGTATCCGGTATTTAATTGAATTGACAAGAATACCCATGAGTCCTGACAACTCACAGTCTTAACTGGAGTTCGGTCTGTTGAGTATTTATACGTAGTAGAGAAGAAGACACAGTCACACAGAGATGATGGATCAATGCACACCCATTTATTTTATTACAGCAAGAAAACAAAGGCAAAAAGAATATATATGAGAGACTTGAAAGAAGAGACATGTGATTTCATTTACTCTCTCTCTCTCTTCATATATGGAGAGAGAGAGAGAGGAGAGAGAGGAGAGAGTCTGTGTGTCAGGTTAATAGTTGGCACGTGGGAGTCAGTGCCACATATATTTACAGAGAAATGCCACCCATTAACTTCCATAAACCAGGCCATGACAGTACTAATGCTAGTCCATCACTGTACATGTCCTTCTGTATTAATAGTGACCTAAAAAGACTGATTGGTGGAGGGGATAGAGAGAGTGATCATGGGTCACTGCCACGTGTCACTTGTAGTGAGGTGGGGGCTAATGAAGACCGTTTCTATGTGGGTTGGTACGGTTTCTTAGCCGTTTTTTAGGGCTAAAAGGAAAAGCTGGTCTCTGGTCCTGGCTCTCTCAGCTGGTTCTTGCTTCTGGATTGCTGGGGCTTGGTTTTGAAAGGTCAGATCAGGTCAGGTCATGAGGGTCAGGTCATATGTCTACATCAACATCCCTCACATGCATTAATCCTTGTCTTGTCAAATCATTTGGAATCCTTCACCCAACTACCTCACACTAAGTCACTAACACATCACATCTCCGTCCTATCATGTATTTTTCTACGAACGTGTATATATATATACAACTTTGTACCGCTGGTAATTTTGATGTGATGTTTCTTATGCGAGGTTTGGATGCATGCATGAAGATGAAGTTCACATTCCATACGATTCATTACAAGTCTTAATCAAAGAAAATGAATACTAGAGTGGCTCCAAAGTGAAATCAAACAAAGTTTTGTTTTTTTTTTTTTTAATCGTAGAAAATAGAATTCAACAGGAACATTTTGATTATTGTTGGAATGGATTTCAGTATGTGTTTTATTCTGGTCAATAAGGTTTTCTAAGTTTAGGAGTTAGCTCTAGCTAGGTCAATTCGTCTTGGCTTCTGTCAAATGAATATTTGGTTTTCTTTTTGAACACATGAAGATCTAGCTTGCACATGCACTACTTTAATAGTCAACCTTCAGATAAATGTCCTTTTAATTCAATATTTGCCAAACTAGAATTAATTAAAGCTTTGAAACTAACTGATGTTGAGAATTGACAAATCACATAACAAATTCTTTTCTTTTCCTTAACTAAACAATTATTTGTGTGCTTAAACTTCTCTCTCTCTATATTTATATATCCACAACAGTGAAAGCAGTCACTGTATTTGCATAATAATAATAATAATTAAGAGTCTGATACAAAACCCAAAACTGAGTTGATTGGTGGAAAAGCAAGAGTAATATTGCTTTTAGAAGGTGGAGACAGCCTTTATCTAATCAAGATTTTAAAGATTTGATGATCACATTTTCAAGCAAATCTGATAATAAAGTATGTACAGTTTCTCACACTTTATCCGGCAAATCCTTAACAAACACTGCTGTAATAGACTAAGTGACTAAGTCGTTGCATTGGCCTGTCCAAAATTTTTATTTATTTATTTATTTTTAATTTTTTTTATGGGTCTATTTGGGAAAGGAATAGCAATTAGCAATATAGCATGCATGACCCCACTTCTAATAAGTTTAGTGGGACCTCTTTTATGGTTCTTTGCATTTGATCAAACACAATCTCATGATGTGTTTTGGTCTTCACTCTTCTTGGAGAGTTTTTTTTGTTTGTTTAAAAGATATTAATAATGTTTTTTATGGGAAACACTTCCCAAACAAAAACAACCCTAATATTGTTTGGCCGGTCAAGGAACAAATAAGGTGAGTCTAAGAAGACTTAGTGCTTGTTTGGTTGAGTTTCCTACTGTTTCAAAAAGTCTACCAACGTCTATTTGAGTTTTTTAAAGTTATTTGATTGGACTTTTGAAATTGTTTATTTTAAATTGAGTAGAAGCTAGTAGAGTTTAAACCTCTACTAGGCAAAAGCTCATGGGGATGTGCTTTTCCAAATAGACATTTTTTTTAATAAAAAAAAAAAAAATCTACCAACCAAACAATTATATATATATATATTTTTTTTTTGTCAAAAACTCTATTTATAATAGATTTATTACAAGTAGATCTTTTACTAATAGAGGTTTTTCAAAAGTTCAACAAAACAAGCTCTAAAACATCAATATTGTAGCTAGAAAGAAAGATAAATATGAGATGGGATGGGACCCAAAGGAGGGAGGGTAGCTAATTAAGCTCCACAGATTCAAATCCCACTAAAATAATAAGTGTTGTGTTGTGTCCATATATATCTCTCATGATGGTGAGGTTGCCCTAATTGGTGGAGGTCAAAGGGGTACAGAAAAGTGGGTTTTGCTAGGGTACAGATAGGATCTCTATTCACTTCCTCCTATTCTTTTATGTTAAGTGGGTTCTGGTCTGGTCTCCTAAATACCTGCAAACCTCTCTAACCCTAATTAATGGAAAAAGTTCCCTTTTTAATTTCCTTAAACTTATGGAATTCACTATCGTGGCAAAAACAGTGTCATACATTTAAAATAATTTAATTTAATTTTTTTTTTTGAAATTAGTGTGTTCAATAATTTATAAATAGTTTCATAAAGACAGGTTCTCTTTCATTTTTCACCTTAGTGGTAGAGGTTCGAGTATCATATAGGGATGACAATTTCCCCCACAGGTTCCCAAATTCTCCGTAAATACGGTTCATAACCATCTCTAAAAGCGGGGATAGGAATGGGAATAATTTTACCATTCCCCCATTTCCCTAAAATCTTAAAAAAAAAAAAAAAGAAAAAAAAAAAGATATGTTTCAATTTTCCTCATGAGATTGCTGGATTTAATGATGAATAATTTAGTTTGTTAGGGTTATTTTGAGGATGCACAAGTAAATTTTTAGTATATTTGATTATTTTAATATTTAATATTTAATATTTAAATCAAACATGGTCAAATGATGGAAACAAGAGAGATGGGTCAAATATGAGATTGGGGATTGAGAGAAATTATGAGAAATTATGGGTCAAATATTTAAATCAAACATGGTCAAATCCCTAGGTCTCTCATACATATTTTACAAGTATTTATGGAAAGTTTTCTCCCTAGTATTACTGGAGTAAATATTTAGATCACACATCTACTATTTGATCTCGTCAGATCTTGACGCAAACATTTGATTTTATAATTTATTGTAATACTTCAAAAAGAAAAAAATAAAATAAAAATCAGCTTCAAAAACGTAAAATGAATTTTAGTAAGGGGTTTGTTTGACCGGAGAAATTGTATGAGTTTATTAGGTGGTAAACACCTATGCATGCATGATCGCGCTAGCCGACAACTAATTATGGATAGTCAATGAAGCAACAAGATGCTTGATTAATTTGATGTGGGACCTCTAAATATTATTTCATTACTTAGATGGGTCAATATCTAAACCTTTATTTTTCTTTTTTTCAAGAATGTTTACACAATCATACTACAACTTTCAATTCAACCCTTAATTCATTTCTAATGATCGAAAATAATTATATGATTAGCAGTATACTCCTTCCCTTTTGGTGTCCTACATGATTTACTCTTCAACCAAGAATCACTAGAATAGAACACAAAGCAATTCCATGTCTACAAAGTATTGGAAATCATTGTTCATAATTTGACAACACCTTAATAAAACGATTTACAATTTAATGATTAATGGTTGTAGAAAACTTTATTTTGGACACCCATTTATTTTGGCAATTTGTTGTCATTGCCCATCGTATGTGGTATATTTAAAAAAAATACACCTCTTAAAAATTGTTGATATTCAAAATTTAAATTAATATATATATATATGTATTTAAAATAAAAGAAATTTATTTAATTAAAGTAATTTTCTTTAAAGTTTGCCTTTTAAGGTGGTAGAAAATTGTTGAAAAAAAAAAAAAAAACCATTATATTCTTACAATTTCTTCATAAATGTTTTTTTTTTTTTTTTTTTTTGGTGATAATATCTATTAATTCGAGATCAGATATTTTTTTAAAAGCTTTCGTCATTTGTAAGATTCGAGCCGTTGACCTGAGAGTTATTTACCCAAGCCTCAAGCTCGTCTATCTACTAGTTGAGTTACACCAATGTTGGCTCTTCATACATATTTTGGCTTTCGATTAATTAAACTTGTATATAGAATATGAGTTTACCAAAAATTACAATATGACCCTCCAAATTAGATGAAACAAGTTTGACTTCTACGGACTGCCCGGTTGTTATGTCAAAAGAAAAATAATAATAATAATCTGTCTTCAAATAAGGTTGTAAATTGTTATCACTATAAAAATCATCGAATTTGAAAACAAAAGCCGACATATATACCTGCTTGCAACAAATTAGGATTCTAAACACCGCCCAATTGGCCATAAATCCATAATACATGATAAAAAATAATAATAATAAAAAAATTTATACAACAAAATGTCTGTTTGTCCACATGAATTTCATTAGTTGTCCTTTCCTTGCGCTCCATAATTTATGTGACCGATCGATGAGATCAGTTTTGCTCTCTTTGTCATCAATCTCACTGTCGCATGTAAAATTCTAGCTATATACATTTTGTAATATGTATATAATTGCTTGTAATTCTGTATTTCAACTTAATATACATTATACTAAAATACATCTCTAGAGGCACATGCTTGATGCTTTAGACTCTAATTTGAATTGCATGTCATTTATTGAGAAACTAAATATATTTTTTATTGCTTTTCTTTCATTGGTATCAAATTTTGTAAGGTAATTAGTAAATAAGTCCCTAAATTTCTGCTTAATTGTAGTCATTTTGCGAGTTTCAAAAGTGTGAAGTTCGTCCCTCAATTTTTAGGTGGTACCAATGTAATTCATTAATTTTTTTTTTTTAAATAACCAAAAATGTACTTCACTAGAGGAAATCCGATGATCTCCTCCCTGGTGGAAGAGATGATCTCTTCGATCCACTTTGGCTAGAGACCAATGAGGATTGAGCCATTGAGGCCTCTTCAACTTTGTCGATCGATCTCTTGCCAATGGCAGGGCAGGAGACACTCTTTCGCGATCTTCCCTTGTAGAGGACATTGTTGGAGTCCACCTCCAATAATTAGATTTGGAATTATTTTGTTATTTTAACTTTTTTATTTTTGTTTGTTTTTAATTTTATTCAAAATTATATTTACAAAGTTAAGACTATACCGTTATAGTTGATTGACTAAGTTTAGTTAAGGGACAATATTAGTACAATTTTAAAATTTTAGGAACCATTTTTAATAACTTTTGTTAAAAGTCACAAAATGATTGGAATTTTGCTAAAACTTGTTAGTCAGTGATTGCCCTACATTTTATGCCGGACATTGCATAATCATTTTAAAATTAGGTATATAGTTAGGTATTATTAATTGTTAGGGAACTCACATATGAAGATAGAGAAGATGTGATGAATCCTACATTGAAAAAACATATAACAAGAAAATGGTAAATATATATTACAACCCAATAGACTAGACTTTTAGGTTGTAAGGATATCTACCAATATATGTATCACTTCTCACAAACACATAAAAATTTCAAAATGTATGAAAACATAACATTTATTAGATAAACTAATTGTCGTCTTTACAAATAATGGATTAATGGTCTCTCAAATGGATGAAGTAGGCAATTCAGGGAATAAATATTTGCAACAATATCAAAAGAGGTTTTACTTTAATTTATGTTAGTGCTATTTTTTTTTTAAAAAAATTGTCATTAATTGGGTCATGGGTCTTTCAGAATCTAGCAAAATCAATCTATAAAGCATAGCCCCTAAAATAACTTCCACTATAAGGAAGGAGTTGCCCTATACTTCACAATTTATGAATAAACGTGAGACAATATTTACGATACCAATACTCGAACTATGATGGGAGCTTCTTTCAAGTCTCTAACCAGCATGATCTACTCGGGTCTTGCTATGTGTGTTTGTGTTTGGTATGGAGGGTGTCCATTAAAAAAATATGTAAGGAGATATTGGTGAACAAAATTTGGGTGTGAATGTGACATAGAAGAAAATGTGTAGATGCAATTAGAGGACATGATTGCTTGGAAAAATATCCATCCATCATGTCCTGCATTAAAATTAGTTGATACTTAGATTGAGACCCGACGGTTACTTAATTTGTAGTTGTCAAAGGCTAATGATTTTCACCAAGACCATGTGAAAATGTGTCACCTTATTTGGACTGATAATTGATCATGTAGTGTGGCAAACAACATATATATATTTGTCAAATCCAAATCCAAAATACAAGTGTGTGTTTGTCAGCTTTTGGTGTATAATTATGATCATCGATCTGATCGGCCGAGTAGTCAAAAGTCAAAAACCCTAAAAAGAAGGTGGAGTTACTAATTGAGGTTGCGAGAGCAGCTGAGAGCCTTAATTGGTGGAATGTGCATTAAGGTCAGGATTGTGTTGCGTGTGTGTAATGGATGGGATGGCGCTAAAGGGTGTTTGAGCTGACTCCAATATATATTCCATTGTCACCACCACAAATGGGAAATATTTTAATTGTGCTATTTTGACCCTACCCTCCACAAACCACTTCCAAAATCCCATATATGGAATTCTCATTCTTCCCAATAAACATTATATCCATCTAATCACCCCAACTCACCATTCACCAAACATCAAATTTGATGGATATAGAGAGAGAGCCCACAAATACAATTCAATTGGCAATGGGTTCCACCTAAGAGTCCCCAAGTCAAAAGTCAAACCTGATCCTTATCGTTCTAACCATTCAATCAATGTGCATGATTTAGTTGGCGTATATATGGACAACTTTCCATATATCTTTCTCAAAAGAGAATGGCCCTAGCTAGAAGAGTTTTGCTACAATAAGTTGCCTCAAGAGGACTTTCAAACTTGAGTTATTATCGGAAACAAGTTTGAATATTAATTTGTACTCTTCTGGTGTCTTCAATTTCAATACATTAGTAGATATACGCCAATTTAATTTTACTTGTAATTAATTGCATATTCTTGAAATGAATAAATAAAAAAAAGAAGTTATTGCAAATGTTTCACTTCCAAGAATTATACTATAGTAAGTGACAAAATTTGAGGAGGCTTAATGGTAAGTCTTTCACACTCCGTGACTGAGGTAGTTGTATCTCTTTTCTCCAAAAATGAAAAATCCAATAGGTCAAATCTGTGATTGAGGTAGTTGTATCCCTTTTCTCCAATATATGAGCTATTGGTTTTATATTTGCATGTGAGCTATTGGATTTAAATATTTTGACTTGGCTGCATACACTTGTCAAAGCATATTTTAAATCCAATACCCCACATGCAAGAAACTGATATATTTTATATCAGTTCGAATTGACAATATAAAAACTGTATAGATATATATATTATAATTTATATATATAAAAATATTTAAGAAAGTTACAGCATATGGTATGAATATACAATTTTAGTGTTTAAAATTTTAACTCTAATGTATATTATAAGGACAATTTTTTTATAAAAATTATATATATGTATATATATTGATTCTCTCTTAAGGGATCATGTAATTGATTTTATGTTAATTTCGGTTGGTGTATTTTTGGTAATGTATATAAAACTAGCTACGCTTTAAATGAGTTTAGGCTTGTCTTTATACACTAGATAACCAAGTTCATACTACCGTCCAATGTGACTCAGTGGTAAGAGCATTCATTCAGTTTGATAATGTCCAGATTCGAATTGCCTCTATTGCAAATGATACATAACAAAATAAAATAAAATAAAATAAATAAATAAAAATCCATTTCTTAGTTTTTAACCATTGAAAACGACATTTGACTATATTTATTTCAAAGGACATTAGAATCTAATTGCCGATTTCAATTGTACCCAATGTTACCACCGCCTAATGTGCTTGATTGTGAAGGAGGCTCATTCATCCTAGCAATATCTCAGGTTTGAGTGTCATACCGTAAGTGACTACTAGAATATTGCTCTTTTACAATGCCATTTAGACATCACCAAATCTGAATTCTACATCATCAAAGGATTTTAACGACACAAAAGAGAGTGTCTCCACCTCGTCACTTTAACCATGTTGGAAATTAGTATAGGTGACACCTTGTAATCTGTCTCCAAAAATTACTTTTTGATACACAAGTATAATGTCATTATAAATGTCAAAAACACTTTTAGCAATACTTGAAATACGTCACGTAAAGTAAAATTATTTTATTTTTAAATTATTAATTATATATATTAATTAAATTTATATTTTTAAAATTATACAATTCACATATAGCTTTTTAATTATAGTTAATTTGCTTTACTTGATAATTGTTTAATTATTTTCCTTTTATTTATTATTATAATTATCATTATTTTGTTGAGTGCAATAGGTTCAATTGAATACAAGTTCTCAATCAGGAAGGAATTCAAATCTAAAGAAAAAATATATGTACAATATTAAATATTTCAAATAATCCATTACATCAATAAGAAGTTGTACATTGTACAGTATAATTCAAAAATACAGATATCATCAAAGTACAAAGAAAAAAAATGAGATGATGATCCAATTGAATTTCAACATCTGACAAGAAATATAAGAAAGTTAGCAAAATGATAAACAAATTAGGAACAAGAACATCAAACAACATAACATAATTTGAAATTTACCACTTTATTTATTTATTTTATTTTTATCATTTGGTATCTCTTGCTTTCTTGTTTACATATGTTATAAAATCATAATCATAAAAATGACAAAACCATAACAAATCAATTTAACCCATTCAATTCTGGGAAATTACAGTAAGACTAATCACAAAAAACTATATTAAATTCAATATGGTAAACTACTACAAATCAACAAACAGAAACTAGTAGTGAATGAAGAAATTAACATAAATTTGAAATGCAATAAATAAATCCAATTCACTGATTAAATTAAAATCAAAAGAAAAAAAAATATCACTTCAAATATAAAAAGACCCATAAATTAACTTGCATAATATATATATATATATATATATAAAAGAAGATACTAATATGAGAATATGAAATTATAAAACAAACAAGATAAAAAATTTAAAAAATAAAAGGTAAGTTTATCTCATGCCAATAGAAATAATGGTGTTAAAATGAAGAGATTGGCTATGTTATGCAAGAAAAAGTATATATTTGTATGATACCAACCACTTTTTTGGAACAACTCCATGGTTTACTCCGACATGAAAGCGGTTTCCAAATATTAAAGTTGTTACCAAAATTAACTTAAAATTAACCTTGAATTGTTTCCAAAATTCGTTGCTATCATACCCACGTGGGTAAAATAGCCAAGTCCTAAAATGAAATATGATAGAAAGATAAATGGAGGAAACCATGAGAAACATCAAATTGTTGAATAAAAGCAAAAAGAACATATACATATGAAACATTCAACTAGAAAGTATGAAAGAGTGATAGAAGACATACATTTGACTGCCTATGCTTGCCAATAATAAGATCATTAAATATAACCAAGAGAGAATAAGCATAAGTTGACATATTATCTGCAGACACCATTGTAATTTAGGGTTTTTTTAGACAGAGATTGTTTCTAGATTAGGGTTAACAAAAATAATTCAAATATGAAATAGTGGTGGGAGGCAACTGAAATACTTAATTTTATAGTTTTATTTTATTTTTATTTTTTATTTTTATTTTTTAATGAAAAAACCCAACTACTTGTATATATCATTTTTGTTTTGTTTTGTTTTTTTTTTTGAAATAGTATATATCATTTTTGTTATCAAAATGGTTAATGGCCAACTCGAAAACATAATTTATTTATTTTCTGAAAAAAAAAATATAAAGCTTATATCCTACAAGTACTTTATGTTGCTTATGAATATTTCATTTTATGAAAGTTTTAACAAAATAAAATTAATAAAAGATTAAAAATATTATATTTACTTTTTTTTTTTAATTCAGAAAAAATATTATATTTACTTAAAATTAGGATTTTGATAGTAAAAATAATTTGAAATTAATAAAAATTAATCGTTCATTAGTAATCAATATAATTATATCTTTAATAACATCATTGCTACATACATTAACATGTCTAGCTAATAATAGATTTTTAGCGAGGTATAGTACATTCGGTGAAATAATATTTGATGTTGCCATAATGACAACAAGTAGGGGTATCTAAAACTCTACAATTGTGTTACAAAACAGATTAAATTAATATGTCACTTTGGTGACATATTTTCAAAGACGTCATGCTTAGAGAGTCACCAATATTGGTTTTAGTGATACATTTTTAATGTAATTAATAATTACATCATTAAAATGCAATTTACTTGTCGTGTGTGTATGTATACAAAATTAATTATATACTATCTAACTCTTAGTTGTAAAACACTTGTTAATGGATGTGGCGCACGTTTGTATTCATTCACTTGTTAATTTCCATGCCTCGTTCCTCTCTCTCTCTATATATATATATTTGCATCAAAAATTCAAAATGCATGAACAAAGAACTCACAGAGGAAAATTAAAGCAGGTAGGTTTACAATATTCATATGAAGTGCATCATACATGTATAGATACATATGTAAATGAATGAATATATTTATGTATGTATGTGATGTATAATGAATGAATGTGGAAAAGTGGTAAAAAAGGAATGCAAGGGATGAAAGGACACATCAACGGACAAAAAAGGACCAAACGTGACTTATCTTTTGTGATGTCCACATGGATTTGTTTTACAACAAATACAATATGTACTCTCAAAACAATTACCGACCTTTATTTGTAGGAAAAATTACACTAACTCACTCTCTATTTATGAATAATTAAATACATATTCAACATTTGTGTTAATTACACAAACTATCCATGCTTTTCGTTAACTACTATCAAAGCTAATATTTGATTTAACGTGTGAAGGGTTCAAGTATATATTTTTTACATTTGAAATTAATAAAAGAAATGAACTATAACGTTGTAGTGCCACCACTGCCCAATATGGCTTGGTGATAAAGGCATGAGTGAAGGGAAAAGGGGGCTAGTGGGGTAATGGCTCTCATTCCCTCATTTATTTTTAAGAAATCATTTATAAAAATTTATATATTTGCTTTGAACTTTTTAAAATTCAATATATTGGCCCCTACTAAATTTTGAAAAAAGAAATTGTTATATTTTTAAAGTATTTTATATTTTTCAACTTTTAATGTTGTTGATGAGTTGTTGATGAGTATATCTTTATTGGGTCGGGTCATTAATCAGTTGGATTATTAAAATCCAAAAAAAAAAAAAAAAATTGGATTTGGATTTATCTCTTAAAACACGTAATAACCTATTATTTTCTTTTAAAAAATGGACATTGTTATGGTTAAAAGTTTTTTGTAAGATAGTTTTGATAAACATTTATTTTCAATTTTATATAATTCCATATATGAAATGGGTTTGAGTTTGAGTTTTCAAATTCAATAAGTTAACATATGGGGTTGAATGGAGTAAAATTTAAGTCGATGCATTTATAATTCAACAAGTATTTGATTCGATCCATTACCATATCTAGGCAAGGATATAAGCAATACCCAAGAGTAAACACCATGAGTGGAGCTATGTGTAAGTTAGGCTAGGCTATAGCCTGGTCTAGTTTTGAAAAGAAAAGAAATTATTATTATTTTAAAATAATTGTAAAATTATAATTATTCTACTATAAAATATCGATTTTAATTAATTACAAATTATACACTTGAAACTTTCTAAATTTAAATACAAAATCTCATAACACATAAAATTCATTAAATAAAACTTAGTTTTCTTACCATCTTAATTATGCATGGTTATAATTTAGTGAAATATAGTATAAGTGATTCCTTTTTTTTTTCTTTATACTTATTTTTAGGAAAAAAAAAAAAAAAACCTTATAATTTTTTTTGACAATAAAAAAACCCTTATATTTCCATGTCTTTTTTTGACATTGGTAACAACTGACATGAAAAATTGATTTAGCTTGGTCTAACAAAAAATTATGGCTACACTACTAGTAAACACTTATATCATACCCTCCTAATTTTGCGGGTTTCACGAGCTAGCGTGATGGGATGCATGTGTGAATAGGGATATGACAAAACCTACCTGAAATCTGCCAATTGCCATACCTAAGAAGGAAATTGTGACTTTTCCAAATTGAAGGTTGGTCAACGATTAGTCTTGACAGAAGTCAATTAACAACATGGGCATTTAAAGTCTTTTTTCTAAAATTGGACTGATTTAAGGGGGAAAAAATATTACAAATGATCATATGTTGAAAAACCTCTAGCCATATGGGCATTTTAAGTAATTAGCACAAAAATTGAATATGTGTGCAATTATTTCTAAACTCAAGGTAAGGCAGTGCAATATATATATATATATATATATATTTCTCTTTAGCCAGTATTTTAAAAATGTTTAGAAACTTTATCTTAGCAAAATACCATAAATATATTTATGTTTCCTTTTGATATGAAATATGAATCAAACTATTGTTTTGCATATCAAAAGGAAAAGCATAAATATATTTACCAGACAAAATAGTCTTGGGAAATACTTTTATTAATTTATTAGTGTTAATAATTAATGTTATAGTGTGATGAATGTTAAAATATTAAGTGTGTAGTACCAACTTGGATTAAAATATCACTCATACTATTGTTTTGCACCTTAACAGCATTTTATTTTGCTACAAGTTTCCTAATATGGCATTTTGCCTTTAGTCTCCCTGATTAAGAATCCCTCTTAGGCAATTATTCCTTGGAATCTCGATTACTGTTTGCTTTATTAAACATGGATTAATTATCAATGCTCTCACCACTTTCCCACTTTTTAATTAATTATATACTTATCTTCAATTAAACAATTCAAATTTCAAAGTGAAACTTTATTAACTTTCCAAATTTCATGATCTATTAATATAATAAACACGTGTTATCATGGTGGCTACTATCCATCCATCGATATGTTAAGGAAATCGTTTTTTATCTTAATCTCAATTTATATCTTAACACTTGGTGGGGTCTTCAAAATTGAGCTTCATCATCAGGGTTCGAACACTAACATTATATATATATATATATATATTGGTTGTACCAAAATGTGAAGGGAGGGATTAGTAGGAGTAGATACCAAACCATATGGGAGTAAATATTTAGGCTGCGCATTTAGTATTTGATCTTGATAAATCCCAAGATCCTGATCTATTTGGTGTCAGATTAAAAAAAAAAAAAAAACGTAGTATACTAAAATAATTAGTACAAAATGTTAAAATGTAATTCTGTATAAGTTCATCAACTTTATTAATTAAGCAGCACAAAATTTAGTTGAGTTTGTTAAGTACGATGCTATTAATTTTGCAAATTTTAAAATCTTAAAGAATATGGTATATACAAGAGATTTGCAAATATCATCTCATTTGTACATACTTTGATATACAGTCTTTCTATCGTTAGTTCGTTCTGACAATAAATATATTAAGATGAAGGATGTAGATCATAGATTATGGAGAAGTTTTGACAAGTGCATATATTTTAAGTCAAAGTATGTAAATCTAGTGATCAATATTCTTCGTTCTGATATATTTATTGTTAGGACGAACTGATAATATAAAATCTACTTTGATATATATATATATAGTCTTTCTCAGTTCGTCCTGACAATAAATATATTAGGACGAAAAATGTGGACCATAGATTATGGAGAAGTTTTGACAAGTGCATACACTTTGAGTTAAAGTATGTAAATCTAGTGGTCCACATTATTCGTACTGATATATTTATTGTCAGGACGAACTGATAATATAAAATCTATATATATATATAAAAGATCCCTTAATAAAATTCATTTAATGAAACTTATAAATTAAAAAATTCAAGCATTACAACTATTTTTTCCAGATTTTATTGAATATGAAGCAATTAAAAAAAGAGGCAAAAATTAGGGGAAAAAAAAAAGAAGCAAACTTGAAATTTTTGGCAAAAAAATTAACCGTATTGATGGTTTGAACACAAGAGTTTGCATTTGAGAATTCTCCTCTCCCTCTCTGTATATATAAAGTACATGTTAAATGAAATAAATTTTGTATATTCATAAAATTAATAACGAGTATGAAAGTACTAAATAGTATTATTTTGTGTACGAATACCCTAATCTCATTAAAAGCTTTCGTAGATGTCTACAGTCTATAGAAGGAAGGAGCAAATTCTACACTGTAACTACACATCTTATCTTCTAAACGACAGAAGAAAACATGTAAAAAAAAAAAAAAAAAAGGATGTAAAAACACACGAGGCAAAAACCCTAGGATCCCTTTGGAGCTAGCTGGGTCCTACTCCTCCTTATAATTTATAAAACATTCATTCACATTTCACATACTCTCTCTCTCTCTCTCTCTCTCTCTCTCTCTCTCTCAACTCTGTATTAATACTCCTCACTATTGGTACGTATAGAAATGGCAGATGAACTCTGTTTCTCTCTTTATAAGAAAATTTGTTATAAAAAAGAAAAAAAAAAAGAAAAAAAAAATGAAGTTACTGTAAAAGCATTATTATATGTAGAGAGAGAAAGAGAATAAAAGAGAGAGGGAGACCGGAGGTGAAGAGTGAAAAGACAAGTCAAACGTCAAATCGAGGGTCTTGAAATCATAAGACAGTCAGTGGATGTGTTGTCAATCCATGGGATTTTGTTGTATTTATATATAAGCCTGCTCTCCAAACACATTAATTCTAGATATATCAATTTTTATCTAATTTTAAAACATAAATAAAGCTCACCATCAAGGTTCCAGCTCTAGCATTATAAATATAATTTCACGTTTACTTATTAAATCGTAAATTTTTGAAAAGATCCGTTTTCTAGTGTGGGTGTTGTATTTGTTAGATTGTGGTAAAACTCAATCTCAATAAGTCATGATATACTCTTGTTCCATAATAGTGTCGGTTTTTATTAAAATAAAATCATCATCTAATGTCATTAGATAATAGTAAAAGGAGTTTATCCGATCTGGTAAATTTTTAGGTTTGAATCTGCCACAGCATATAATATATCTAAAAAAATAAAAGGAAAAAGATAAGGAGGCAGGGAGAGAAAAAGAAGAGAAAATAGGGCAGTCAGCTGTCAGCAGTGTACTAGTGTAGTAGTTGCACGTGGTAAGTATTGTCTCACGTGCAGAAGTGGTCCCCAGAAGAAAGGTATTAATTAAGTTAATGTTATAGTTGTTTATGTTGGGCATCAGTCCCAATAACTTGTGTGAACCCCTTGCACCCAACCGACACGCTTTCCTATGCTCACTGTCTACTACACACCCTTCTTTTTACTCTTATTTATTCTTGCTTTTACCCTTTTTAACATTCTATTTTTTTTATTTTTTATTTTAAATTTTTTTATATGCATTAATTGGATTATAAATTTATAACATACATACTTCGATCTCATGGTCTGTGGTTTGAATGTTTGATGTACAAGGAACAATCGATCAAGTGTCATAATTTAGCTTGTTGGTGGACAAATTTGATATTCAGATAAATAATTTTTAAATCGATGATTTGAATTCTATAAAAAAAAACAAAAAAAAAAAATTACATATCGGTTTATCCCACTAACAAGCCGTGTGATTCAAATGTACCTTATTAAGGCCTTCTTCTTCTTCGGTTTGAGAGTGAGATCCCAATTACTAAGAAAATGAAAGGTTATAAATGATGGCCCCAAGTTTACATTTTCGATTTTGATAAAAAGATTATAATTTATACATACCTATGGTATTATAATTTATAATATGCATAATTGTACTGAAGTTAACCTGGAATTTGAGAACAAATTCTTTAAAGGTAACAGTTTATTTTTGGGGCTCGAAATAAAGGTGGGAAGATGAAGTTAAAGATATTTCCCTTTGATTTTCAAAAAATAAAAAAATAAATTTGTTGTATTAATTAATTCAATTAATAGTATTTCTCTAATTTTTTGTGTAAAGGTCTTGAGATGGATTTCACTAACATCGGAGTTTGGAAGGATTTGATTAATATTCAATTATTAAAATAAATAAAAAATTTAAAATAATATACAAAATCGTTGGATTTTAACAACATAGTTTTCAAGTTGACAATTTCCACAAGTTTCATTACCTTTAAGCCATATATGTAGGGCCAAAAAAGAAAATGAATCTTTAAATCACTTCAAATTTAATAGTGAATTAGAAAAGAGAGAGAGAAATTAAATAAGGTATCCGATCCCAAAAAAAAAAAAAAAAAAAAAAAATGCATATGACAGTGATAATTAAGAGCATCAACTAAAACAATAACAATTAGAAGAAGTTGATCTCATAATAGTAAGCCTCCTATATTCATATCGATGAGATTTTTAATTCGAGTTGTATTCTTCCATAAATCCAAAATTTATAATAGTTATACATATAAACAACAACATATGACAAGGTAATTTACAAGAGTCAGCTAACTAAAGTGATTGAATTTCCAAAAGTAGATTCTTCCATCTTGGAAGATCATAGTGTTTAATCA
Organism: Acer campestre; assembly: GCA_954870605.1. Taxonomy (NCBI): domain Eukaryota; kingdom Viridiplantae; phylum Streptophyta; class Magnoliopsida; order Sapindales; family Sapindaceae; genus Acer; species Acer campestre. The sequence continues at coordinate 17,255,312 of OX940799.1, read as the reverse complement.
AAACATCAACGGTTATATTATCCTCATATTAAATGTGGGAATTTTAAAAAAATAATAAAAAAATTTAACATTATATACATACTGTCTAGGGGTTTTTCAGCATATGATTTTTTGTGATGCTTTTTCCCTTTATGTCTATCCAATTTTATCAACAAAAAAATAATAATGTGAGAATTCTTTTTGAAGTATTACACAATTACATAAATTTGGGTTTTTTTTGGGGAGAGGGAAGACTTGAAACCGTAACCTTGTGATGCAGGTGTGAGAGACTTTAACACCGGACCAATCTCATCTAATCTATGTGTTTAGACAGATTTTAAAAACAATTTTTTTTTATAAAAAAAATAATAGTATTTTTGAACTATTATATTAGGATAGAGAAAAAGATACGTGATTTAAACCCACAAAATTATTGATGTATGAGTGTGAGAAGCATACCGCTTATTTTTTTTTTCTTTAAAATATTAGGGTTTAAGGGAGAGGAGACACGACACAATAAACTTATAACCTTAATAGTGTAGGTGTAACGGGTCTACCACTAGGGCAACCAAGTTTCGTCAACATAGCACTTAGTTTAAAATTTGAAAAAATAAAAAAATGGAGTTTTAATTTGTAATTTATTATATGGTATCTATTATATATATATATATATATTTACACGTTTCGAATCAACAATAATCTCAATGGTAATCGTATATGTGTGAGTGGCGTATCATTAGGAATCTAGCCCATCATCTCGTCAAAATTTGGGATATATGTTATTCCATATAGTTGATTTAACTTTTGATCATTCATTTTTCTAATAAACCGTAAGCTATAAACTAGTCACCTAATTAATCACTTTCAATGAGATTTTAGACAAAAGTGTTATATGTAAATTAGCTTAAATGATCTCGAATGGATGAATCTGGAATGCTCCATTCACAACCTAACTTAACAAAATGAACATATTTTAATAACAATTTTTTATTTTTTTTTATTCCAATCAAAAGTTATCTCAATGATTAGAATAAACTTAAAACATGCGTGTCTCATTCGCAACCTCATGAGTCATTTGATGAAACTAATATGTATATTAAATAATAACAATATTAAATTGTTTATTATAAATATATAATTTGTCGTTAAATATATATATATATATATATATTGTCATGGCCACATTAGTGTAAAAAGTCAATACAATTAAGTCATAAAGAATATGATGATTTTAATTAATTAATTTCCATGTAAAAATAATTATTTAGAAATAAATAATGGATTAAGTCATTAAACACAAACGCCGGTTAATGATGAAGAATATGAATAATTTTTAAAATCAAAATATCGTCTCCAAAGTCCTAATTCACTTCCCATCATCATTTGTTTCCATACCCCATTAATATATATTCTTTTTCTTTTTCTTTTTTTATCTTAATTGAATTAAATTAACTAAATAATTAAGTAATTTGAGAATTCTCTTATTTTAAATAGCACAGCCGCCCAGAATAGCCACCCATATTGCTCACTCTCTCTCTCTCTCTCTCAAAATATCTAACACCACTCCATCGAGCGAACGAATCTCTCTCTCTCTCTCTCTGTCTCTCTCAAAAACAATTAACAGTACCATCATCATCATCATCATCATAATCTTTTGAAGAACAAGCGATGAAATGAAGTCCATGATTTCTTCTTTCTTCTTCTTCTTCTTCTTCATCTTCTGTTAAATTTCTCTTTATATATAATTCCCAGAGAATTATATATTATAGTTATTAGAAATTTGACAACCCTAATAAAGATCATCATGAACCTGGAAGAATCCTTAAGATCTCTTTCACTAGACTACCTAAACTTGCTCATCAATGGTCAAGCCTTCTCCGATGTAACTTTCAGTGTAGAGGGTCGCTTAGTCCATGCTCACAGGTGCATCTTGGCAGCTAGAAGTCTCTTCTTCAGGAAATTCTTCTGTGGACCCGACCCACCATCCGGGCTTGACCCGGCTGCAGCCTCAAGAATGAACCTGGGACCAGGCTCACCCGCATCCAGACCCGGTGTCATACCCGTGAACTCGGTGGGTTATGAGGTGTTCTTGTTGCTGTTGCAGTTCTTGTACAGTGGACAAGTCTCTATTGTCCCTCAAAAGCATGAGCCAAGGCCTAATTGTGGTGAGAGAGGATGTTGGCATACACATTGCACCTCAGCCGTTGATCTTGCTCTTGATACTCTTGCTGCCGCCAGATACTTTGGTGTTGAACAGCTTGCATTGCTCACTCAGGTTTCCTCTCCATTATTCTTGTTGTCATCACCCACACACCACACCACTTCTAAAACTTGTCTTTCAAAAACACACACTCTCTCTCTCTCTTTATCTTGATTAGTGTGTATGGAGTCATATATATGTTTTGTTGATTTTGGACATTAAGACAATTACTTTCTTTGGTCTTTGGAAAGTGGGGTGGAATTTTTTGAGATTGAGTTTTTTTTTTTTCTTTTTTTGTGTATAGTAATATGATGAAGTGAAGTGAGATGGCTCAAGTTGGCTTTTTTTATTTTTATTGTCTGTTTGAACAATTTTTCGTACAATCTTCTTCTCTACTTGAAGCGGTTGGATTGATCTCACACAGCTGAGATTCAGTACTTTTTTCTGCATCTGATGAAAAGCTAGCCTTCAAATTAAATTAATTAAAAAAAAATTATATATTATCTCAATTTTTGTATCAAGTTCGTGAGCTCTTGTTGTCACTAGTACTGTAGTTTTCTTCTTCATCTGTTCAAGAGTTGTAGCTTTTTCTTTGAGTGGGGAGGTTAGTTGGGTGGAGTTGATGTCAAATAAGATGAGACTTATCTTGATTTCATGTGTAGTACCATTTTAAGCTTTTCTTGAATTGGGGTTTCTTCTCTCTATCTAAAATGTTATTTCACACTCAAAACTTTCTAAGTTTAGATCTTGATGATCTCTAGTCATGTCTTCCACAGTAAGCATACCAAATCTTTCCCAAACATTCACTTTCCTCATTTGGGTTTGAGATTGGAAAAACGATACTAACCATTTCTACCTAATTAAATACAATTTTAGCATAAACATATATGATATATCTAGCAATAATAATGCATGTGACATCCCAAAAAACCTTCCCTTTTTTCTGTTTTTTTTCATTCTAATTTTTTATTTATTTATTTTTTTTTGTGTGTAAAAACAGAAGCAATTGGCAAGCATGGTAGAGAAGGCCTCAATTGAAGATGTAATGAAAGTACTTATAGCTTCAAGAAAGCAAGACATGCACCAACTTTGGACAACTTGTTCCCACCTTGTGGCCAAATCAGGCCTACCACCAGAAGTTCTAGCTAAACACCTACCCATCGATGTGGTTGCCAAAATTGAAGATCTTAGGCACAAATCATCACTTGCTCGTCGATCCTTAATGCCCCACCACCATCACCACCACGATCTCACCGCGGCAGCTGATCTCGAGGACCAAAAAATACGTCGAATGAGAAGGGCACTAGACTCATCCGATGTTGAACTTGTCAAGCTAATGGTAATGGGAGAAGGGCTAAATCTTGATGAAGCATTGGCCCTTCACTATGCTGTTGAAAATTGTAGCAGAGAAGTGGTCAAGGCCTTGCTAGAGCTCGGTGCAGCCGATGTTAACTACCCGGCTGGTCCGGCAGGGAAGACCCCACTTCACATAGCAGCTGAAATGGTGTCGCCTGATATGGTTGCTGTACTTCTCGACCACCACGCAGATCCTAACGTGAGAACTGTCGATGGAATCACTCCACTGGACATTTTAAGAACCCTAACATCTGATTTTCTATTCAAAGGAGCTGTCCCGGGGCTAGCACACATTGAACCAAACAAGCTTAGACTTTGTCTGGAGCTTGTTCAATCAGCAGCTTTGGTTATCTCTCGCGAAGAAGGTATCGTAAATGCGCCTTGTTCTACTGCTATATACCCGCCGATCATGACTAGCGATCATTATGAACATACTAGTAATAGTTGCAATAGTGGGAGTAATCTTAATTTGGATTCAAGATTGGTTTATCTCAATCTTGGTGCTACAGGTACCGCTCAAATGGGATCATCGAGAATGGACGGTGGTGATCATGATCATGATAACAACAGCCACAATAGCCAAAGAGAAGCTCTCAATCGACATGATCCAACGACAATGTACCACCACCACCACTCTCATGAGTTCTAGCTAAGCTAGTTAATTAATCAACTATATATATATGATCTCCCTTTCAATATATATATATATATATAATTGTCCATTTATGGATGATGATGAAAGACAACCTAAACAAATTAAAGTAGTTTTCATATTGATTGATGAAAGCTCATGGAGATGATGATCATTAAATTGATTATACATACGCTTTTGTCTTTCTTTCACTTGGTATTTTCGTTTTCTGTTGGGTTTTTTTTTTTTTTTTTTTTTTTTTCTTGGATTTTTTTTTGTAGGATTTCAATGATCTGATTCATGATATGAAGTTGCAGTATCATTGGAGATGGGATGTGGGGATGAGACAAGGAGAATCTGAGATTTGGTCTGTGAGGGACTGAGAAGTGAGAAGAGGTTTGGGACTTGGGGGTGATGGAGGAGAGAGAGACGCAGGTCAATCTTTTCAAACCCGGCCTGTCAACTCCTTTGTATTTATTGATAACATCTAATATCATCGCCTATATTTATTGCCACCTTTTATTTTTCTTGTCCCCCCACCCACCTCCCCATTTTATACGTATATAAATACACAACATCAAGCTATACATAATAATATTTATAAAGATACTAATCGTCATATCAATATTATCAATTTCAAATAGGATAACACTGTCAAAAAATAAAATAAATTAAATACGATAACGTAATTAAGCAGACATGATAGTGGTTTTTCTTTTCTGTGGGGTTTTTATTTTTATTTTTATATTATGGTTTTGTTTGGACACTAGTTATAGTACTAGATACCCTTGAGAGCAATGAGCTGTCTCTTCTTCTTTTCTTTTCATTTTTTTCTTTTTTTCTTTTTTTAGCATTCATGGGGTTTTGATTCGAAGAAACTTGATTAGCAATATGCCAATATGTATTTTGTCCAATTATTATAATTAATTATTGAAGAAATGAAGTGTGGTGGGTATGGAGAAATTGATTGGTTGTTGTGTTGCATGAATGCAAGATTGAGGGTGACTACACACGACAGCTTAAAAAAATGGTATTATCTAATTGTGGGGATTCCCATTGATGTAATCTAATCCCCTCTTTTTGTCTCCCTTCCTATTTTGGGGTTGTTATACTTCCAAAAAACTTACAGCTAAACCCTAGCCACCCAGACTCTCTCCTTTTAATCAAAAGCTATCTAGCTGTGGCCATGTTGGTCTGCTCATATATCCACCAACAACTCCATATAATAATCTACCATGTATACTTCTTCTTCTTCCTGTCTTCTTTCTATATTCTACTACTCTTTCATTTATTTGGTTTCAAATTATGTGCAGCCAAAAACTGCCTACCTGCATTTTGCTTCACTTAGCTCTTCACTGTTAAATCTACATCGATCTTTCATTGACAACTTCGTAATATATTGTTGTCTTTTTTACTTTGTTTCTTTGTCAAATTTAGTAATTAGTAGCAAACATCCTTATTGTGTTTTGACCTCAAATCTCTTCTCTTCTTCTTTTTTAAGACAGGAGAAAATATTATTAGGTAGAATATTCGCTAGAAATTATTACAATAAAAGCAAGAGGACTAGAGAAGAAAATTCATTTTAGATAGATTTAATTCAATTTATATATATATATATATATATAAGAGTTTTTGGTTTATGTTTGATTTCTATTATCTAATTTCAATAAATAAAAGATATTGAATTACTTGATACCAGCCATATCCCATTGGGATACAAGACTTAAAATACAATTTATTATGAGTTGTTAAGATATTTTTTTTCTATGTTTGTGCGAAAGCAAAATGTGTATAAGATTAAACAATGATATATCATTGATCAGATTGTATAACCATGCATGTCGGATGAAAATTTAAACTAGTTCAAATTTATTATTATCATTTGAAAAAAGAAAAAGAAAAAAAGAGACAATCTCATGAGATTATCATGACTTGTGATGATCATATCGACCATATCTTTTAGTATGATTCTAGACAAGTTAGGCAACATTCAAGCTACTTTATTAGGGTTTAATTTCCATACCCTTCTTTGATTGCCAATGGATTCCATTATATTCTTCCAGTAAAGAATATATATATATATATGTGGCTATACTTATCAATGAACATTCATATGCATGTTTGATCTATGATGAGATAATAAAACTAAATGACAGATCCCCAATGCGTGTATATATATATATATAGTCTTTCTACTATCAGTTTGTCTTGATATAAAATATATCGAGGAAGAAGAATATAGACCATAGATTATGAAGAAGTTTTGATAAGTGCATGTACTTTAAGTCAAAATATGTAAATCTAATAGTCCACATTCTTCGTCCTGATATATTTTATATCAGGACGAACTAACAATAGAAAAACTGTATGTATATATATATATATACCGTCATTCTATTGTCAGTTCGTCCTGACAATAAATATATCAGGACGAAGAATGTGAACCATAGATTATGGAGAAGTTTTAACAAGTGCACACACTTTGAGTCAAAGTATGTAAATCTAGTAGTCCACATTCTTCATCCTGATATATTTATTGTCAGGACGAACTGATAATATAATATATATACATATATATTTTATATTATATATTTTATATTATCAGTTCGTCCTGACAATAAATATATCAAGACGAAGAATGTGGACTATAGATCATGAAGAAGTTTTGACAAGTGTATACACTTTAAGTCAAAGTATATAAATCTAGTGGTCTGCATTCTTCGTCCTAATATATTTATTGTCAGGACGAACTGTTAATAGAAAATCTGTATATATATATTTACATTACAAAATGTTACATTTTATTTATATATATAAAAAAAATATATTAGAAAGAACATTGTAGAGTATTGGACCATGGCCCATAACCCTTATCCAAGTAATTATCAATATATATATATATATATATATGCATAAAACAGCTTTATATTACTAGTATAAGGGTATGAAAATTTAATAGCACTCTTTAAATAGTAGGTTTTAAGACTATCACTAACTTAATAACTTAAGTTTTAATAGCACTTAAAGTGTAGATCTGACAAAAATACACTTAAAACATACTCACAAAAATAAGTCTCACACTTCTTTTGTGTTTCCGAGACTTATTATATATTTTCGAGAGTTATTTTCTAATTTTCGAGACTTATTTGTTGTTTTCGATACTTATTATGTATTTCTGAGACTTATTTTGTTGTTTCCTAGACTTATTAGGTATATTTACAGTTTCCAAGACTTATGGGAAAACATGAAATTTTCTATAAAAAAAATTAGTCATCTTCTTTATCCATTGGAGACCGATTTCGACCTCCAATAGAGGTCAAACTGACCTCCATGGAGGTCTTTGAAAAAAAAAAAAAAAATTAAAATGGCACAAACGTAATAAAAGAAGGAGATGAGAGTATTTTAGTCCATTGATACCATTTAAACTTAACTTATTACATACTTCATTTTGTTACAATATTATCCTTTTTATCTTTTTTGAATTAAATTATTAAAAAAAAGAAATAATTATCTCTCATAAATCATTAAATTAATTATTACATATTAAATACCCTCTCCTAAATTTTTAATTACCATATTAAATTTTGTCCTTCAATATATATCTCTAATTTTCTATCTCCATTCTTTTTCAAGCAAGACTAACAGTTAAAAAAAAAAACCTTACTAATAAGCTTGATTTTTAGGAAACATGTGTACGTATATATTAAAAAAAATAAAAAAAAGGTACCTTGTTTTTTTATATATAAAAAAAATCGAAACATGAAACTGATTTGTTACTCTCGTAGGTATGTGATTGTCTAGAGAACTTTAATTCTTTCATTAGTCTTAGAAATTATGAGTTTAATCGAATCTATTTCATATATATATTGAAAATTGACTTTTTTTTTTAGTAAAAAACTAAAATATTCATAAGTTTTTTTTTTTTTTTTTTTTCTTTCTTTAACTATTAATTAGAGATTGATAGGTAAAGTATGGAAATGTGATTTTTTTTTTTTTTTTTAAATGGAGAGAGATTAATTAGGAGAGAGTATTTAAAATGGTAATAATAGATTTAGGAGGGAGAGTTTAATGTGTAATATATAATCTAATGATTTATGAGAGATAATTTTTTTTTTTAATAATTTAATTGGTTTGGAATGTCTTTAAATTTTTTCGTCTTGTTTAGTAATTTTAATTTAGATTAAAATTGTCATTAATAAAAAAAAAAATTAAATTGGAGTGTGAACAGATAATTTGTGGATTGTAAGGAGAAGCTCTCATTACATTAGTGATACTTTTAAAATTCAATATAATAATTCCCACATCTCTACACACACACACACACACACACATATAGTAATTTTCCAATGAGGACTATTACAATGCACATTTTAAGCACATTTTGATGAAATCACATGTAATCAAATGTTTTTCGATGAAATTTTTTGTATGCATCTTAAGAAAATTAAAATACACATTTGTTAACAATTTGGAAATTTTTTGGATTTGAGAAATTTTTTTTTTTCTTATATTTCCCTATTGTTAAATGTTTTATCTTCAAAAAAATCGGAAAAAAATTAGTTCTGGCACTCGATTTTTTTTAAATCTTGTTTCATAAATGTATTTCAATGTGTTAACCATCTATATAAAAAATCTTATCGAAAAACATTTGATTATATGCAATTTCATCAAAAGATATTTAAAGTATGCATTGTAAAAGTGCTCATTGGAAAATTATAATATAGGGTGAAACTTGAAAGCGAAGTGAGATGTGTATATGAGTCATAAGTCAGCTGTCAAGTTATTTACCCTTTTTGTTTTTTTAAGGAAATAAGCCTAAATCATATTTATTTTTTTGGGCTGATTTTGTTACATTATCACCAACTTATCTTTCTTTTTCCTCCTCACTTTTTTCTTTCACTGTTCTTCTCGTCGCCTTATCTTGATTCTGTAGCCCCGTTTGGTTATTCTCTCTACAAATGTTATTGTTCTTGGAAAACTTCTTTTTGTGGTGTTTTAATATGTGATTCGGTTTTTTGTTTTTTCGGATTATTTAATTTTTTTGTGAATTAAAAAAGTTCGAAAAATTGTTAAAATATATAGAATTAAAATCTTAAATAAGTACTTGTTAGTTTGGTTGAAATAAAAAATCTAAAAAAAATACATAAATCTGGACTACAAAATCGAAAAAATAAAGCTAGATTATATAAATTAATCTCGCAAGACTTGTCGCTTTTTATTTTTATTTTTCAATTGACACGTCTTTTGTGTCTGAGGTATTTTTGAAACAAGCACACTTTTGATGTTATTAAAACTCAATTTATTGGTAAATCAACTGATAGAATTGCTAAAAATTTAAAGAACTCCTTTTTTATCTGTGTTTAAGCATGCAGCTTTGTAGGTGTAATTCCGATGTGAATTTTATTTTGTTTGAAAATGGTGCTGGAATTCCCGCGATAGGCATATTGAGGAAGCCTTCATTGAAAAAAAATGAACAAATTGTAAGAATAAAAATCAAAATAACAAATTGTAAATTGAATATTGTATTCTTGTAATTTTGTTCATGACAAGATTGGACTAGTAATGGAAATAGACAATTTTAAACTCCATTATTGTTGAGTATGATGGATTTAGCATATAAGCCGACAAGAGTTTTATCAAGTGAAAGTGCCCTTTTGATTTTTATCAATATTTTCTACCATCTTCTTCAATGAGTAAATCATTTCAGTGGAAAACAATATTAGAAAATACACGCGCTGTACGTAGTGCTCACAGAATTCATTCCCAAAAATATCTTAAATATTGAAATACTGCTTGTTTGCTCTCAATACAGTATTGACATTTTGACACAGAGCAATAAGGAATTTATTTGAGATCATAGATTTTCTGACATTAATTTAAATTTGGATCATCTGCCTTCCCATTCTATTTCTATAGGAGTTTGTTATTTTTTGATATACTATTGGACCGAGTTGGTTATAGATTAAATTTAACTACGAAAAAATTTAAGGGATTAATACCTGGTGACCATCGAATTGATGACATACTATCAAAATAGCCATTGGATTGGAAAGTTATTCCAAAATGGTAATTTTTTCGCGAACTTTGTGACACTAATGGCCATTCCATCCAGTTCCATCTAGTTCCATCTAATTCCATCCAATTCCATCTATTGAGTGACATTTTGGTAAATAAGGGGATGACATTAATTTATTTTAGATTTTTTGGAAATCAATTTTTTCAATGTATGACATTTTGGTAAATAAGTGGATGACATTAATTTATTTTAGATGTTTTTTGGAAATCAATTTTTTTTTTTGAAAATAATAATTATATTTAGTGTGTGTAATTATATATATATATATTTACGTATGCTAAATATAATAATTATTATTTTTTAAATGGTTTAGATCAATACACGTGTCTCTTCTTTGTTTTTTAGATTTTTTAGATTTTGTAGCCTTAATCTTCTTTAAAAAAGAAATATATATATATATATATATATAAACACACACACACATATATATATGTGTGTGTGTGTTTTAAGATATATATATATATATAACATTTGAACTTATTAAATATATATATATATATATATGAGATATGTTATACATATATACACACTAAATATAATTATTCGTTTCAAAAAACAAAAGAAAAAATTGATTTCAAAAAAAAAAATCTAAAATAAATTAATGTAATCCCCTTATTTACCAAAATGCCAATCATTTGATGGAATTAGATGGAATGACCATTAATATCACAAAGTTCGTTAAAAATGGTCATATTGGAACAACTTTCCAATCCAATGGTCATTTTGATAGTGTGTCATCAATTCGATGGCTGGGGGGTAATTATCCCAAAATTTAATTATATTCATATTTGCTGACATGTGACAAGGAAATTTTATTTAATATGTAAAAAAGAATCAAACCCGGTGTAGTTTGGTGGTAAATTGTTTTTATTCAGTCTCACAGTTAATGTAACATATATATATATATATATTAATTTTTCAATGAAGACTTTTTACAATCCACACTTTAAGTACCTTTGATGAAATTGCATGGAATATATTGAATCTTGATTTTATTTTTTGTATGGATGGTGGAAATATTGAAATACATTTATGAAAAAAAATTATAAAAATTTCGAGTGCAAGAACTAATTTTTTCTGATTTTTTTTTTATTTATGATAAAACATTTAAAAATAAGGAAATATAAGAAAAAAATAGTTCTCAAATCCAAAAAAATTCCAAATTTTTACCAAATGTGTATTTTAATTTTCTTAGGATGCATACAAAAAATCTCATCAAAAAGCATTTGATCACATGTAATTTCATCAAAGGTGTTTAAAGTGTGGATTGTAAAAATCCTCATTGGAAAAATTAATATATATATATATATAAACCAGTAAACCTAGCTCTCTCTCTCTCTCTCTATATATATAAATATATATATACAGTTTTTCTATTGTCAGTTCGTCTTAACAATAAATATATCATGACGAATAATATGGACCATAGATTATAGAGAAGTTTTGACAGGTGCATACACTTTGAGTTAAAGTATGTAAATTTCATAGTCCACATTCTTTGTCTTGATAGAAAGAATATATATATATATATATATATAAAGAAAAACCAGTACACCTAATAGGCTAGTAGTAAAGGGTTACTTAATGAGAACCTAATTAACAATAGTTCAATGAATCCTTCTAGAAACCCCTTGTCGGCCAGATTATCTTAAAATAGATAATTGAAATTTACTATTAAATGTCTAGTTATTCATCATTTATCTCGTGTGATAAAAAGTTTTGTAATTTCGAAACCATTGATTCCGCACGAAAGAAATTATACGGGATCCTGTATCTGAACAGTACTTTGTATATCTTAATATGTTTTTGGATTTGTAAAGAGTGCATATTGAAGTAGTTGTCTGCTAAAAATGAAGAGTAGTGCGTACAACAAACCATTCCGTATAAAATATTAGTGAATTTCCTTTGAAGCATCAACATCACCATTTTTGTTATGGAACCCTTTTCACTAGCAAACTTAAATGTCTACCATCATGACCTTGGTTGAAAAATAATAATAATAATAATAATAATAATAAAACAAATAAAAAGAAGTAAGCCATGAAAATCAACAACTAATAATGGGTGGTCTACATTTTTTTTCTTACTCTAAAAAATGAGAGTTGGTAGAGTTTCAAGTAGAAAACAATAATATATAATAATTTGCACTACCTGCTGAGCTTTTTAGGATCAATGCAAATTACATGATTTAAAAGGTGTTTACGGGAGAAAACTTCCCCAATTTAAGTAATCCACTGATGTTAATTTAGAGAAAATTATTCTTAGAATATAATTTGTTGTCATTGTCAAGAAGTTTAATTATATATATATCTTAAATGGCTGTCCGGCTCGATCGAAACAGCATCATAGAGATTGATTGCAGAGTGTAATATATCCTTTTGAAGTCTCTTTCCCATTTTAAGCTTGATTTAAATAATAACCATTCAAGGAAGTACTTGAATGTTCAAAGTAATATGTCTCCATAAATAATATCATAATCATAGAATCAAATACCTTTGAGGCTTTTTAACCACAGCATATTGTACTTCAAATGGCCGTCAATATGATTAATTTTCGACGGAAGTTGGGGTGGCACTATAGTAAGACTTAATTTGACATTGCTTCTTGATGTGTTTTTGGGTTAAAAAGTGATTCTAGACATAGACTATGGTGTTTGGTAAGATTTCAAGGAAGTGTTTTTGGTCATTTTTAGCTTCTCACAAATGAGAATTAAGATGATAGGCTACATTTTGTAGCTTTTAAAAAATTGCTTCATGCAAAAGCAATAATGAAAACAAATTATTTTCAAAGGATTTTCTTGATATATTCGCAATATAAGTGACAATAGATAAAAAAAAATGTTATGGTCACGTAAAAATAAAATAAATTATTTATTTATTTTATAACATGTTTATGGTCGCTCAAAATAAAACAAATTATTTATTTTATAACATGATTATAGTCACACAAAAATAAAATAAATTATTTATTTATTTTATAACATATTTATGGTCGTATAAAAATAAAATAAATTATTTATTTTATAACATATTTATAGTCATACAAAAATAAACAAATTATTTATTTATTTTATAACATGTTTATGGTCATACAAAAACAAAACAAAACATCTTTAATATTCTTTCATGTCCTTTTTAGTAATTTTGCAGTCACGACACTTTTTACTTATAGTTTACTAAACACATTGAAATTGCTTCAATTTATCAAACACTCAGTTGATTCTTCTTATAGCAAATCAAAAAGCAATTCTCCCCATAGAACAACAATACCAAACTAAGCCTAAGTCTCATACATCTACATTAATGATTAGATTATAGCTTCATGCCATGCCAAATCCTCCTCAAAAATAAATAAATAAATAAATAAATAAATAATAAAAATAATTATTAATGCTTGATTTTTTTTTTTCTCTAACCAAGCTCAAATATTTAATTTAATTAATTTTTTTATAAAAATATTATCTTCATTTTAAAATTTTAATAACTAAGAGCGATATGATGTTTTTATTAGTTTAATAACTTCAAGAAATGTCAGTATTTACGCCTTTTGAAAAACCTCATACATTGGGTTTTAATTTTATACGGGGGAAGGGATTATAAGTTATTTTTGGAGTACAATAGGGATGTATTTACCTAATTTCGAAATTGGAGGATTATTTTATAGATTTTTTTTTTTTTTTTTTTTTTTTTTTAAAAGGTCGAACCTAAAGATGTTTTTGTAAATCTCCCAAATTTCTTTTTCAGTGCCTCACATAAATTTTGTGATAAAAAGGAAAAACAAGTGCAACACGAAAATCCTAATGATCACTTAATTTTGGGGTAATTTCACTAAAACCCCACATTTTGGTAAAATGTCACATATTTAAACGTCTTTAATACATTAATAACTTTAGTCCATTGTTTTTCCAAAATACATCACTTTAGTCCTTTAACCTAAAAACTAACGGTCAACTTTGATTATATGTGTAAAAGTACGAATTTGCCATTGTTAATATAGTCCCTTGCCATTGTTATTACACCTTTGCTTTTCAAAAATAAATAAATAAATAAATAAATTCAAGATTTTAAAAATTAAAATGATTATTTCAAAAATAAATAAATAATATTTAATGGTTTATAAAATTAAATTAGTACAATGTTTTTTGAAAAATACACAAAATTTATTAAGATCTTAAAAAAAAAACAAAAATTTATGGTTAATAGAAAAATATTATAAAAAAAAAAAAAAACAGTTACAATTTTAAAAACAGAAAAAAAAAAAGTGGATAACATAAAAATATTAAAAAAAAAACATTTATACTTTTAAAAAACAGAAAAAAAAAATATTGGATAAGAGAAAAATATTAAAAAACGAGTAATGCTAGACGTCCTAAATTTTTTTTTTTCTAAATTTTGTTCCAAATAATGTGGTACATGAGGTGTCAGCATCTTATAAATTATGAGATTATGTGGTGAAGTGATGTTAACACCTTACGTGCCACGTCATTTGGAAAAAAAAAAATTGGGACATATAGCATCACTCTTAAACAAACAGTTAAAAATATTTTTTAAAAAAAATCATGCAGCGATTTCCTCCATCAATTTTTCACACAAAGGAAAAATTCTCTCTAGAACAAGGATCTCCTCCCTCATATCGATCTCATCCGGCTTCCTTTTGTTTCCATTAATTTTAATATTCAACAATAACACAAATGAAATCTGAATTCAGCCAAAATAACCAAACTTCGGCGGTCGACAATTCAAGATTTTTACAAAAAATGAAAGAGAGGTAATAAGGAAGGGGGAGAGAGTCTCAGAGAAATGATTATTTATTTTATTTTATTTTATTTTTGCTTAAATTAGATAATTAAAACACACAGCTCTCTCAGATGTAAAATCCACTAAAGATTTCTAAGCAAATATGAGATGGTTGGGGTTTCTGGGTTTGGGTGCTTTGATTTGTGAGGGGTGGGAGTAGGTTCGGTTTAATCGACGGTGAGATAAGGGCCAAGTAGGTTGGTGGTGACGCATGAAGGGGTGGGTCTAGGTCCAGTCATCGATGAGATGATGGGAGGGCCAAGTTGGTTCACGGCAAGATGGATGGGTGGGTCTAGAATTATTGAGGTGCCAAACAAAAAACCATAATGAAAGATGAAACAGGTGAATGAAGTGATTGAAGATGGAGAGAGAGAGAGAGAGAGAGAGAGAGAGAGAGGCGGTTGATTAAAGTCTGAAGATGAAGAGATAGGATTGAAATCAATTTAAAATTTTAATTAATGGTAATTGATTGAAGATGGAGAGAAAAGAAACAGGGTTGAAACTTGAAAGTTGAAACAGTTTTAAAATTTCAATTAATGGCAATTATCTTTTAATTTAATTTTATTTTATTTCTAATGCTTTAAAGACTAAAATAACCTTGGATATGTTATATTTGACTAACTATTGACTAATGGAAGGACTAAAGTGATATATTTTGGAAAAACTAGGGACTAAAATTATTATTATAACAAAGACGTTAAAATATATGACACTTCACAAAAAAACAAGGACTTTAGTGAAATTCCCTCCTTAATTTTGTAAGGAGCAATTGTATAGGAATTCATTTTAGGAGTTTTAGCTCTTGATGCAACAGAACCTCTGCATTAAGTTAAGTTCTGGAGACGAAACCACTCTCGCCCTTTCCCAGTAACCATTCTGAAGGGGGTACAGGTAGGAAAAAAGACACCTCGACGACTGACTAGATAAGGACGATCCCTTGACCGAAGAAGGATGGTCAGTGTCTGTTTACGTGTCCAAGAGCACAAAAAGAACTAGAGCTCATAAGGAACTGTCGACTCTTTCGGCACGGCAAACCTTTTTGAAATCTTGTTGAGACTTTGCTAACGACAACAATGGCGACAAGACGACGGTCATTGGTCGCACATTCGTTTAGGTGGTTCCTAAGAAATGCGATCATCACAAAGCCCCGAAAGATGTAGGACGTTTACTGTTAAAGCGTAGGAAGGGTGGTGATCTTCCACAAAAGCCGCGAATTAATAACAGCTATACTTGATCGATACGCCATACCCGCTAGGAAAGATATGTAGGATTTCTTGTTTTTGGTTCAGTGGAATTAGATGAGGACGCTAACGCTAGGGGTTTGAGAGGGACTTTATTTGGATTTGTGGTTGTGGTTTCTGGAGTTGTGATAGCCATGGAGTAACAAGAGTCGACAGTTCCTTTTGAGCTCTAGCTCTAGAGTAACAAGAGTCGTCAGTGTCTGTTTGTCGTGGTGCAAAAGTCGACAGTTCCTTTTGAGCTCTAGTTCTTTTTGTGCTCTTGACGTGACTTCACTAAAACCATCTTACACAGGACACGTAAACAGACACTAACCATCCTTCTTCGGTCACGGGATCGTCCTTATCTGGTCAACCGTCGAAGTGTCTTTTTTCCTACCTGTACCCCCTTCAGAGCAGGAACACTCCTAGATTCCAGGATCAGTAGCATTTTCGGCAAAACCTCAGATGCTCCGGTCCGGAACAAGCCCAAGGCCAGGTCAGTCCGTAGTGAAGCGAAGGGGCACCGATTTGTTTAGAAAAAAACCTCTTCCTCACGGTTCCCTCCGAGGGGGTTAGGGGGGAAAGCGTTCTAGCTATCCCCCCCGTGGGGGTGATAGATACTTTAGTGGTTCTTCTTCAACTCTGTTAGAGCTATATGTCGCCTACTACTACAAGTCTTTCGGGGCTTTGTGACGATCGCATTTCTTAGGAACCACCTAAATGAATGTGCGACCAATGACCGTTGTTAAAAGCTATTACTTATAAGGATTAAGGCCCCTCCGCTATCTCGTTGCTTACGAGGGCTTACTCTGCTCTAGCTCACCCTCCCTTAAGGGTATGAGAGTGACTTTATCCGGACCGGAGCATCTGAGGTTTTGCCAAATATGCTACTGATCCTGGAATCGGGGAGCGTTCCTGCTCTTATTACTCCATGGCTATCATAGCTTCAGAAACCACAACCACAAATCCAAATAAAGTCCCTCTCAAACCCCTAGGGGTGGTGAATCAGAGCAGAGCAAGCCCTCACCCCGGAGGGGGCTTAGTTCTTATATAAAAGAGCTTTTATAAGCTCTTTAAATGCCCATCTAATAAGCCTTACTTTCCCGTGACCGAAGAAGGATGATCAGTGTCTGTTTACGTGTCCTGTGTAAGATGGTTTTAGTGAAGTCACTTCAAGAGCACAAAAAGAACTAGAGCTCAAAAGGAACTGTCGACTTTTGCACCACGACAAACGTTTTGAAATCTTGTTGAGACTTTGCTAATGACAACAACGGTGACAAGACGGCGGTCATTGGTCCGATGCTTCGGGTGAAACCAATTCCCAAGGTGTGACGGGCGGTGTGTACAGGGCCCGGGTACATATTCACCGCGGCATGCTGATCCGCGATTCCTAGCGATTCCAACTTCATGTTCCCGAGTTGCAGAGAACAATCTGAAGGAAGAGGTTTTTTCTTAAAACGTTGCCCCTCCGCTTCACTCCGGCCTGATCCTGGAATCGGGGAGCGTTACTGCTCGAGATTGTTCCTGATCGAGAATAAAACTGGATCAACCATTCCAAATATCAATGAATCCACTGAAATTCTGTACAAATGAATTCAATGACCAAGTTGACTAAGGCAGAATGTAATAAATCAACTACCATAACATGATACACGAGAAAAGAGAATCCTAGTTTTATGGGCATTTCCGTGAAGAGAAACTTCGTAGTTGGGAGCTCAGAGCCGATGAGCGATATGTAATCCTAGGATTAGAACTATGGTGTACTACTTCCTTACTTCCCAATAATATAAATATAGTACTAAATCTAGTATTTGATCTTTTCGATTTCTGTCTTTTATTTTGTTGAATCTTTTTCAAGGCTTGATAGCCATCGTGCTCCACTGGATGGTTGCTTTTGCAGGGCTAAGAATGTCTGGCCGGACAGGCTCAAGCTCCGGCTTTGGCTTAAGAAAGAACCTTCGATCAGGAACGATCCCAAGCATAATCACAACCCGAAATCGAAATCCAATAAAGCCCTAAAAAACCTCATTCCCTAGGGTTTGGAGCCACCGTCGCTTTCGCTCGTAGTCAACTAGGTTCTCCTGTCCAGGTAAGCCTCTACCTGCCCCCCTCTTCCCCGAGCCCCATCACCCCCATTCTTAGTATGTCGCTACCCCCCTCACCCCCATCGGGGGGGGGGGGGATAGCTAGAACCTTTTCCCTCCTAACTCTTTCGGGGGGAACCGCGAGGAAGAGGTTTTTTCTTAAAAAAACCGGTGCCCCTTCACTTTGCTATGGACTGACCTAGCCTAGGGCTTGTTCCGGATTGGAGCATCTGAGGTTTTACCGAAGATGCTACTGATCCTGGAATTGGGGAGCGTTCCTGCTCTTTTTACTCACAAATAAAGGGACAAGTTTTTAACAAATAGACTTGTGGATTGTTTGATGAACTCAAAGCACAGTTGGGTAGAGAACTTGACATGAAAGATTTTGGAGTTTCTAAAACATCGTTGGGATGGAGATCAAAAGAGATTCGTCTTTTAGTAGAGAATTTGTGAAAGTATCGTAGTATAAAGGTGTTTTTATATTCACAATATCTATTAATCCGAGATCATGTATTTTCTTGAAAGCTTTCGCCATAAATAGGATTCGAACCGTTAACCTGTGAGTCATTTGCCCAAGCCCCAAGTTCATCCATTTATTAGCTGAGCTACGCCCCTGTTCGCGTATAAACGTGTTGTTAAGAGAGCTTTTGTTAAATGTGTGTCTACAAGTGTGTAGAAAGCAACAAAGAGCAAAAAAAAAAAAAAAAAACCTAATAAAGAGAGCTTGTAAGGTAGAATGATTGAGATCTAGAGGGAGATAAAATTTGTGACATAGAGGTAATTTCTTATATCTTGATATTATCATACATACATAGTGAAATTGGTGACCTCCATAGATATAGTCATTTTGATGAACCACGTAAATTGCTTGTGTTGTGTGTTTGTTCGTTGTCAGATTCAAATAAAATCAAATAAAATGGTAAGAAGAATTTTTTTAAGTTATCAAATAAAATCAGATTCCATTATGTGATGCAATTGTGTTCATATAGATCTCTTTTACAATTTATATATTTAAAGTCTTTTCTTAATACTGTCTCATGACAAACTTGTCCAATATATATATTCTATTGAATGTTGTTTCTTGCATGGGGATCCACCCTTCCTCTAATGATAATTCAGTGCTAGACAAGGTAAAAAGGTTACATAATTGAAAGCATAAATTGAGTGGAAGCCAAAGTAAAGAGGACAAATTAAAGTAAATACACCACTGAAGTTGAAAGATGAAGAAGCATAAGCACACACATTATTTTACAGAAACATAAATAGACAGAGACATTTTAACAAACACCTTTGATATTTGCTCTAATGAAAGCCAAAGGCCCCCTGATCACGTCTCTTGCCTAGGCAATAGTCAATAGTCAATAGTTATATTATTTTATAACTAATAATTCATAACTTATTTTTAAGGGTATAATAATGAAAACTTTCTTTTTCCCCCACTTGATCATCTATATGGATATTCATGAAGATGCTTTGGTAAGTTTTCTATCATTCTATGCCTTTTACATTTGGCTAGTCTTTTCAAAATCAATTACTTGTTATTGGTACTACTTTAACTTTGTGTCTACTACATTTATTATATATGTAATGAAATTAATAAGATTCAGTTAACACTAAAATATATTATAAAAAGCTTGATAAGTAGACAACATGAGGTTGATCCAGTGATTTGCTCTTCACATTATTGGTTCGAGTCTGTCCCCCATCCCAAATCCTAAATTAGTGTAATATTTCAAAAAAAAAAAAAAAAAAAACAAACAAACAAACTTGATAAGTAATTTATGGGTTAGGAGGGTTTTCTCTTACATCAGTTGAAGTAATTAGAGTTTAGTATAAAACCATGAGATCCCTTTAAAGACAAAACTATGAGGCCCAATGAACCAATGCGGACAGTACCTCATGGGTAGCGGTCTTGTGCGTACATATTACGAAATTTTGATATGTAAAGTTAGAAGAAATCCATGGTTTTACTGCAAATGCAAAATTACAGAGATATAGAATGGAAAGATAAAAGCAAGAGGAGGGAGCAAATAATTGAAAATAGGGCCACCGTTAATTAATTTAGTATTGACTTGTATCAATCAGGATTCAGAAATCTGCTTGTTGAAGTGGCTTTCTGGGCAGTTGGGTTGGGACACATTTTACTTCACATGTGCCAGACCCAAATCCGTCGGAATTGTGTTTTTGTTTTGTTTTTGTTTTTTTTGGACTTATTATTAATCATGAATGATTGATTCTTTCTAAGTACAATTTATCCTACCACTATCATTTTCAACTTATAATATACGGATTGGAGTCAGGGTCGTAACCAGGATTGAAGACTAGGGTACGTAGGCTAGAATTTTTTTTTACTAAACATTAACATCACGTAGTTAGGAGGACATAGTGAAATGTCCTTATAAAATGTATATTCTAAATAAATACTTTATAAAATTTTATTTTGTTTTATTTTTAAAAATTAAAAACAAAATAAAATTAAATTATAAGAGAAACAAAAAGCACAAATGGGAACACTGATTAAATTATACAATATTCTTATATTAATTTGATTAATTCTAACTATAGTAATACAATATTCTGAGAAATTTAATAAAATTCATTTAACAATATCGTTACTTTGTAAATTTAAAATTGGATAATAATTGGATTACTTCTAAAATCTCATTATCTATATTTAACAATAACCCTAAAATTTCAAAACAAATTAAAATATATTTTTTAAAAGTAACAAAATAAAATATTTAAAACCATAATATTCATTCAAACATATCTAAATGTTATTATAGAAATAATTGTTATATGTTTTAATTTGATTAGGAATTAAAAGTAATTATTTAGAAATAATGGGGAGAAATAATTGTTATTATAGAAAGAAGAAAAAGGAAAGAAAGATTATATGTTTTACTTTGATTAGGAATCAAAAGTAATTATTTAATTAATTAATTAATTTTTTTTTTTTTTTTACTAATCTAGTTTTTTTTAGGGGCCAAGGTGGGCTTGAGCCCACCCTAGCCCCCACATAGATTCGTCCTTGATCGGAGTTTACTTTTTTTTTTTTTCCTTTTTATAAATGGAGGAAACCATTCTGTTGTCGGAGTGATTTGAAATTATTATTATTAATTTTTTTTTTACCAATATTTACGTTTTTAGCTCGCATAGTCTCTAACTTATTTTAGGGTTAATATTAAAAATATCTCCCCACCTTTGACCAATTATATCCTCATACTTTTACCAAATAAATTAATAAAATGATATAAAATGTGAGAATGTTAATTTGTAAAGGAGAAGTTATTTTGTGGACAATTTTATCTCTAAAAATAACAAAATTACAAATCAACCAAAAGCACTGAAAATAATTATTTGCTTGGATTTATAAGAAGACAAATAAATATATATTCTGGTTTATTTACAATGCGTTGGGTTCATTTGTAATTTTGTTATTTTTAAGGATAAAATTGTCCACAAAATAATTTCTCTTTTGCAAGTTAACATTCCCGTCTTTTGTATCATTTTATTAATATATTTGGTAAAAATATGAGGGTATACTGGTCAATTCATACAATTGAAGCTTAAATAGAGACGTTTTAGACTTTTTAACGGTCAAACTCAATCAACACAAACTGAATACTAACGATATTAGTCAATAGGGGAGATTTCTAAAATAAATGCATTTGTAACTATACATCCAATAATAATTCAAAGGTGAGGGGAGGTTTTAAATAGTAATCCATTATTTTAAGGGAAAAGATCGTTTTGCCCCTTGACCTTTACCCTATTGGAAAGGTGAGGGCATGGTTTGCCCATATTGACCATTATTCCCCCTGAAATCGAAATAATGTAAAAAGCACCCCTTCTATTACCTTTTCCATCCAAAAACGAGTTGACTGTTAAAATTGAGAATGGTAAATGATGTAAGATCTTTTATTTGTATTGGCTTGATTCCATTGCAAAACTCTCTATATTTGTATTAGTAGTTGTTTAAGTGTTTCTTGGAAGAAAGGAGCCTCAAAGGTGAAGAAGCAACATCTTGTGCAAATATCGTCTTCAAGGGGAACATCGCTTACTTGGATGCTAAGGTATCAAGATTCTTCTTCCTCTTGCAAGGTGTTAGCGCACACACACACAATTCATACATGTGTGTCCCTACATCGTTGTTCAAACATTCGGTATAACACTTTCACACACATTTAGCATGCACATATTGATTTCAAGGCGGAACAATATATTGATTTCAAGAATTTTGCTCCTTAACAATATGTTCAACTAGCATATTTCCATTTTGAAGGAATTGCTCTACAGTAGCATCATGATTTACTGCTAAAATATCAATTGTTTCCCTCTTCTACTTCGTTCTTCTTTCTTGATTCTAATAGACACTTATATTTTGGTATCGGTATTTTGACTTCAAAAATGTTAGTCCCCAACAACATATCCAGCACTCACAAATTTTATCCTTGCAGGCAAGATAGTTTAAGCCGGGGGGAATGATATGTGCGTGTGGACCAAGTCAGAAGTTGTTATGTTTAGTTAACATATGTGGTGCTTGCAGCAGTTGTTATTTATAGTTGTTATGCATTATGTCCTTAATTTTAGTTAGTTGTTGCACATTATTGATTATGCATGTCTGTTATTGTCAGTGGTGCACTTAGCACCTTGTTAGGAGCACATTTCCATTTTGTAGGACTTGTAAGCATATATAAGTTTGTGGAGTTAATTGAATGAGATATGAAATTATTGCAGTAAAATACTATCTTGCTTCTATTCTCTGTTCTTTCTTCCCTGTCCCAAATTCAACCATAACAAAATCAGATCGGTTTGGCTATTTGTCTTGGGTGTGGTGGTTAAATGGTCATTTTCTGATTAAATTGAATGATAAAACGGTCAATTGACCATGAGATTGATGGTCAACTCGTTTTTGGATAGAAAAAGTAACATAAAGGGAATATTATACAATATTTCAATTTCAGGGGGAAGACCGGTCAATATGGGCAAACCTGTCCTTACCTTTCTAACAGGGTAAAGATCAGGGAGCAAAACGATATTTTCCCTTATTTTAAACATAAATTTGGCCTTTCTGCCCTTCTGTTAATAAAATTTAATGATTTTTGGGGTATTTAAGTTTTTAAAGACATAAAGTCATTGTTCACGTTAAAAAAAAAAAAGAAAAAAAAAAAGTAAAAATTATTTAAACAAATGAGACTATCTCAACTAAAATTTGTGATGAATCTTTTTATTAATATTATTTCACCATTCAATCATCAATTTTCTCGTGATCTAAGGGTTGAGAACGGATGCGAACTCAACAACAAAAGTAAATAAATGGTTGAAGATTTAAGATAATACGTGAAGTAGAAAGATAGAATAACATACGAGATAGGACTCAATTATTGGTGAAAGGATTCATAAATCATAATGAAGTAGCCCAATCTAATGAAGCCCTAAGATATTGGAATAAAATGGGCGGATAGTCAGCCCATTAATATCGGGCCTGTAATTCACCACCTTATAACTATTGAGTATCAATAATAAAATTAAGCAAAAAAATAATGAGGGGTGACATTCGTCACCTTTTAAAAACTGTATCTATACCTCTTTAATTACCTAAATATATTGTTACCCAAAGGAATTATCTGTACACCCATTTTTTTATGGGCAAATTACATAAACTATTAAACTTATCCTAGCTATATGGAAAAATAACACTGAAATCGGTATAAAAATCATAATGACACTAAACTTTTATTGACTCGTTGATTAACGGTTGACCACAAATAGTCAATCATGGAAAATGGATAATGTATGTTTTTCCCTAGTTCAAGTATTTCGAAATATTATATTAAATAAATGAGATTTTCTCCTAACAATCCAATTTTATCTTTTCACTCTTTTTCTAAAGACAATCCATCTAGAAACTAAAAATTTTAAAATTTTTTAAAGAGACTCCATTTTCTTCCAAAATTATCCTTTTTAGTTTTTGAAACTCATTTTTTGAAAACACTCTAGCTAAAAAAATTCTAGAGATATTTCATTTTTCTTCAAAATTATCTTTTTTTTTTTTTTTCCATTGAATAGTGAAATTGGGAAGTTTGATTTTAATTTATTATTTTTTTTTTTTTTTTTTGCTTCATTATATTATGTGGAGTTGATTTAGATTACTCTATAGAGAGCTTTAAACAAGCTATTAATCCTGAAGAAGCTTATCATTTTAATTTAAATAGATTTAAAGAGTCGTTTTGTCTCTTGAAGTTGCTTCCTTGTATTCATTGATTGTTTAGATGGAAAATAATAGTGAAAGAGATTTGTGTGTAGGTGAAGCCGTTGCTAACTAGATTAAAGTATACTCTTGTAAGTCTTGGAGCATCACTATTCGTTTGTGCTCTCCCCCTTATTAGTCTGGAAGAAGGCCAAAAGACATTCTACCCAACAACCCCAAAATCCATTTCTGGAGTTTACAATGATAATTCAGCAAGATCATTTGACCAGGATGCCTTCTGTGATGAACCCACTCAATTGCTCTTCTTAATTAATAAAAGATTTATCTTATTGTTTTTTTTTTCAAACATCAACACTTTTTTAAAACAAAATTTGTTTGTTTCTTGTTATAAATTTTTAGGGTTTGTGAAATGCAAAAAGATTTAATAAAAAAGTAATGTTTCTAAAAAAATTGTTTTATATTTTTTTGCCCTATTTAGTAATTTTAATTAGGATAAAGTTGTATATAATTAAAAAAAAAAAAATTAAAATGGAGTGTAGAAAGATATTTAATGGATTGTCAATAACATCACTCTAAATAAATTAATGAATTAAAAATCAGAAAAAATATGTATATAAAAAAAATCAAATAACTATAAAAAAGGAAATCATAAAATTTTGAAAAAAGAGATATAAAAATCAAATAATTAAAATAAATCTATATATATAATTAATAATAAAATAAAATGATTTCTCCAAATCTTCAGGGAGATCAAATGGAGGAGAACTCGATCTCCATTAATCGAGATTTGGTTCCAGATCTTCTCCAAAAGTGAAGGATATTTGCATTCTCCATTAATGAAGATTTTTGTTCCGGATCTCCTACGAAAATGGAAGAGATCTGGAACCATATTTCCTCAATGGAGAATCTCTATTATATATATTCTAAATTTTTTAAATAATTTTTATTTTGTTGTGTTTTTGGATGAGAATGTGATAGTAAAGAAGATGAAGGGTTTTCCTCAAAAAAAAAAAAAAAAAAAAAAAAAAAAAAGATGAAGGGTGGAGAAGAAATAAGCAGAGCTATTTTGGGTTGTAATTTGCTTTGTATTGGGTTACGATTTGGTTTGTTTATAGTTGCGATTTTGTCTTTGAAAATTGAAGGAGAGGATGAAGCATATTTTTGTATTAATACTGTATTTAAATAATAAATTGTTATGGTTGATATGGTGAAATGTTATTGGACACTTTTTTGTTCATTTATTTAATAACACTAACAAATAATTTTTTATCAACATTTGCACCTTTTTTATTTATTTATTTATTTATTTTAAGCCATAACTTTGGATCGGAAAATTCCATCTCAAAATTCGAACAACTAGCCTTTCATTAAAATCCAGACAACAATCTCCACTCTCCATTCTTTCATAATATTGATTTTTTCCATTATTAAAAGATGCCCAACCAATACAAACTACCACCGAAAATCATTGTATACACAATTATCTCACAAAATCTCAAACCCAACTAAGTAATAACAACACAATCAAAGCAAACCCATAAGATATTTTATTTTGCCATCAACAAATACAATATATATATATATATAAATGTTCAAGGCAGTGCGCACTTATATAACTTCATCAGTGCGTTGGATGTGGACCATTAGATTTACATACTTTTGTTCAAGGCAGTGCGCACTTGTCAAAACTTCTCCATAATCAGTGTCCACATGCATTGATGCTAATGTAGTTATATCAGTGCGCACTTATGTGAATGAGACCGTATATATATATATACAGTGGCGAATGTTGTGGGGGGACCGTATATATATATATATATATAGTGGCGAATGTTTGGGGGGGGGGGGGGGGGGGGGGTGCCATAGGGGCCATGGCCCCCCCAACCAATAAAAAAAAAAAAAAAAAAAATTCTATCATACATTAAATTATAATATAAACCAATTAAAAAAAAAAACTATACATAAAATGTGATATATATAGTAAGTAATATTATTACCTTGTATTTTTATTATTTTAATAATATAAATTAACTTATAATTTTTGTTTTTATAGTTCTAATGACCATGAAAATAAGAGATAAAATCAGTCTATTTTAATATTTTAATTTTCTATTATTTCATACATTACTACCTAATCTAGTGTGTATTATATATGAGTGATGCTAGGTTTCCCAAAAAATTTCCCAAATGAATGTAGAGCGTGAGGTGTCAACATCTTGTAAATCATGATATTATATAGTGAATGATGTGATGTTAACACCTCACATTCTACAAACATTTGGGAAATTTGAAAAAAAAATTGGGAAGCCTAGCATTACTCATTTTATATAATATATATATATATTTATAAATTTTACTAGAACAAAATAAGTAAATATTGAACTCTTATAGCGACTACCTTTACTATTTATTTTGTTAGGTTAAATATTAATTTGATTTTGATAAATTTACTTTATTAGTTTATTATTTAAATTTTCCTCAAAATTATTATAAGTTAATTTGGTTTGACATGAATATTATAAAATTAAGTTACAAGTATGTAAATAATTATGATTTAAATATATCAATGATATTTTAATTAAGCTATTGAAATTTATATTTTATAAGCTGGGAACTATTAAAATATATATTTTTTTAGTTATGCATACTGTTAAGAACATGCATAAATTTTACAACAAAATAAAAGATGTTTTCTCATACACTCTTTGATTATGTAATTGAAATAGAAATTAAGAAGAAAATTAGATTGATTTGGTTATAAATAATTTTCTAGATATAAAATAGATATGTTACATTTTAATTAGTTAATGTCTATTTTATTTATTTATTTGTATCATTACTTTTAACACCAAACGGTATTACATTTTGTTAAAATGTATAAGGTGCAGGATTCCGCATTTTTTCTTGTATATGATTCCTACAATATTAGTATTTGTATCGGCCCTCCCAAAGCCCAAATCCTGGCTTCGCCCCTGTATATATAAGTCATAAGTGAGAGAGGAAAGCATCAGTAACTTGGAGAGAGAGAGAGAGAGAGAGGGAAATATATGGCTTGTTTGTATCAATGGAGTATGGGAATGACCTAGGAAGCACGGATACTTCATTTGGTGAAGGTAACTCGTATCGAACTCGTATCCAGTTCCGATACTTCCCGGATACTTCAGGATACGTATTCGATACACCAAATAGCGTATCCGTTGACTTTTTCACAAGTTTGACTAGAGGATACTTAGAGGATACTTGAGGGATACTTGGAGGATACTTGAGGGATACTTGGAGGATACTTAGGGGATACTTCGAGGATACGTTTGGGGCAATATTATAATTATTTTAGTATAAAACGGGGTTAAATTATAATTTCAAAATTTTAGGGGTCAAAATGAAACTGTAAAAAAATTTTGGCTTTAATTCCATTGACATGGAGAATAACGGGATGCTTAAGATTACAAACTTTTCACTTGATGAACCAAAGTTAAATGCCGAAATATTTAAATCCTTTACCAATATTAATAATGATAATTAAGTTAATTAGGAATTTAGTATCTATTTGATGAGTTTATTTTATGTATTATTTGGATTTTGTAATATACTATAACTTATGTGATGTATGTTTTATTTGGATTTTCAATTTTGTAATATGTTACGACTTAATTTGGATATTGTAATATGTTAAATTGTTATGGCTTAGGTTGTTATGTAATATGTTTTATTTGGATGATTGGATATGAATATGTTTTGATTTTTGAATGAATTATTAAATATCTTTTTATATATTCTTATTTAAAAAAATATATAAATATATATTATTTTAATTGACGTATCCTGCCGTATCCGTATCCTAGTTTTTGGAGATTTACCGTATCCCCGTATCGTGCCGTATCCGTATCCCGTATCCGTATCCGTATCCGTATCCCATATCCGTATCCGTATCCGTATCCGTGCTTCCTTGGGAATGACTTATGAAGAAAGCCTATTCTACCTTAAAATTTTAAAATGTGGTTTGTTTGTTCTAATCCACCGTGAATTTTCAAATCCGTTAAAGACAATCTAGGAGAGGGTCTGGGTGGAGTGTGAACAACTTTCTCTATGGTTACCCTATATTTTGCACCTATTTTCCATTTTTTTTTTAATTTATAGTTTTCTTTTTAATTTATGATTAAATTAATTTCTATTGCAAAGATTGTAATGATTATAAGAGTAATTTTACTTGATGGTATTATAGAAATTTAAAATTAATGAAATGTGGGGTGCACAAATAAATTTTAAGGGGTGCAAATAGACCTGACAAAATTTCACACGACCCATTAACACGATCCAAACCCATTTGAAAATAACGGTTGATGAGTTTAGTTTATCGGATCGGGTTGTTAATGGGTCAACCCATTAAAACCCATATTATAATAGGTCGGTTTTGGGTTCACCTTTGAAAAACCAATTAATTCGTTATAACCCATCAATACAAGGATTTTTAAAAACATATATATATATATATATATGAAATTTATTTAAAAAAATCTTTGTATTTACTAACTCAATAGAAAATAAATTTATTAAAGCTGTTGAATTTATAAAAAAAATAAAAAAAATCTATATAATTACATTTAGAAAATATTTTAATAATTAATTAAAAAAAATTATATTAAAAACTCTAAAACTATAAATTGATTGTATCATTATATTCTAACCATAACCCTAAAAGTAGTCGTCTTCTAACACAAGCAATTATTTTACATTTGTAAGCGTAAGTGAGGATTGGATTCTTAATCGTAACATAATGAAAATTTATGAAAGCCATGTTAAATTTCATTTTCAAATTGTTTATTTTTATTTTTCTTAAAATAATATGTTTTCGATAGAATGTTGGAGCCTATGGTGGACTTAATTGCATGAGTTTGATCATGCTTAAGTACTATTTATTTATAATTTTTTAATAAATTTCAAATATAACATTCTACAATGGATACCTATTAATTTAGAAAATGGTTTTGAGTTTTATATTTAAACCCATTAAGCTAATAGGTCGTATTCGGGGTGGGTAAATTTTAACACGACCCAAATACGAAACGACACGAATTCATATTAACACGACCAGAGACGGAGCCAGGATTATATTTCAGGGGGAGCACCATGAAATAATGGGTTGATCGACATATATCTTAGAAGTTTTGTTAAACAAAACATTAAATAAAAAATATTGTTGTTTATATTTTAAAACATTAATTTTTTTATTGAGATAAATTATCTTAAAATGATCTTTTTTTTTTTTTTTTTTTGTTTTTTGTTTTTGTTGAAATATTACATAAATTCGGTGTTTTTTTTAGAAGAGGGAGAGGACTTGAACCCACGATTTCATATCGTAAGTGTGAGGGATATATCACTAGACCAACTTCAATCATCTTGTCCATTTAAAATAATCATTGAATATGATGAAAACATAATAAAAATAAGAAAAATGCTAGATATTTTAACTCATATCTCAACTTGTAACTTAGACAATTTAATTCATATAAATATGATTAATGAAATAAATCATAATTAATATGTACATATCCATTTGTCAATCGACACACAACTAGTTAGGGATATCGAGCATTACTCTAAAAATAATATAGACTAAACTTTTTAGCTATTAATTCAAGATTCAACAATATTGTTTAAGAGTTAGAAAATAAATTGAAATCTAAACTGTACCTCTAATATTTTTCTAATATCCAAAAACTATTCTAATAGCATATTTAGGATCAAATATATTCTCTACACGATTAAGAGAAAATTATTAACATTATAATTTATAAAAGGATTAGAAAATTTAAATAAGAAATAAGGATAAAAACATAAAAATTCTAAAACTTAGGAGGAAATTTTATAAAATTGAAAAAACTTCGGGGGGGACAGTGGCCCCTCCTCGTCATAATGTGGCACCGTCCCTGAACACGACCCATTGCCAAGTCTAGTTGCAAATATCATGGTTCAAAATAATATTAAAAGACTTCTAAACATGTGTTTGCATTTTTTTTAAACATAATTTATCTTTTTAAAACTGATACCAAACACGCCCAACTTTATTGTTTGATAAAACAAAAGACCATCTCCATTGCTTGATACATTATTAATATATAGCTAATGTTTGACATCTCAACTTGTATAAAACTCGTACATGAATACATATTAATGATGATTTATTTCATTTGATACTACGAAGAACTATGTCACTCGGCCAATACAAACCGTTGAACACAATGAGGATACTCCCCTATCCAATCCTGAAAGATAGAAGGAGACCACAAATATCATAGATAATAATCCCCACATCAGAAAAAGTTTGGCTCCTATAGTCCCATCATTTATCCACCTAACCACAACTGCAGCATCGGACTCGGACTCTACTTTATCGAATGAATATCTAAATCGCGAACAAGTTAGGATATGAGTTGATATACCTAGTATTACTCTTTATAAATATTTATATTCATTAAATGATTTATAATTATTTTTTAAATTCTTAAAAATATTAATTAATTAACGAATTTACACTCTAAAATCATTTGACCTACAAAATATTTTATATGTAATGTAAGAAAATAATCATATTAGTAAGAGATTTTTGTTCAATAAAGTGTTATACCATTCTAATCACTTGTTTGCCAAGTGTTTTGGAAATAAAATCACTTTTAACTAAAATTTACAACTTGGGTTCTCTTAAATCTTATTAGACCAAGAGTCCAGGAATATTCTTGGTTGAAATCCAAAACGACTAAATATACCACCTCCCAATATGGTTCGGTGATAAAGGGCATTCATTCAACCACTTCCAGGTTCGAGTTGCCACACAACGCCCATGGAATATAAACAAAACGAATAAAACATCGATACAACAAAATATCATATCTCATTCAGTTTTCAATTCAGACTTGGTTTGAACATGTACCAACTTCTTGTACAAAATTGTCAATGCTGCCCGTTTCTTTATGCCTTTGACAATAACATAACTAAAGCATATCTTTGCTGGACAAATTGTATACCTACTTGTACAATATTCTCAGTTTCTAACTATTCTCCAATCTTCTTTCAATTTTATTTTAAATCTTTCTTCTCCAATCCAACAAGTAACGAATCCAAATCTTTCTCAGTTTCACTTTTTTATCATTCTTTATTCAATATTCCATTTTTTTTGTGCTTGAAAAACCATGCTTTCTTTATATTTCAGATGCTTCAACTTTTAATTCCAGCACTCTTTTTTTTTTTTCTCCTAACCGCCCCTAGTTTAAAAGGCAACTTTAGGACTTTTTAGGTGACTCCCATGTCGGTATAAGCTTATATGTATTATATATAATACAAGCATTGGCAGACCCTTCTATATTCCAGCATAATTTCTTCAAAATTTGTAAGAAGTTTATTGAACACAACAAGTTCATTGTTTCTGCTGAATCTATTACAAAATGGACAACTCACAGACACAAGAGATTCAACCACCGCCAGGTTCAACCCCAACACAATAAACGCTAGTTTCTCTATCTCTCTCATGGTTTTTTTTATTAGAATCTCACTATAATATTGTTTTCTTCTTGAAAGGATATCCCACGACTGAGAATCAGCCCACTGGGAAGAAGAAGAAGTGTATTCCACAGACGAAGAAGAAAGGAGATCGAGGCTGCATTCAAGGATGGTAAGTCTCACACATTCAAATGAAGTTTTACAATCAATAATGTGGATATTCACACTTAATCTAATCATTGTGCTGCCACTTTCTTCTTTCGCTTCCCTAATTCTTATTAAATATTGTTTCTACTGGTGCAGCCTCTTCGCTCTTTGCTGCTGTTGGCTATGTGAAGCTTGCTTCTAAATGATGATCCTGAACAGCTTGACCTCTATACTTATTGACTAGTATTTGATTATTTTTCTACTTCTTTTGTAAGCGTGTGATTGTATGTTGTAATAAATATAGCTGATTGCAAAAAATGGTGTACCAAATAACTTGCGTAATAGATGTTCATCATATATGTAAACCAAGTTATTTTCTTTGTTAATTTAAATACTCTCCCAGTTCTACCTACCTGATTTCTACTTTGCTAGATCAGATGCAAATTATGTTCAAGCAAGTAAAAATCACAGTTGTTTTATGATGAAGTCTTAAATCTTAATTTGTTTCATCTTATATCATATGGTGAACTTGAATCTTTTTATGCGAAATCTCAGATGCAACAAATGCAAAGGAATTTTTACTTTGGTAGAAAGAGTGTCAAAGGGCCAGAGAAGTCAAAAAAGAGAAAGAAAAGGTAGATCAGTCCCAAACTGGAATTTAGAAAAGGGGGGAAAGAAAAGGAATAAAGGAGATCAAAATAACTCCTCATTTAATTCTAACGAGATTCATCACCTCTCCTCATTCACAGCCTAATTTGAGCATTTATCTAATGCTTATACTCTAAACACATGAAAAGAACCTTACCCTGATACTCAATGAAACCCTAAAATAGTTCTAATTATCATGTAAAACACCTCTTAGATTCAATAATTATACAGTCCTAATCCTTAGCTCGCAATCCATGCCAGTATAAAAGGCTGTCCAAACAGAATCGAGTTCCATGCTAAATATATAAGATCCTTTCTATCCAATTACTTTTAATTAAACAGAGTGGTTGAAACTAAAGGCACATCCATTAGATAGAAGCAATGACTTTAAACAGTTTATGGCACAAATTATTATTGTGATTTGTGATCATAACACAACATGATATCTTATATCCTGCCATTTTTCTCCAGTACAGCCCAGATCTTAGGGCTCAAGAAGATCACAGTGAATTTGACAAAATGAGAGAACAACAAAATGCATTTAAATTGACAATATATAAACAAAGAACTAACCAATATGGGATACTTCTTAGATGGTATCTGACAAAGGGAAGAGCTTTTCTAAGATGTTATTAGATAGAATTCTGTTGGGGTCCAACTCCTTTCGGGCTTTATTGTAAGAATCCACTGGAAATCGTTTTTTTAGCCTTTCCTGGAGGGCTGCAAGCTCTTCCTTGCCCTTTGGAACCTGGACAGAAAACGCAAGCTTACATGAAAAACTAAAAAAGTAAAAATAAAATAAAATAAAATAAAATTAGCATCTTTTTGCTCATGATTTCTCAATAATTATACTGGTACAATTTAAGTAGTCATATTAACAATCTGAACTTGGAACTAAAAAGAAAGTTGGTTTACTATTATACAAACGAGTCCACAGAAATTAAAAATATATATATATATTGTGTAATGTTCCTTGAACTCCACTGCTCATAGAATACCAATATAAGAATTTTAGAGTTTCATGAAGATATTACAAATTTTGCATTGAATTTCATGGGTATCTAAAGTTTCAAGAATGTAGTGTGGATTCATTTAGATAGTTATTATCCGGTGCGGACGATATTATGTGGTTAATGTCTTTTAGTAAATTTAAAACCAAATTTACTAAAAGACCAAAAAAAAAAAAATGTTAAATTTGAAGTGCGCCAAATTCACTGAAAGACAAAACTGCAAAATAACCGCAGATTAGCAGAATTGTGTCCACACTGGATAAAATTGAAAATTTGAAAACCAAATCATAAGACATTCCATACTATGTAAGATTGCTTATGTTGATTAAAATTTGTGAAAAGAGAAACTAAAATGCAAATTATGCCAGATATATTCAATACCTCAATCTTAGCCCAATGCTCATAAGCAGAATATCGATCCCACAACTGAGATTGAGTCAGATGCCTGTAGTGGAAGAATTCTTCTGTTATTTCCTTTCTCTGACGAGCATCCATGGTGGGTAGGTACATGATTATACCAACCTGATACAAAAACAAAATAAAGTTTGATAGAGTATTACGAACAGTTAAGAATAATTTTTATTTTTTTTCCACAGAAAGAACTACCAGTCAAAGACCACAACAGTCACAGACATTTAGCACATCATTAACACTCAGTCAAATAGCAAAATATGGCAGACCATAAATTTTTGTTTCATTAATCTTACCCATGAGAATATGTCATCTTTAGCTGAGCTATAAGCTGGACTCATGGGACTCTGACTGCATGCTGACCATCGCTGCTCGATTGGAGCAGGTGCAGGTATTTCTTCCTTCTCTATGAGTTTCTTCAGCTCTTCTATGTATTCAAGGTCTTTCATGCTTGGCTTGGCAAAGGTTCCAGCAGGAAAGCAGGTTTCTGACACCCATTGCTGCCCGCCACAATCAAAGCCCAAGATTTCATCAGCCCATCCCACTCTGTACCCCTCTGACTTCCTCCAGAACTCAGCCTCTGCTTGATTAACCTTTATGACATGGTCTTTGTTGAGAGGATCAAGTGCAAGTAGTTTATCTCTTAATTCTGTAAACGAAAGCTCATTTATATCTT
This sequence comes from Acer campestre, assembly GCA_954870605.1. Lineage (NCBI taxonomy): Eukaryota > Viridiplantae > Streptophyta > Magnoliopsida > Sapindales > Sapindaceae > Acer > Acer campestre. Next base: position 17,220,370 of record OX940799.1, on the reverse strand, counting down.
GTTCATGGTTTTCAGCAGATTTAGCTGTAATTTCATCAGCCCTGAAAGTAACTAAAGTAAGAGTTAAGTGGCTGAAATAAACGAATGAACATAACAATGATGACAAATCTTGGAGTAGATAAATGAGCTAAAGCTTTGAAAACAGAGGTTGATTTTGGAGTTGGCTGGTTAAATCATTGCACGTTGGGTTGAATTTGGGTTTAATTCTCATTTTAATCATATTAGGTAAAGCAAACAGTTCTGACTGAACCCAAATTTGACCTTAAAAATATAGGACAAGTGATGCTTACAAATGACAATGATCACAAATTTAGAAGTAAAGAGAAATAAAGAAATGAAAGCAATTTTGAAACCAGTCATTTACATGGTTCACAATTTGATTATCTTCCACTATGCAAGAAAAGTTTGGAACTATTTTGATTCTGATACCACATTTTACTCTCACAAGGCTGTTCATGCCAAGTTAAAAAGTAAGAGGAAGGCAAAGATCATTAGAAAAAAAAAAAAAAGTGAAAAGAGGAAGAAAAATGAAGAACCAGTTGTGTGTGTTGGAGAGAGAGATGAGAAGAAGACAAGATGTTCAGCTCATCTAAGCTTTTATATGGCATAAAAGAATTAGTATCACCTGTTACCTATCCCTGTGCCCCAATCTGAACAACTAGAATGAACAGCTAAAGACAACACTCGTACCTGTACTTTGTGAGGCACTCTTTGTAGAGGTCTCGAGCATCCTGAATGGCTTCATCCTCAGTATATTTGGGTTTAAATTTGGGTGGACCCTTCCATTTGGAAACAGGGTTGCATGTCACAACCACAACACTATCGGTATATGGAATGTAAAGATACTTCACATGCTTATTCTCTGATAGCAGTTTCCTGCAAACAGGAAGTTACAAGAGTTTCGACTTTTCAGAAACAAAAGTCCTCCGGCTATTATTTAATTTAACATAATGCCATGCCAAGGAGAAGAGAAAGAAATGTATTCCACAAAGGACAATCAAAAAATATGAAGCATCTATCACTTTGTTTCATCCCTAGCACACGACCTTTTAAAAAGTTCTCATATCATGATGCAAGACATGAATTAACTTATTATTTTCCAAATTGTTTAAAACGCATCCCTTGTTCTTGATCCCAAATTCCACAATGTTTAATAAAATTATATCAACAGATCCTCCAAAATCATCCAAATTATCCCAACATAATTATCTTGTGAGGAACTCAATAAGTAATCAATGATCTACTTGTAATTTGCAAAATTAATTTTGTGAAAAACAAAGAGCATGTATGGCTCAGAATATAAGATAAACTGATGGAAGGGACAAGCAATTACTTGTGGTTTTTCTTGATCTCTTTTATGTTGGACAGAGCTGTGTGCTCTACAAGCTCTTGTCTCTCAACACACTGAAGGGTGACTTCAGCAACCACTCCAAGGCCCCCAAGACCACAACGAGCTAGATAAAAAAGCTCTGGATCTTTCTCTTTGGAAAGCTCTATTGTTCCCTTGGCAGGAGTGACCAATTTCATGCTGATGACCTGCTCATCAATAGGAGGCAATTTTGCACCAGTACCATGTGCACCAACCTAATATCAAGTATTTGCAGAATTAGACATCAAATTTAAACTAAGACTAGAATTATAACTTGAAGCCATACAAGCTAAATATTGCATTTCACCCGAAACTGAAGTTTGCTTGACCATTTATGTCAGTCAAACACAATCCATTGAAACTTGAAGTCTTGTTGAAGTGAAAAGAGTAGGGATGGCAAAATAACCCGCGGGGCCCCATCCCCACAGGGACCCGCACTTATGGGATGGTGATGGGTTTCAATTTGATGGTGATGGGGCGGGGATGGGGATAGATAATAAAACCCGCAATGGGTATGGGACGGGGATGGGTTTTATAATCCCCACCCAAACCCATCCCCGCCCCGCCCCGCCCCTCTTAAAATATAATATCTATTTATTTTATTATTTAGTTCAATGTTTATGTCTTAAAATTATTGAATTTATTTGTTTAGTTTTGAGATTTATATTTATGAGATGATTTTCAATAGTTTTTTGGAATTACTTTATATTATTCATCGGGATATATGTTTATTATTTTAATAATATTAAAATATATTTTTTTGACAACATTTTTTTTTTTTTTAAAAAAATAATTTGATAAATGGGTTAGAGCATCTCCAACAGCCTCCCTTGAAGACATCTCTTAGCTTAATTAAGGGAGTAGGTGCATTTTTGCAGCTCCAACAGCCCCATAAATGGCTCCTTTAACTGTGTTCAGGTAGAGTTTATTCCTTTAATTAGAGCATCTCCAATAGTCTCCCTTGGAGACTCTTATTTAAGGGTGTATATTATTGTAAGAGACCATTAAGGGAGTATGTGATCCAACAAAACTCCTTTAAATGGCCCATTTAATAATTTTTTATTATCATTTAAATGTTAAATATTGTGTTTAATAAATATTAGATATTGTTTGTCAATTATGATAGGTAGAACCTATTTTCAAATAATCTTAAATAGATGGAGCCCACTTTAAGGGGGTTAAAAACACCCCTTAATTAAGGGAGTAAACTCCACCAAAACATACTTAAGGGAGCTGTTCGAGCTGCAAAAATACACCTACTCCCTTAATTAAGGGAGGGATGTTTTCAAGGGAGGCTATTGGAGATACTCTTAAGGGTGTTTTCACACCCCCTTAAAGTGGGCTCCACTTATTTAAGATTATTTTATTTTCTTGAAAAACTCCATATATTTAAATCTCATAATTAACAAACAATATCTAATATTTAAACACAATATCTAACGTTTAAATAATATAAACAATTATTAAAGGGGTCATTTAAGAGAGTATTGTTGGAGCACATACTCTCTTATGGTCTCTTGCAATAACATACACCCTTAGAGCATCTCCAATAGTCTCCTTTGGAGACTCCCTTAAATAAGGGTGGATGTTGTTGTAAGGGGTTATTAAGGGAGTATGTGCTCCAACAATACTCCCTTAAATACTCCCATAAATGGTCTCTTTAATAATTTTTATTTATTTAAATTTTAAATATTGTGTAATAAATATTATATATTGTTTATCAAATAAAATATTTAGTGTTTTTCAAGAAATAAAATAATTTTAAATGGGTGGAGCCCACTTTAAGGGAGTCTAAAAACACCCCTTAATTAAGGGAGTGAACTCCATAAAAACACAATTAAGGGAGTCCTTTAGGGAGTTGTTGGAGCTGCAAAAATACACAGACTCCCTTAATTAAGCTAAGGGATGTCATTAAGGGAGTCTGTTGGAGATGCTCTTAAATAAAGGAGTCTCCAAGAAAGACTGTTGGAGATGTTCTTAAATGGGGTAAATTGGGTGGGGATAGGGAAAGCATACCCTGCCCTGCCCTGCCCTGCAACGCCCCATCTATTGAGAGGTTTTATAAGGGGATGGGTTTTCGAAAAATAAATGGGGAAGGGCTACCCCGCCCCATTGCCATCCCTACGAAAAGTGCAATCAATCAATCATTCATATATTAGATTTGATATGGTTAAAATGGTGTTTCCATTTCTGATTAGTTGAAAAGCAGGAAATTTTAAACAGACCCAAAAAGGGTTTTGTAAATAACCTGAAGGATGCCACCAATTTGCTGCTCTCTAATGGAGGCAAAATTCTGAAGAGTGATACCATATTCTTTGATCTCATCCACCAACTGCTGAACTCGAATACCAGCCTGAACCCTCACTCTCTTCTTCTCCTTATCCACTTCCAGCACCTTATCCAACAGCGCCAAGTTGACCATCCCGGCCCGGGCCAGCCCGATTCCGTTGGGCGACAACCCGGACCCCACAGGCCGGATCTTGGCCCGTTTCTCATTGGAATCCTTCACGAGATTCTCCAGGTCGAGGATGGTCTCCGGCTGATGGAAATTGCGGGTCTGGACCTCGTGGGTGCCACTCCAATTGGAGACGGTGTGTAGGTCTTCGGGAAGAGGAGCGTAGCGGAAGATATGTGCCTTCTTGTGCTTGGCATTGTCGGAGAAAGGGAAGGAGTAGTAGGTGGCGGCGCCGCAGAAGGCGAGGAGGGCACCGTAACCGATATACTTGCGGAGTTCGGCGTCGGAGGAGGAGGAGGGGGATGGGGATGTTGTTGAGAGTGTACGGATGGAGGAGGGTGATGGATGGTTGGTTATGGGTGGTTTGAGATTGAGGCGGTGGTGGTAGAGTGATTGCAGTGTGCGTCTGAGACGAAGTGATGTCTGCATTTCTTTTCGATCGGAGGTTTTAGAGTGAATAGTGGAGGTCCTGGAGGATGATATTCATACGATTTGAAGACTAAAATGCCACTAGAACTGTTATATTCAAGGAACTTAATATCGGCATCAATGTCGGGCTTTTAAATTTACGGATATTTTGGGGATATTATCAATATCGGTGGTTATTTTGTCAAAAATTAAAAAAATGATGGATATTTACATCTAAAGTTAGATTTTTTTGGTGAAATTTTAGGACAAGCTTAAATAAATAATTATACATCAAATGAATCATATTTCAAAGATAAATTAGTATAGTTATGAGTTTAATATAAATTATAACATAAATAGAGTCCGTATATAATTTTTAAAATTGAGTATTTAATAGAATAATATTTTGTTTCACTTTTACAATATTATATACAATATAAAGAGATTAAATATTTAATAAACAAAATTATCATTAAAATATATATATAGTAATAGTTCCACACTTCCAAGATTCTATCATAAATCATAATTCATACATAATAATATATTGCGTGTCTGAAATTTAAAACCAAAATGAATTCTTTGCTGGTTCAAATACATAAGATACATTTCTATCTTGATTCGAACAATAAATTTCCCAAGAAAACGTGTTTGCATAGTTTTCAATGTAGTTATTAATATGTCACACGTATGCTGCTTGATCTCTTCCAATTAATCCATGAATTGGGTAGTTTGGATTTACCCAACTTGGTGGATATTGTTGATCTACATGCATAGGTATTGCATATGACATTTGTGGAGAAGGATAATCAAATATATTGCAGCCACCATAACTACCATAATATGGTACATGAGAACTTGATTGTCTGTGAATCACCCAAATAACTATGTTATGTGTTTATACTCATTGAGGAGAGAGTCATATTCAAAGAATCTTCATCATTTTGACTTGTTCCTCCATGCTGTCTACCACGAGTTTGATCAAAATTACCTGCATGAGCATCCTAACCCACCGTACTAGCATTCCAACCTGTTGTACCAGCATCCCAACCTTCAGTACGAACATCCCAACTTGTTACACCAACATTCCAACCTCCTGCACTAAAATTCCAACCTCTTGCCTCATCCCCACCATCCCCATCATCTCCATCATCTTTTCCCCCACTATTTACATCAGAGGTATGTTGGTCATCGGAAGAGCTGGTAACAATAACTCCACGAGCTACACCAACTTCTTCTCTAATCACTTGTTCAACATTTATTTCCATTTCTCAAGCATGCGAAACAATATGTAAATCAGGATTTCCCTCGTCATCATCCAAGGAGGCAGGTCTAACCTAGTTAAAAATAGGATTCTCATTACTGTCTCCAGCTGCAGCAGCTACTTGAAGTAGATCCATAAAATCAGTTTCATTTACTTTATCTTTTTCAGTTGCCATATCCCTAAGTTTCAACTTCATATTATAATAACAATAAACAAGTTGTTCAAGCTTAAAATAGGCAAGACGATTCCTTTGTTTTGTGTGGATTAAAGCAAATGTGGACCAATTTCTTTCACATGCAGAAGATGATGATGTTTGTGATAGTATGCGAACTGCTATTGCACTCAATGATGGAGCACAATTTCCATACATTACCCACCAATCAGCTATAATAAAAATTATTAAGTATTATAAGTATGAATATTATTTCAATGATATTATTATTTATTATTATTATGTAAATTTTTGTAATAAAAGTTATATACCTGGTTGCATTTTGCTTCTAGCTGCAATGGCTGCTCGTTCACCAAAACTTTTCCTTCCATCCTTAAAGTATGTGAGCTACATTCATGAGATCAATATGTATATAATATATATTAATATGAGTATATGACACAATACTCTCATGCAAAGAATTAATAATACTGGAATTATAAAATTGGTTGTAAATTGTAACTTTTTACCTCATTTTCAAAATTAGCAATTCCTACAGCTTTAGCGTCTAATTGTGCATAAACATTATGTACGGCTTTCAGAAGATCCGAATTATCCTCAATATTGTCTCTATATTGGTACTTTGGGTTCAAATAATAAGTTAGAATAATAATAATTAAAAAAAAAAATTAGTATAAATACTATACTAAATTTTAATTATGAATGACAAACAATCTAAAATAAAATTTACCTGCAGTATGTAGTGGGTGATTGAGCATTTTATCCCATCGGTCTTGTATAATGTTTAGAACCCATTTACTCCCTCTTTGTTGTTTTATTGTATCTTTCATCACACGCATTAACTCATACACGATAGGCATAGTGGCTACAACTTCTGTATCAACCAATCTCAGAACTTGGTACAGTGGCTCATATATTTTAACTACAGAAACCATATTATCCCAAAACTCTACATCTAAAACACGCCGTTCTATTCTTTTTCCATTTACTGTTCGACTCAATCGATTTGCAGCCCATGCATCACTGGTAAATAATTGTTTCAAATTTATCTTTTTTTTCAAAAGACTACCATTATAATTCTCTAACATACTATTTTTCAAAATTCTATCATTATGAATCTCTACCATACGGGTCATACCAAATAATTGTGTTCTTATTTATTTTTTATTTTATTTTTTGATAAAAATATTTGATTTTCTTTAAATTCTCTACTCAAAACTCAAAAGAAACAATTTGATTATTTTTACACGTTTTGCACAAATAATTTTGAGATTCTTTTATTTGGAATGTCGGCACAAAGTTACAAAAAAATCAATTCTATATATTTATAAATTGATTGGTACATATTTAATACTATTTGGAATTAGTTTTACACATTTGAGTCACAAACGATTTTTTCTTTTTTCATATTGCTTTCACAAAATTTTACATATTTTGCACGTTCATTCTTTGGTTATTTATTCAATTTTACTTCAAGTCCTCAATAATTTTACTATTGATTATTATGTTAGAAATTTTTATAAATTTGTTAATGCTTCTTCTAAAATAATTTTCAAGCGAAATTATTTTAACAATAATTTAATTGTTTTGGATTAAAAAAATTATTTTAATAATATGCAAAATATCCCTGGACTTTCGGGGTAAAATTCATGAAATTTCGGGAATTTCAGGATATTTCGGGAATATCGGGAGATTTTAACGGATATTTCGAAATCGGCCGGATATTCTGCAGGATATTGGATATTTATCTGTTTCTATATCGGTCCCTCCAAAATACGGATATATCGGTGGATATTTCGGTATATCTATCGATTTTAAGTACCCTGGTTATATTTAACTAATGATTGACTAACTGACGGAACTTATGAGTATCCCTATTATGATTGACTAACTAATGTTAGAATTCGAACCGCTGACTTGGAAGTTATTTGTCTAAACCTAAACTCATCCATCTAACAGCTGAGACTGACGAAACAATTTGATGCATTTTTGAAACGTTAGGGATCACAAGTACCAAAAAAACAAATACGTTTAAAAAATTGAACCGATCCAATCGGTTATATATGTTATTTTGGTTTGCAAATCTGTTATACTATCTTCGTTTTGTGTTAGTATCGTATCGAACCGATCCGGTCTGAAAATGTACGTCTTTTTGGATTTCAAATTGATCCAACTAAATAATGTTCGGATCGAACCGAATCAAATTCCTAAATTTTCAATGGGTCCAATCCAGTTCGAATATCGGATTGCAATTGAATCAAATCCGACCAGATCAGGTTCGAATACAAGCCTTTGTTTTAACCAACAACAAATTAAATAATGGGATAAACTTTTCATTTGCTTCAGCATTTTTGAAATATGAATTTATGAGTGATTGTGAAAGTTGTAACACAGTTAAATCAATCCAAACTCCAAGGAACATGTTATTTCTTCTCATACACTTCATTCTTCTCTTTCTCACTCTCATATGAGCATGTTATTTCTCTCAAAATCTTTTATCAGGAGAACATAAGAAACAAACATATGTGCCTGATGGTTCGAATTCCGATAAGATATTAATGATGACATGTTAAAAATTATCAAACACCTGAGGATTGGACACTTACTCCAGTACGAATAATAAGCTGAATGCAAAATGCAGGTCCAGCTACGATCTGTGCTTCTCCCAGCAACAAGCGGATGAGAAAATTACGTCAATTTGTAGGTCATAAGAAGTTTATATGAAGAGACCGACGGCTTCCACATAAGCTGGCCTAGTCTGCATTTCTATACACACACCCAAAAAACCAAAAGAAATAAGGAGTTGGATAGGAACAAAAATGATATTAAAATCTCAATGGTTAGAAATCTCTTTGTATAAAAAATACTTACTAGTATAGCAAATGCTTTCTTAATTTTCAGAAGATGAGGGCGATTTGATAACCTTGAAACTATAACCAAGGTGAACAGATCCATTCTGATAAGTTATAGAAAGGTGGACACTTGTCTCTCCCGAAAGATAACCAAAAGTATATGCGACTTCAAACTCAGCAATCGCAAACTTGATACCGCAATTCTTGCAACAACTTTTCTCAAATAGCCTTCCTCTACATCCTTGCTTCTCATCCCATCTGGTATACATGCTTAGAAGTTGCTCTGCCTATATCTGGATTTGGAAACATTTAGTACCTTGTCTAAGAGAGAGGAACGTATAACTGTTACTTATAAAAGACGATCATGATCAGTGAATGCATTAACAGTTTTACTAGATGATACCAAAAATAAATGGTGGCCAGTTTGGATGAACAGTGTATATATAGCCCCAATACAGGATCAGATTGACTCCCATGAAATTTAAAGATTTTAATATGAGGAACAAACTACGACTGAAGGATTGCAATAGTAAGGCTAAAATAAGTTGTTGAAAATGAGAAAGTGAACAAGTTGTCAATGTAAATTCAAACTGAAGAAATGCAAGATTTTGGGAGAACCTCAGACCAGTTTTCAAGCACGTGGGGTAGAGGAAGTCTAACTATTTCCATCACCAGCACAAAATGAGCAGAGTACAACAGCACATTAAGCTATATAATAAAAAGCAATGGCATGCCGTATGGCCCGTGTATGAAGTACTTAAGTGAAAAAATTATTGAACTTGATAGCAACACAAACATTATACTCTTTGTAACGAGGATGCCATTTGAGTAAAGCTGTCACCAAAATTCTAAGAAAAAAAGCTTGCTATCCAAGGACTAACAAGAATGACATATTAACATGTGTATTGGGTTGCTGCCGAGCTAGAATTAGTCTAACTCAGAGCCAACCTGTTCATTTCTATTTCTTTTCCTGAAACAAAACAGAACTCGTGAAGGACCTGAATCTGAATGCTGCATCAGATTTTGTTTTGAATAATGCATTTAACTTCAAGTCAAAATTAATCTCAAGAGCAGAACATAAAAATCAAACCTCAAGATAGATGCCCTTTGATCCTGCTTTAATATTTACACATGCTTCCTCAATGTCATATAGGACATGATGAAACTTGGACATCACATACTCATCCAAGAATTTATCTAAAGATGCATCACGTGCTTGCTTGAAAAGCCCATAATTGATAGCATCCTTCTCAGCTAACTCTGAAATCAGCTTTGCCTCTTCAAGCTGCAAAAAACAAGTATCAACAATCAAAAAAAAATTCTTTTTTGAAACAAAAACAAGAAAAGTACATTAGACAAAATACATGCACAAAAAAGAGGAGGATAGCCAGCCCTAGCTTTCAAAAACTGCCAAGGCCGCCAGCAAAAATAATCATACAAAATGACATTTATCTTCATTTTCTAAAAAAAGGTCTAACACAGTTGAAAATGACTAAAAATCAGAAGAAAAGAAAACAACAAGAGAAGCTTATATTGTCTCCTAGAAAATGTCGTTCCTAAAGAACAACAACTTGTACATGTGTGGAGACAGGATTATCATAATGAAACTATGAAAGTTGTTTTAAAGTCTATACCATCTAAACCATTTGAGCTATGAGAAAAAAAGGGAAAAGATTATGTCTGTCAATCCCATTTCATTGGTCATCAGGTTATTGCCCCCAACAACTTACATGAGGTTGATCACTATATACATCGATAGTTCTCGTAATATTTATGGATCATTCATTTGCCATTCATTAAAGTTTCCTTAATTAGTATAAAAATAGCATAATAATAGAGAAGGCCTAAACCAAAGTCCTGGGAAATACATTAGTAAAGTAAGAGATAATGTTCACATCACCTACCTGGCTGCAATTGAATAAAGAGATGTCCAACTACTACTTGATCCGGCATCAAATCATAACAACCATCAGCGCATAGACAACTCATACAAGAGTAAACGAAAATAACCAATACTCAGTCCACATCTACAAATGAAGTACAATCAATATCCTGAAGAGTGATCTTCCCCAGTAAAAGATCACTTATGTGATCAGAACAGAGAGGAATACACTTTCGATTCAAACCATCATGAATTGCACCCATGCCCCAAACCCATTTCTCATCATCCAATGGGTTAACATTCATTCGGTTTTGTAGTAACCTAATCCTATACATGATAGTATCAGTCCTGTCACAAAAATGTGTGACACAAGAATGTGATGGCTCATCAGAAGCCAATCTGATCAAAGCCAAAGATAAAGCCCCATCCACAGGTTTTGGATCCGAAAGGCTCTTATCTCCCATCATCTTAACCTCCCTTTCAGTGGGGAAGTACACATCTTCATTTCCCTCCATGTCAGTGACTTTCAAATCTTTCGTGAAATGTTTAATGGTTTCACGTTTGGTGGATTCATGCTTTTCAGCCAGTGTTAAAATACAAGAGAACCTCAGGTGATAACTTACAACAATTTTTACCATCTTGAAGTTGTGGCAGCAGCAAAAGAAATCAAGCCATCTTCTCCCAACACCCGCATACCACTTAATAATATCGGTATCTTCTAGAGCAGTAAGTAAACTGATCGGTCTTGGACGACCCATATTGTTGGTGAATCCAGCCATCTTAACTGCCTTCCTAACAAGTTCTATAGGTGCAGAAACTTTCATGCAAAGCCTCGTCAAATCCTCCACAGTTCTCTCACCATATTTCCTTTCCTCCTCTTCTTGCATTCTCCTCTCTTCTTCTTCCAATGCCTTTCTGGCTTTGACTGGTGTCAAATGTTTGTTTACCTGCTCTTGGAATTTGTCATAAGCATTGATAAGCTCTTCTGGCATCTGATCTCTAATGTGTCTCAAAGAGAGAAAATCACCTCTAGAGAGCATCCGATGCCAACTCCAACGCTCTTCTAAGGAACCCAAAAACTCTTGGACAACTTCATCTGCCCAAGTTTTAAAAATATCTCTTACTTCATTCTCAATTTGAAACTCAAATTTGAATACATTACTCTGCTTCTTAAAAACATGATTTAATATTTTCAAACCCAATTTCTTCCTGTTCCTCTCCCGAGCATTTCTCAATTCCAAAGCTCTAACTTCTTTCTGCCTAAGGTACTTCTTTCTTGCTCTTACTGCTTTCTCAGACATAGGGGGATGTAAAACCGAGGGTGGCACAGCCTGCAGTTCCATCCCCAAGAAATCAATCTTCTCAGATACCGCACTATGAATTGCTGTTTTCACTCTATCTACTTTCAACTCCAAATTCTCTTCCAGAAATTTCAGGACCCGAGTCTTCAAATCCATTGTTAACGTTTTCGATCCTGAAGTAATCACCAATATCTCATCCAAGTACCTAACTGCATATATCTTCAATGGCTTGTAATAAACATTGGATTTTGAACAAAGCTCATTCGAATCAAACTTGGGATTCTTCTCATATATTTTAAGACGCATTTCTTGCAGTTCTCTATCGAACCCATTAAAGTAAATATTAATCAAAATTGAACACAAACCACATTCCTGAGGCAACCCTCTCCCTAGATAACACCCACCTAGTTCAATTCTCATTATTTTGAAATCAAACAATCTCTTTACCAAACCAATCAGCATTGTATCTTTGATTTTCTCCCCCATAAACAAACACAACTTATCTACATTACTTTCATCGAACTCTCGACGATTAAAGGAAACAACAAACCACCAACTGGGATTCTCTACAGAGTTTTTAAGGTATCTAATAGCAGTGTGCCTACCCATATTAACACGACCACCATAAGAAAATGTAACAAAACGTTCATCATAAACAATTTCCAATACAAGTCTTATAGCTTCAATCAAGACCTTCAATTTCAAATTGGGCAAAACAAAAGACTCACCTTTATTACTGCTCATGTCGACACTACAAGATTGAATATCGAACCGATTTTCGAAAAGCTGTTGACCCATTTCTTGGAATGAGAAGTGGTTCGACATGGAAGGAGAGTGATTGCACATGGATATGGATAGAGAAGCTGTGAGGAGGACAGAGGGTAAAGCGACGACGTTTTGGATGAGGTTGGAGAAGTGGCCATGTGAATAGTTGCTTAAAACTAGAGTTTTGAGTTGGGTTTTTGTCAAGGGTTCTTCTCTTGCTGCTGTTGCTGCAGAGTTGTAGTAGGAGTTGAATCTTGAAGAGAAAGTTGATGAAACTGGAAACCTCAGTTTCAATCTTGTCATTCTTTTCAAGTTCATAAGCATTTGTTCCAACTTCAATCTTCAGTGTGAGGAAGCTCTTCAAATGCTTAATGATACGATTGAACTATTGAACTCTTCTTCTAAAAAAATTGTTCTCTTCAATTTGTTTGGGCCTAACGTAGATTTGTTAAATATCATATTTGAAGGGCCCAGTCTAGCCCAATGAAAAAAAAAATATTATATTAAAAATTTTGTCTAAAAGATTACTAGATGTTATTCTTGTTGTTTAGTTTTTTTTTAATATTTAATTAGAATTTTTTTTTTTTTTTTAGTATTTATTTGTTCATTTAGATCAACATACAGTAAATAGTTGGGATAATTACCTCGGTGACCATCAATTTGATGGCATACTATCAAAATATCCACTAGTTTGGGAATTTGTTTCAAAATAGTCATTTTTGACGAAAAGTGTGACACTAATGACCATTCTATCTAATTCCATCTGATTTCATCCAATAAAAGGCATTTTAGCAAATAAGGAGATGGGATTAATTTATTTTAGATATTTTTTGAAAATCAATTTTTTCAATAAGTGACATTTTGGTAAATAAATGGATGACATTAATTTATTTTAGATGTTTTGTGGAAATCAATTTTTTCTTTTGTTTTTTTGAAAAGAATAATTATATATATATATATATAATTATTCGTTTCAAAAAACAAAAGAAATAGTTTAGATCAATACAAGTGTCTCTTTTTTGTTTTTTAGATTTTTAAAATTTTGTAGCCTTAATCTTTTCAAAAAAGAAAAAAATATATATATATATATTTGAGATATGCTGTACATATATACACACACTAAATATAATTATTCGTTTAAAAAAACAAAAGAAAAAATTGATTTCCAAAAAACATCTAAAACAAATTAATGTCATCCCCTTATTTACCAAAATGCCACTCATTGGATAGAATTGAATGAAATTAGATGGAATTTGATAGAATGACCATTAGTGTCACACTTTTCATCAAAAATAGTCATCTTGGAACCAATTCTCAATCTAATGGTCATTTTGATAGTGTGTCATTAAATTGATAGCTATCGGGATAATTATCCCTAAATAGTTTTATGGATGTTAGATATCCAAACATGGAATTTTGTTGTAACTAATTTTAGTGCACAACTTATTTTTATTACAAAATTTTGCTATTGAATACGAAAGTTGGATTGAAATGTTTAAATAATTAGTAGTAATCTAATGTTTTTAATAATAAAAAATAGTTAGAATTTAATTAATAATTATATTTAATTTTATGGTTGTCTATGTTGAAAGGATCTGGATTCTTTCCTCACATTTTCTCTTCTCACCTTCATAATCTATTGACACATGTCTAATATAGAAAATCAAAGGTCTATATTATTTATATTAATTTTATTTATATTTTACTCAATCAAAAGATATAATTAATCCAGAACATTCATTTAGGTGAGGACTAGGGACGGAGGCACACAAGGAAGAGTGGGGGCCACTACCCCTGAAGTCTTACAATTTATAAATTTACCTCTTTAGTTTTCAGATTTTTATATTTTACCCCTATTTCATTTTTATATTTTCTAATTCTTTTAAAATACATTGTTAATAATTTTATCATGCATAGTATATATTTGATTCTAAATTTATTATTTCTTTATTTAGATCTCAAATATAAATAAAATCGAATCACAATATATATGTTTTGTTATATTAATTGCAATTCTTTCTTCTAATCAAAATTGTGTATACTTAATTATACCTTAACTAATTTTATTATATAATTAAAAATATTCTTTCTCTCTCCAAATCTTACCTATTCACCCTAATACCATGCCATACTCTAGTAAAATCGGTTTTATAAAAAATAGGAAATATAAAAGGGAACATGTATGAACAAATCTATGAGTCGATGCAAAAAAATTATTATAAATGGCATTGTGATCAACAATGTCATGTTGTTAGATATATTTATTAAATATTACAGCAAGGTATGTGTACTTGTGATGCAAAGGGTTTTTCTTCAATTGTAGCAAATTATAAACATGACACACAATTCTGCATCAGAAATATAGGCGGATGTAAATTCATTGCTTGCACTCTATGTAACTGACAGCTTTGGCAACGCACACTTGTAATACTGAATGAGTTAACAAAATCTTTGGCAACCAGACAAGATAAGGTTGGCATGGTAGTAAAACCTCTCACACCCATACCATGAAGCTGTGGGTTCGAGTCTCCCCCCCCCCCCCCTAATAAACCCCAAATTATTGTAATATTTAAAAAAAAAAAAAAAAAAAAATCTTTGGCAACTTCCATTTATATAGGACTGTTGAGGAGCAACAATCATTGGACTCACTAGTCTAAACTTGTTGAAAATATTGTCAATATTTTAAAATTAGATATTGTGTACAAATCCTTCTTACAAGACAGATTACATCACTTTCCTTACAATAGGGGCATTTTCGTCTTTTCCAATAGAACCCCATTTTTATAAATAATAAATAATAAATAATAAATAATAATAATAATAACATATTAAGATAAGACAAGGTTGGTCAATGATTTACCACTCTCACATATAACCTATAGCATGAGTTATGAGTTTAGTCTGTCCCCCTTCCCAAATCTAATTATTGTAATATTAAAAACAAAACAAAAAAAAAAAAAACAAAAAAAAAAAAACAAAAATAAAAATTAATTACCTATCTTTGAATCTTCTTGATAAGCCAGACCTTTGAGAACAGTTTGAATAATACTGGAAGCAAGTGCGAGAAGTACTTCGATGAAAGCAAGTAGACTCCAACACCCTTTAAAATATTGGTGAATGTCATGAAAGGCTTTATGTAGATATATCAACCCTTTGTTGTCAAAGTAGTTTTCAACATTTCTCTTCAGTTTATAATATTTGTTATTTGGAATCAAGTGTATGCTTATTTCATTGAACAACATAACCACCTCTTCATCGCTGCCAAATTCATTCAGAAGTATGTTCTTCTCTCGCAACTCCTCCACATCTTGGGTTCAATCGATGAGCTTATTCAGGATGTATATGTAATCTGAGACTTCAGATTCATTATGAAAATTGGGACACATCTCGTAACCTAACATGTAAATATTAGGGGTAAAGCCAGGATTTTGGGTTTGGGGGGGGAGTGTCAAGACAAAAACTAATATTGTAGGTTACGCAATCTTCAAATAATATCAGTAGGAATCTCGTACAAGAAAAAGTGCAGAATCCCACATCTGATACTTTTCAACAAAATGTGATACCGTTTGGTATAAAAAGTAATGATACAAATAAATAAATAAAATAGACATTAACTAATTAAAATGTAATATGTCTATTTTATATCTAGAAAACTATTTATCACTAAATCAATCTAATTTTCTTCTTAATTTTCATTTCAATTATATAATCAAAGAGTGTATGAGAAAACATATATTATTTTGTTGTAAAGTTTATGCATGTTCTTAACGGTATGCATAACTAAAAAAAAAAATATTTTAATAGTTCTCAGCTTATAAAATATAAGTTTCAATAGCTTAATTAAAATATCATTATACTATTGATATATTTAAATCACAATTATTTACATACTTGTAACTTAAATTTATAATATTCTTGTCAAACCAAATTAACTTACAATAATTTTGAAGAAAATTTAAATAATAAACTAATAAAGTAAATTTATCAAAATCAGATTAATATTTAACTTAACAAAATAAATAATAAAGGTAGTCGCTATAAGAGTTCAATATTTACTAGTAAAAAAATATTATATATATAATAAGTAATGTTAGGTTTCCCAAATTTTTTTTCCCAAATTCTTTCATAAATGTTTGTAGAACGTGAGGTGTCAACATCACATCATTTACCACATAATCTTATGATTTATAAGATGTTGACATCTCATGTGCTACATACATTTGGGAAAAAAATTGGGAAGTCTAGTATTACTCATATATAATACACACTAGATTAGGTAACAACGTATGAAATAACAAGAAATTAAAATATTAAAATTGATTGATTTTATCTCCTATTTTCATGGTCAATAGAATTATGAAAACAAAAATTATAAATTAATTTATATTGTTAAAATAATAAAGGACAAGAGAATATTATCACTTATTTTATATATATATATATCACATTTTATGTATAATAGTTTTTTTTTTTTTTTTTTTTTTATTGGTTCATATTTTAATTTGATATATAATAGACTCTTTTTTTTTATTGGTTTTGGGGGCTATGGCCCCTATGGGCCCCACCTACATTCCCCCCTATATGAGGTCACACTTTTCATGGTCTATTTGATGAAGTGGTTGAATGATTTTTTTTTTTTTTCGCAAAAAATCGAGAAAATGAACATGATTATGTTTAACGTCTTTCAAAATCTCATCTTTGTTCTTGGACCACTCTTCTGGTTTTCTGAACCGATAGAAGATGAACTTGTAGATTGATTTCAAGAGCTCATCCTGTTTTGAAGCACGTCGAATTATGAGCTGGAGGAGCCGATAGATAAGCTGGTTTTCCAACAAGAACAAATCATGCGCTTAAAACTTTGCATAATCAGTTTTTATTCCCAAAATTTTTAATTGCGTCTCCGGATCTGCTCAAAAATCAACGGAAATGTACATGAACTGTAGAATTGCACAACCATCCACCATAAACATCCAAGCAAATTCGTGATCTTTATCTATATATTTTGTAGTTAATCATAGCAGTCCTTTAATCCCTTGATTTGTTTCTTAATATCTTCAACAGATCTTCTTTTATAACACCTTCCTATCGAAGGAAGTCGGCAGCTAAATTAACCTTAACATGTATTGCCATCTTGAGAGTGCGATGTGGGTGGTAGTAAGGACTGAATGAAAACACATTTGGTTGATAATAAACCTTCAATTTTTTGTTGTCTCGGAGCGTGGATGGAACCTTTTGTATCTTTGGTTTAGCATCAGTAGGTCGGCTTGTCTTGTTAACCACTTTTGAGCCTTTCTTGAGACAATCGAACTGCATCTTTTCTTGTTTGCTGAATTCTTTATTCTGATCGAATTGCTTCTTTTCTTGTTGATTGAATCTTTGATCACTAGATTCTTCATTCTGATCGATCCCAATGTGACACTCATCGCCCACATTATTACCTCCACTTCTGTCACTGCTGCCAACACATGCTCCTCCACCGGACGCCTCTACAGACATTTTTCACTGTGATATTTCTAGTTGTGAGGCGTATACATATTCTGCGACTATTGAACTTACTTAAATATATATAGTTACCTTTTGTTTGCCGATGACAGCCTAGTGTTTGCTAAAGCTGACAGACCGATTGTAGAAGTCTCAAGCAGATTTTGGTGTCTTATGAACCTGCCTTAGGTCAGTGTATAAATTTTGACAAGTTAACCATTTCTTTTAGTCCAAATACTTTGGTTGAGACCAAACAAGAAGTGAAGAATATTTTTAATATGGAAGCGGTATCCTGTCATGATACATATTTAGGGCTGCCATCCTCTATTAGTAGAAACAAGAGTGAAAATTTTAATAATATCAAGGATAGAGTGTGGAAAAAACCTCAAGGCTGGAAAGGTAGGTTATTTTCTTGTGGTAGTAAGGAGGTCCTATTGAAAGCTGTGGCTCAAGCTATCGCAACTTATGCAATGAGCTGCTTCAAACTTCCTTCTTTTCTCGGCTTGGAGCTTCAAAGGTTGTATGTTGAATTCTGGTGGGGAATGAATGAAAATTCGAAGAAGGCCCATTGGTTGGCTTAGGGAAAAATGTGTCAACCAAAAGATGTTGGAGGGATGGATATCCGAGCAGTAAAAGCCTTTAACAAAAGCCATGCTTGCTAAACAAGGATGGCGAATTTTATGCAACCCCAATTCCCTCGTTTCTAGAGTCCTCAAGGCACGTTATTTTCCGAAAACCTCTTTTCTGAATTCTAGCAAGGGCAAGCGATCTTCTTTTGTTTAGCAGGGCATTATTTAGGGGAGGGATGTTTTGAAGAGAGGAATTAGATGGAGGATGGGAAATGGTCATACCAATGATCATTGGATTCTAAGAGATAAATTTTTTCAAGGTTATATCTCCAAGACTACTTCCAAATAAGACTCATGTGGCAGATTTGTTATCTAAGGGAAGGTGGAATAAGGACCGAATTCAAATCAATTTTTTGGAGGATGAGGCTAATCTAATCCTGAGCATCCCCCTTTACTTCTAGGCCTAGAGAGGATGCTCCTCTATGGCATTTTGATGAAAAAGGGATCTTTTCTGTTAAGAGTGCATACAAATTGGCCTTCAATTCTGGTAACGGTGATCCCTGTTATAGTGCTTTACTGCCCTTGTGGAAAAAAATGTGGAGCTTAAATTTACCCTCTATAGTTAAATTTTTTTTGCTGAAAGGCATGCAAAGGTATTCTCCCAACTCGTTCTAACCTTTTCAAAAGGAAGATTTTAGATTCCCCACTATGTCACTTGTGAAATAGAGAATCCAAAACTCCTGATCATGCACTTTTGGGTTGTAAAACTATCAAAACCCCTTGGGGGAGTTGCCCTTTTCTTCATAGCCTGTGCAGTTTTAAGGCAACTTTATAGGTGGTATGTGTACTTGCGATGCGAAGGATTTTTCTTCAATTGTGGCAAATTATAAACATGACACACAATTCTGCTTCAGAAATATAAGCGGATGTAAGTTTATTACTTGCACTCTATGTAACTAACAACTTTGGCAATGCACACTCGTAATACTGAATGAGTTAACAAAATCTTTGGCAACTAGACAAGATGAGGTTGACACGGTAGTAAAAGCCCTCACACCCATACCATGAAGTTGTGGGTTCGAGTCCTTTCCCCTCCCCATAAAGCCTCGAATTATTGTAATATTTCAATAAATAAATAAAAACTTAGGCAACTTCCATTTATATAGCCCTGATTGTTGAAGAGCAACAGTCATTGGACTCACTAGTCCAAAATTGTTGAAAATATTGTCATTATTTTAAAATTATATATTGTTTACAAATCCTTTTTACAAGACATATTACATCACTTTCTTTACACTAGGGGCATTTTCGTCTTTTCCAATGGAACCCCATTTTTATAAAGAGTGGTGCTATTGGCACCCACCTAATGAACTAATAATGCCCCATTTTTAAGAATTTTGGGATTAATAAATTTTAATTTATTTATTTTCCAAAATTGCCCTTGTCTCTCTCACACCCCATTCTTCCAAATATCTAGCGCCCTAATATGAACAACCTGGAATTGAGTTCGCAACCATCAACAAAAGATGATTACTCCCTGATTTTGCAATCGTCATGAGATGAGTTACCCAAGTGGTTTATTCAAAGAATGATATCATCTTCTCCCAGTTTTTTTTCTTCTTCCCTGATTTATTATTATTATTATTATTATTATTTTAATTTTTTTTTTACTTTATAACAATTCTTTAACAATCTCAAGTAGTGACCATCGTCCCAATTATGAAGTATCCACTACAAAATTTTACATTACTTATCTTTAGTTGTTATTTTTCGATTATGCCATAAATGAATCTACATTATGTTTTCAGGTTTTCAAATTCAAAAGCTAACCTGAAATTGTTTGATTTACATGATATCATGGATGTAAGAAGGAAAAAAAAAACATTTTTCAAGAAAATAAATTGTTTGTGATATGGGTTTTTTTAGAGTTCACTTTTTAAAAGAGTTATTGTTGAATTATATGTCTCTTTTTGTAATTTTGGTAAAAGATTTAACATGAGGGGCATTATTAAATCAACATAGGGGTGTCAATAGCACCCACCACTCTTTTATAAATAATAATAATAATAATAATAATAATAATAATAATAGATTAAGATAAGACGAGGTCGGTTAATAATTTATCCCTCACACATATAACCTATAACATGAGTTGTGGGTTTAGTCCGTCCCTCTTCCCAAATCCAATTATTGTAATATTGAAAGGAAAAACAAATTAAATACCTTTCTTTGAATCAGCTTGATAAGCCCACTGGAAGTAACTATGAGAAGTGCTCTGATTAAAGCAAGTAGACTCCAGCGCTGTTTAAAATATTGGTGAATGTCATGAGAGACTTTATGCAGCCACATCAACCCTTTATTGTCAAAGTAGATCTTAATATTGCTCTCCAGTTCATCATATCTTTCGAAATCTAGTAACAAGTGTGTGCTTATTTCATTGAACAGCTTAACCACCTCTTCATCATTGCAAGGTTGATTCTGTAGTATTTTCTTCTCTCACAACTCCTCCACGTCTTGGGTTCGATCGATGAGCTTAGACAGGATTTACATGTAAGTTGTGGCTTCGGATTCATTATGAAAATCAGGACACATCTCGTAACCTAACTTGTTTAGGAAACTTGCTGCTGTTGGTTCCGCAAAATAGATGGGAGGCAGCTTTAATGTGCCGCCACTAAAACTGATGTCTTCCACACAACTTGCCTTACTACTCTTTAAATTGATCCCAGCTTCTCTAAGCTTCTCGATATTATGATGTGGGGCTGAGTCTAGATCAAATTTCCTATTACAATTCAATTTATCAAAGAGAACAATAGTCTAGCCGATGATGATCTCTATGAGGTCACGCTTTTCGTGGTTTATTTGATGAAGTGGCTGAATGAGCTTTTTCCGCAAAAGATCGAGAAGATGAACATGATTCATGATCATGTTTAAGATCTTTCAAAATCTCATCTTCGTTCTTTGACCACCTTTCTGTTTGTTTGAAGATCGAGAAGATGAACTTGTAGATTGATTTCAGGAACTCATCCTCTTTTGAAGTGTGTCGAATTATGAGCTGGAGGAGTTGGTAGGGAAGTTGGTTTTCCAGCAAGAACAAATCATGAATTAGGAAGAATGTATAATCAAATTTTATTCCCAAATTTTTAAATCCCAACTCCTCATATGGCCGAAAATCAATGACAGTGTAAATGAACTGCAGAATTGCACAACCATCCACCAGAAATATCCAGGCGAGTTTGTGATCTTTATCTTTATAGTTATTAGTTAAGTCATCATCGTAGCAGTCCTTTAATTCCTCGATCTGTTTCTTAATATCTGCATACAGATATTCTTTTTAACACCATTCTGTTGGAGGAACTTGGCAGCTAAATTAACCTTGATCTATTTTGCCATCTCGAGAGTACTGTGATATGGGTAGTCGGAGTAAGGACCAAATGAAAACATCTTTGGTTCAAAATACTTCTTAAATTTATCGTTGTCTCGGAGCTTGGATGGAACCATTTGTATCTTTGGTTTAGCATCAGCAGGTGGGCCTGTCTTGTCAATTATCACTTCTGAGGCTTTCTCGAAAGAAATGAACTGCTCATTTTCTTCTTCACTGAATCTCATATCACTGGATTCTTCATTCTGATCGATCTCAATGCTACACTCGTCGCCCACATTATTGCCTCCACTTCTGTCATTGCTGCCAACACTGGCTCCACCACCCAACGCCTCAACAGACATTTTTCACCGCTATATTTCTATTTGTAAGGCTTACACATATTCTGTGACTACTCTACTTATTTAAATATATGTGACACTGCCATGAAAGTTTCTACTTTATTAATTTATTTTATTCTAAAAATAATTTAATAATTTTTTAACCAAATTTAATTTAAAACATTTTTTGCTTTCTTTGAATTGATTAAAATGATTTTATTTATTTTAATATAATTTTATACTTACTTCTCACCAAAAAAAAAAACAACTGAATTATTTCTCATATTATACCAAACAAGTGACACTCTTATTTTATTCCAATTCGTACTACACAAAACAGATCACAATCCAATCCAATCCAATCCTATGCCCCAAATGCTCCCTAAGAGAATAATATACATGATTTTACAATCAATTCTTGTGCAAACATGGAACTGAGTATCTCTATTTTTAACCTTCTCTAATCAAGTTGGTTGGTTCAACAAGTATTTATATATTCTTTAATGGTTATAATCATAGAGCAGGAGAACCAATGTAATTATTGTTCCACTTCACTACTAATTTACAACTTTAGCACCAAATCGATTCAATTTTTTTTTTTGTTATCAATCGTTACATTTTTAATAAATGCAACAATAAAATTGGAATGTGTTGTTGTATTGATTTTTTTTAGGAATACCGAAATAATTTTAAATATTTATTAATTTAATCATATATTAAATTAGTTTAATAAGAAGAATGCCAAAAGATAAATAATTTTTAATCATATTAAAAAACAAAGATAAATTTATATATAAGTTTTTGGTAAATTTACATTGTATTTTTTAATATCTTAATTTTTTAAAAATGAGCTAGCCCACCATAGCCATGCATAGTTACGTCTCTTCTTAGTGTGATATTATTATATAATTATAGGGTTCAATATGGCTCGATGATGGAGGACGTTTATTTAATACGATAATATCTAGGTTCAAGTGGATGTTCATTTATTATTTTTACGAACTTTTGATTTTTGTAGAAACTTGAATTAGAATTTAATAATAGCATAATAATAGAGAAGGCCTAAACCAAAGTCTTGGGAAATACATTAGTAAAAGTAAGAGATAATGTTCACATCACCTACCTGGCTGCAAGTGAATAATTACTTGATCCGGCATCAAATCATAACAACCATCAGCTCATAGACAACTCATACAAGAGTAAAAGAAAATAACCAATACTCAGTCCACATCTACAATCAATATCCTGAAGAGTTTTAAAAATATCTATAACTTCATTCTCAATTTGAAACTCAAATTTGAATACATTATTCTGCTTCTTAAAAACATGATTTAATATTTTCAAACCCAATTTCCTCCTGTTCCTCTCCTGAGCATTTCTCAATTCCAAAGCTCTAACTTCTTTCTGCCTAAGGTACTTCTTTCTCGCTCTCACAGCTTTCTCAGACATAGGAGGATGTAAAACCGAGGGTGGGACAGCCTGCAGTTCCATCCCCAAGAAATCAATCTTCTCAGATACCGCACTTTGAACTGCTGTTTTCACTCTATCTACATTCAACTCCAAATTCTCTTCCAGAAATTTCAGGACCCGAGTCTTGAAATCCATTGTTAACGTTTTCGATCCTGAAGTGATTACCAATATCTCATCCAAGTATCTAACTGCATATATCTTCAATGGCTTGTAATAAACATTGGATTTTGAACAAAGCTCATTCGAATCAAACTTGGGATTCTTCTCATATATTTTAAGACGCATTTCTTGCGGTTCTTTATCAAACCCATTAAAGTAAATTGTTAACCGAAAATTATCATTGGGGTGAATTCCCAATTAACAACTTTAGTGACTGAAATCGAGGTAGATCTCAGTTGGAGAGGTATCAAATAGTTCGATACCTTTTAGATCCTCAGTAAAAGATGTTAAACACTACAACGAAAGTGAATAAAAATAAAATATCAATAGGATCGTATTCCATGCTTTTTATTGATCATGAACATATAATGAAAATACAATGAGACTAATCTATGACTATGGTCATGGGAATATAACTCAGATGGCGATAGTGGTATAACTCAGATGGCGATGGTGGTGGAACTCTCGTGCATGTCGATAAGTAGAAAAACGTAAAGTAGGGTTTTTGCATTCAAAGTTGCGGTCCCTTTTCTGTATGGTAGCATGTCATATATATAGTCCCCGTACTTGCTGAGCACTCCTCTAAATTCGGTCTTGTGATCTAGAGATTTTCGGGACGTTCCATGGCGATTGGCGAAAAGATAGTCGCTTTCCTTCTAGGAATCAAGCGATCCCTTATTTGACAGAATCTAATAGAGTTGACTCCTCTTTCAAATAGAACTCTCTAGTGGCGGGAAGGAATCAACTTCCTTTTTTATCGAAACGATGGCGTTTTACTGTCCTTCAATGTGACTTGATCTTATCTTAGTATTTTATTGTTGGATTAGCTGGCCTAGGTGGGATCGGGTATATGGGCATCTCGCTTCCCATCATTATATTCTGTATACATGTATCAGGGTACAAGAGTATCGGGGTATCGGGATACTGGGTCAGTACGGTAGTGAGATACCAAGGCTCGTCAGTAATGATGTCCTTATCAACTCGCTTTCTGTATCTTTTGGTATCTCAGAGCTTTTGTAAGACCCCGATCTTGGTATGGATTGACAAAGGGCGTATTTTGGCTAATTTTTGCAGCAGGGTACCAGGAGACCCTTCCTTCTGTCCGGATTCTTCCCCTCTGTAGATGGAAAATTCTTCTTTGAACCCCTGCCATTTTTGGCGGTTAACATAAATATCAATCAAAATTGAACACAAACCACATTCTTGAGGAAAACCCTTCCCTAGATAACACTCACCTAGTTCAATTCTCATTATTTTGAAATCAAACAATCTCTTTAGCAAATCAATCAGCATTGTATCCTTGATTTTCTCTTCCATAAACAAATATAACTTATCTACATTACGTTCATCGAACTCTTAACGATTAAACGAAACAACAAACCACCAACTGGGATTCTCTATAGAGTTTTTAAGGTACCTAATAGCAGTGTGCCTACCCATATTAACACGACCACCATAAGAAAATGTAACAAAACATTCATCATAAACAATTTCCAATACAAGTCTTATAGCTTCAATCAAGAACTTCAATTTCAAATTGGGCAAAACAAAAGACTCACCTTTACTACTGCTCATGTTGACACTACAAGATTGAATATCGAACCGATTTTCGAAAAATTGTTGACCCATTTCTTGGAATGAGAAGTGGTTTAACTGTTAGGTTTTGACTTGCATTCCTAAGCGAACCAAATGTGAACCAAACAAGACTCAATTGATATAGAGCTTCCTAGAGATGTGGGATACGTTTGGAAGTTGAATGGTGGTGTTTAAGGGAGATTAAAGATTGAAGACGAACTGAAGAAGCGTAATCTGGCAAGTACCGCAGCACTGGACTGCGACATAAGCAAGTGCCTAGGTCGCGGCACATGGATCGGTAATGTCCAGAGGATCAAGCATAGCGCAGGACCGTGACGTAGACTAGTGCCTGGGCTGCGGCACATGGAGCTGTAAAGGAGTAGAATGTTCTACAGGTGTTGGAAGTGGGCTGCACACCGTGACTTATACGGCGGAGACGATGTATTGCTGAGATTGGGAATATTGCGTAGAATAGGAAAATGTATTCTTCTGGAAGTTCTTATGCTTGAAGGAAAAAGATTTACTCTTGACTAGAAGACTTGTCATAAAAAGAAATAGTATTTATGTGGAACAAGTAAGTCTTGTACGTTTAGAAGTATGATTTCCTTTTATCTTAAACTCCTTGTAACTAGTATAAATATAACCTTGTAATTAGGTTGAAGGTGTGAGTTGAACACCATGTAAACATCACAGAGAGTGTGGTGAGATTCGGGGAGACCCAAGGGAATATCCGGGGAGGGATCCAAGGAAATATCAGTGGATCAAGTATGAGATCCGTGAGTGATATTTAGGGGAGACCTAAGGGATATTGGGGGTTCTTGGTGAGGATCTTGTGAGTGTGGTTTGGGGTTAGGTGTGAGAGAGAGTCCTAGAGTATATGGTTGTAACAATTTATTATATGGTGGAACTTTCTCTGTCGTCCTGATGGCCCGTGGTTTTTTACCCGATTTGGGTTTTCCACGTATATCTTGTATTATGATTGTTTATTCTCTCTCATCTATTTTTCTTCTTATTGACGTTATTAATTGCTATGAGTTATGAGCAAGTATTAGGCACGGCATTCTGTGTTCCTCGGTCCGGGAGAATTATCCCCAACAATTGGTATCAAAACCATATGGTTTGGTGATGGCAGTGACAAGTCTTTACGGGAGATCGTATGGAGGACTTGGTGGCATTGGGATAATGATGATCATGATTGCCTAGTATAGTTTAGCAAAGGAGATGCGTCTTGAAGGTGGTTTCGAACTCGTTAGGGTTTGATGAAAGGAAGAATTTGATGAAAGGAAGAATTTGATGAAGGAGAAGTTTGGCTTGTGGTGACAGGTACGAGTCATAGAGATCCAATCTGGGTTACACAAGACTCTGATTGTATATAAAAAAAAAAATTGAACACTCAAAGTCTCTGGTATGGTGTGGAGCTTATCCGGCAAAGCACTCCCAGTTTCTAGTAGCAAGTCTTTCACCAGGTATGTAATGCAAGGACAGAAGGTCTTTCATAGGGTTGGGTGATGTAAGGACATGTTTATCCTTTTGGCAGTTTTCCCCACTGGCCATGGAAGAGGATATGTTGCTGCTCGTGGTCCATAATTATGTACAAGGCATTGGTCAGAAAGTGATACAAGGTGTATGGTGGATAAAGATGTTGATGGCTGATGGCTGATGAACTCACTGAAAATCTGACTTGAGGAGTTGCACCACAATTTCAGCAGGTTATTTTGACATGGTGCCAAAACAACGAACATAAAAATTGTGTAGAGGAAAATCTTAGGATGGTTCGTTCCTAAGTGGTTATACCTTGTGGTAAGGTATGGTGATTCTCAGTGATGAGAATTGTGGTTGTGGACAAAGGTCTTAAGAATTCAAGTCAAAGGGGAGAATTGTTAGGTTTTGACTTGTATTCCTAAGCGAACCAAATGTGAACCAAACAAGACTCAATTGATGTGGAGCTTCCTAGAGACATGAGATATGTTTGGAAGTTGAATGGTGGTGTTTAAGGGAGATTGAAGAAGAACTGAAGAAGCGTAATCTGGCAAGTACCGCAGCGCAGGACCGCGGCATAGGCAAGTGCCTAGGTCGCGGCATATGGATCGATAAAGTCCAGAGGATCAAGCGCAGCGCAGGATCGCGGCGTAGACAAGTGCCTAGGCCATGGCACATGGAGCAGTAAATTAGTAGAATATTCTACAGGTGTTGGAAGCGGGGTGCACACCACGACCTATATGGCGGAGACGATGTATTGCTGAGATCGGGAATATTGCACAGAATAGGAAAATGTATTTTTCTGGAAGTTCTTGTGCTTGAAGGAAAATGATTTACTCTTGACTAGAAGACTTGTCATAAAAGGGAATAGTATTTATGTGAAATAAGTAAGTCTTGTACGTTTAGGAGTAGGATTTCCTTTTATCTTAAACTCTCTATAACTAGTATAAATAAAACCTTGTAATTAGGTTGAAGATGTGAGTTGAACACCATGTAAACATCACAGAGAGAATGGTGAGATCTGGGGAGACCCAAGGGAATATCCGGGGAGGGATCCAAGGAAATATCGATGCATCAAGTATGAGATCCGTGAGTGATATTTAGGGGAGACCTAGGGGATATTGGGGGTTCTTGGTGAAGATCTTGTGAGTGTGGTTTGGGGTTAGGTGTGAGAGAGAATCCTAGAGTATATGGTTGTAATAGTTTATCATATAGTGGAATTTTCTTTGTCGTCCTGATGGCTCTTGGTTTTTTACCCGATTTGGGTTTTTCACGTATATCTTGTGTTATGATTGTTTATTCTCTCTCATCTATTTTTCTGCTTATTGACGTTATTAATTGCTATGAGTTATGGGCAAGTATTAGGCACGGCATTCCGTGTTCATCAGTATGGGAGAATTATCCCTAACATCGACATAGAAGGAGAGTGATTGCACATGGACATGGATAGAAAAGCTATTAGGAGGACAGAGGGTAAAGTGACGACGTTTTGGATGAGGTTGGAGAAGTGGCCATGTGAATAGTTGCTTAAAACTAGAGTTTTGAGTTGGGTTTTTGTCAAGGTTCTTCTCTTGCTGCTGTTGCTACAAAGTTGTAGTAGAAGTTGAATCTTGAAGAGAAAATTGATGAAACTGGAAACCTCAGTTTCAATCTTGTCATTCTTTTCAAGTTCATAAGCATTTGTTCAACTTCAATGTGAGGAAGCTCTTCAAATGCTTCTAAAAAACACAATTTTTACAAACAAAAGTTCAAATGCTTATAAACTAGGGTTAATTGCACAAACATACCCTCTATTTCTCTAACAAAGCAACTTTTCAAAAAATTGCCCTATTCAAATACAAACATCCCAATTGGAATGTGTTTGGGATATAGAAAGTCAATAGTACTCTTGGGTAAAAGGGAGAGATTATTTTGGTAGGTAAATTTCACAAACAACCCTGAATTTAGGTGTAATTGTATAAATATTCATTTTTTTCTAATAATTACATAAATATACCCTATCGTCAGTTGACTTTTGTTAACTTTAACCTTTAACCACATTTATATTCCGAAATGACTAAACTATCCTTGAAAACTTACTTATCTTTTCTTTTATTATTTAAATATATTAAAAAATATTTACTTAAAAAATTGAAAAAATTGGTACAGTTTTTTTGTTGCTTTCTTTCTATCATTTTTTTAACACAATCAGAACCCACAAAACTGGAAAAATGGTTGTGTTTAGTGGGTTTTGATTGTGTTTAGTGAGTTTTGTGGGTTTTGATTATGTTGATTAAATGTAATTGTTGATGGGTTTTGATTGTGTTGATGAAATGAAATTGTTTGTGAGTTGATGAGTATGAAATTGAATGTTTTGGTGATAAAGTTGGTTTTTGAAATTTGAAAATTTGATGTTTGGGGACATGGAAATGTAAAAAAAAAAAAAAAATGATAGAAGGAAAAAAAAAAAGCAACAAAAAAAAAAAACAATTGTACCGATTTTTTCAATTTTTTAAGTAAATATTTTTTAATCTTTTTAAATAATAAAAGGAAAGATAAATAAGTTTTCAAGGGTAGTTTAGCCATTTCGGGATACAAATGTCGTTAAAGGTTAAAGTTAACAAAAATCAAATATCGGTATGGTATATTTATGTAATTATTAGAAAAAAAAAATGAATATTTATACAATTACACCTAAATTCAGGGTAGTTTGTTAAATTTACCCACCAAAATAACCTCTTCATTTTACCCAAGGGCACTATTGACTTTCCATACTCCAAGCACATTCCAATTGGGATGTTTGTGCTTGAATAGAGCATTTGTTTGAAAATTTACTTTATTAGATAAATAGAGGGTATGTTTGTGCAATTAACCCTATAAACTATTGACAAACACAATTTTCACTTGCAACTCGCAACCATAGAGATGCACATTTTCTCCCGGATTCCCAAATCCCCATCCCCATTTGGGAAAAAAAATAAGGAAATGCGTGGGGATGGGGATGAATCATCCCCTAATTGAAATGGGGACAGAGATGGGGAGACCCTCCCCCATTCCTATTTTCCCATTTCCCCCAAAAAATATATAAATATAATTATGTATAAATATATTAATATATATTTTTAATTTTTTTATTCCTTGAAAACCCTAACTATATAAACTCATTTGAAACACTTTATTTTGTAATGGATTTTATTTTGTATTTGTAATGCACTAATGGATTTTATTTGGTATTTGTAATGAATTTTTTTTTTTTTTTAATTTATAATTTTTAGTCAAACAGGGAAATGGGAAAACAGGGGAATGGGGGAAACGAGGAAACGGGAAAAAATATGGGAAATAGGGAGTCGGGGTTGGGAATGGAGATACCTCCCCCCAAAATTCCCCATCCCCATCCAATTCCCCATTTTTCTTAAATGGGGAATTGGATGGGGATGGGGGAAGGGTCTAGGAAGTGGGTATGAGGATAGGGGGACTTATATCCATCCCCATTTCCCCAATGTGCATCTCTACTTGCAAGTGACAACACTCTTCTAAAAAAAAAAAAAAAATTGTTCTCTTCGATTGGTTTGGACCTAAATGCCTAACATAGATTTGTTAAAGAGTAGCGATAATGTCACCCAATAAAAACCCTATGTAAATCCCTTTTATAATCATACCCATTAAAAAATTTAAAGAAAATTTAGTTTGTAAATAAACCTCACTTAATACCAAAAATATCATTTCTTTAATTATACTATATTATATTTAGGTGACGATATTTCCACTCATAAATATGATAAGCACACCCATATTTAATAAAAATTTTAATTACAAAAATATCCCAATAGAAATTAATCGATGGAAATGTCACCCAATAAAAACTCTATGTAAATCCCTTTTATAATCATACCTGTTTGATGTAAAAGTGTGTTCTTGATTTTTTCTAAAGATGTTCGATCCATTTCCCTTCCTCCTTTGGGGTTTATATAGGTTCCCCTTTTATCCAACAGACTAGATATTTTGCTGCCTTGTCATCTCATCATTTAATGATTGAGGCGGTTTGAGGCGGTTCGTCCTGACGCCCCTCCGATGACGAGTCGGTGGACTCTGCCATCGATAGATGTCATTGAAAAGAGGCATCCGGGAGTTACTCGGTGTAAGGTCCATAACACCTCCGAGACATGTATCCGACGGATATTCGGATGCACAAATCTACCACCAACAATTGCCCCTCAGATATGGGATCGGAGTGAAGGGAGCCCCCGCGCGGAGCTAACGGTCGCAGATCTGGACGTTGGGCCCAAGGTTTGGCCCACAGCTTTTCCGGGTCTGGCCCATGCTCTATCCCAATAAAGGGCTGCCACGTGTCGCGTAACGAGAGCGACGTTTGGGCGGCGGTCACCTCGGAAAGGTAACCGCCGCGTCGTTTCAAATTCGCCTAAGGGCGGGCTCTGCGCCTATAAAAAGGGGACTGTTCGCCCACGAAAGTCATTTTGCTGATTCTCAATTTTTCAGAGCTTCTTCGGAGTCATCGTTTTTGTGGTAAGCCTCCTTTCCCCTGAAGTTAAACTCTGTTGCTTGTGTTTCGGTAGGTGACCATGGTTAGGAAAGTAAGCGCGATTAGTGTGGGGGATTTAGTTAGTTCGTCTAGTTCCTCTGGTAGTTCTTCAGAGGGTGAGAGTACTAGGAGCGTATTTGCTGCAAGGGATGACCCGGTGGATAATGAACCGGAGGTTAGCAAACCGGGCGCGGAAGTCGGAGGAGGAGATGGACTTTCGGCGGACCCCGAATCATTGCTCCCTGGAAGGGAGGGGTATGAGGCCGGATACAATTCCGAGGAATACTTCCGATACAACATGGACCACTCACGGTTTGCTGCTAACCAGATCGGAGTGAACAAGATGACGGCGGTTAGGATTAGTCAAATTGCTGCGGAGTTCTCTATCCCCGATTCAGTCGGCATGAGGATGCCTGGAGTGGGGGAGTTAGTTAGCAACCCGTTTGGTGTATCGGTGGCGTTTCACCCTGCTTTTCTGGAGATAGGGGCTAGACTACCACTTCATCCATATATCCGGAGAGTTCTTCGGGAGTTTTCGGTTGCTCCCGCCCAATTAAACCCCAACGCATGGAGGGTCGTGATTGGCATGTTCGCTCTGTGGCGTAGGCTAGGATTTCCAGAGCCGACACTCCGGGAGATTGGACACTGCTACAGCTTCCGCCCCTACCGATCGGGGGGTGATGGTTGGTGGGCCCTTGCTTCGTACGATAAGCAAGGGGGCGAACCTCTGATAACCGGGCTACCGACTTCCAATAAAGAATGGAAGAAAAGCTTGTTCGTTGCCGCTGGAGATTGGGGCAAAGACTTGCGTCTCGGTGGTCGCCGGCAGAGTGTTCGTTCGGTGTTCAATCTCCCAGGTGTCTGGGACCCCCTTCTCTTCTTGCTTGTTTATTTTGTTGCCCAATTTATCTTGGTTTTATTATCCGATTAATTGAATTTTTCGCAGCTTCGTGGGAGCGTGTTTCCTGGGAGGAACTCCGGAAGGTCGAGCAGAAGCACATTCAGAAAGCGTGGTCCGTGCCTTCATCGGAGAGGAGTATTGACACACTACTGAAGGACAGCAATCTTCACGAGATCGGTTTCATTCCAGACCTCTCGGAGGATCGAAGGAGAATTTCCGAGACAAATTTAGAGAAGAAAAGTAAGCATGATAGTAAGGCCAAAAATAATTCCCACCGTGTTTGTGCACTTCATAATTTCCTTTCTTTCATGGTTCAGGGAAGTTGACCGCACTTGGGAAGAAAAGGATGGAAGGCAAGGGAAAGGGGGTGGACAACAGCGGGAAGAAAAAGAGGAAGATCGCTCAGGGGTTGACCCTTTTCAAACCGTCTTCCGTGGGCCGAGGAAAATCTCCGATGGACCTTGATGAGGTTGTCACTATATCGGAGAGAGCCCCCACCGCTCCGACAGCTATCCCGGTGGATAAGTCGGGGGTGATTCTTCTGGGAGAAAAGACGACCGAAGGTGTGGCGGTGGAGAAGCCGCTGGGCCCCACTACCTCCATCGAGTCGGAAGATACGGAGGGAGGTGTCCCGTTCTCCTACACGAATCCCCCCGCAATAGGTTACGACCCAACTCAGGGCCCAATCACCCCTGAGAATGGCGTCGAGTTCCTTTGCTCTTATGGAAAAAATATGTTGAAGAGCAGGGAATCTTGCCTATTCGGGAAGATGTCCACCGTTGACAGGATTCGGCAGTCGACGGGCACCCTTTGGCAGGTATGGTCCGCCGCTCTCGTGTTGTGTCAATTGTTTTACAAAACAAGTTCCTTACATCGGTGTTTTATTTGTCTCGGTATCCAGGCTATGGGGACTCTCCTAGACAAAGAGAAGAAATATGATAGCGTGAAGGAGGTGAACGTCAGACTCCATGAGAAGGCTAAACGCGATAATGCCCTGATAGGCTCCCTGAGGGACAAGTTCGCTGAGGCTTCCTCCTCATATAGGAAGTCGAAGGCGGTGAGCAGGAAGAGGCATGAAAAAGTGCTCGAATACCGCCGACGTCTTCGGATGGCCAACAAGACAATATTTGCCATGAAGAGGGACCTCGGGGAGAATGCCATTGACAGGTTCTTGGCTTCGGAGGAAGGTTTCGAGAGGGACAAGGATATATTTGATCAAGCCGTCTCGGACCTCAGGGCTATGCTCGGGAGTATATATCCGGAGTCTGACTTCTCCCAATTTGACGCGGAGGTCTCCAAAGCTCAAAAGGAGAGGGTTCGTCCCGAAGCTGATCCGGTAGAGGACCTGTCTCTAGGTTTCAAAGAGCCCGATATATCGGAGGGTGAGCCTTCTGGGATATCCTCTGATGATGAGTGGTTCGCAGAGCTACCAGGAGGAGATGGAGACTCCGCGAAGAATTGATGGCCTCTCTTAATTCCTAATGAATTCTCTTTTTGCCAGTTTCTATTCTTTCGGGGGAATGTCCCGGGGGTAATTTTTAATTTTAATGAACTCCGTTTATTCATTGGATAAATTTTTGTAAGGGAAATACATTTAAATGTTTTATCCATGGTGTTTATAATGAAGTTATTTGTTTCGGATATCGCATTTTATGAAAGTATACTGCATTTTTTGCTCAACTTCTTTTGTTCATCATTCTGGGAAGGCTCGTCATTCTGAGGAGGATTTATCCTTCCGGAGAGTGAGCCTTCCTGCGATTAGTTTATTCTTGCCTCACGTAAGGAGACTTCCAGTTTCTCGGAGGAACTTACTTTGCTCCTATATGAGGAGGCTTCGTGTCTCCCGGAGGAGTTTAGATTGCTCCATGTGAGGAGACTTCGTGTCTCCCGGAGGAGTTTAGTTTGCTCCATGTGAGGAGACTTCATGTCTCCCGGAGGAGTGTAACAATGTAAAAATGAAAAAGCAGTACGTATATTTAGCGGGAGAGGGGTACCCTCCTTAGTTACATATCACTTGCGTTACTGATAGTACTTTTTGAGGTGGTCAGCATTCCATGGGTTTCTGAGGGGAACTCCTTCTTCTGTCTTGAGCTTGTATGCCCCATTCATGGATACCGAATCAATAATGTAGGGTCCTTCCCAACTGTCTCCGAGGCAACCGGCGGACGGCTTTCTTGTGCTTGGTATGACCTTCTTCAACACCAAGTCACCGGGGGAGAACCTCCGAACTCTGACTTTTGTATTGTAATATTTGGCTATTTTGCTTTGGTGATAGGCTGTCCTAATTCGGGCCTGATCTCTCCTCTCCTCGATTTCTTCGAGGCTCCCCCGTAGTTCTTCCTCGATGTTTCCGGGACTATAACATGCCACTCTTTTTGTGGGTATCTGCAGCTTCGTTTGAATTACGGCTTCCGAGCCGAAAGACAATGAATAAGGGGTTTCGCCAGTTGCCACGGTGGGGGTTGTGCGGATGGCCCATAATACCTCCAGGAGTTTTTCTACCCAACCACCCTTCTTTGCTTGGAGCTTCCTCTTCAGGAGGTTTTTGATGATCTTGTTCACGGCTTCCACCTGTCCGTTACACTGAGGGTGCGAAGGAGATGAAAAATTCAACCTGATTTTGAAGTCCGAACACACTCCTCGGAAGTTTGAGTTGTCGAACTGAGTGCCATGGTCCGCGATAATGGTATTGGGTACCCCGAATCTGTAAATAACAGAAGTTTTGATGAAGTTGGTGGTGTTAGCCTCGGTGATGTGCTTGAGAGCCTCCGCCTCTATCCACTTGGTGAAATAGTCGACGGCAACGACCACATATCTCTTATCGGATGTCCCCCTGGGGAGTGGCCCAATTATGTCGACACCGATTTTGGAAAAAGGCCAGGGTGACGCCATCGGGGTAATTGTCTCCGCATGTAGGTGGGGTACCGGTGCTGTTTTCTGGCATCGGTCACATGCTCTAGAGAATTGTTTCGAATCTTTAAAGAGGGTAGGCCAATAGTACCCTTGCCGAGCAACTCGGTGGCCCAGGTTCATTCCGGCGGAGTGGCTGCCGCAGGTTCCCCCATGCACTTCCTGGAGGATGAAGGAGGTCTGAGGCGGGGAGACACACCGGAGATACGGTAGTGAGTAACCTCTTCGGTAAAGGGCTCCATTGATAAGCACATATCTAGGGGATTGCCTCCTGATCTTGAGTGAAGCAGCCCTCTCGGTCGGGAGTGTACCGTCCTGTAAGAACCTTATTATCGGACTCATCCATGACACTGATTCTGAGTTGTGATCTGGTATCAAGACATTGGTGGATGACTCCTCGGTGATACTAGGTTGCGGGAGTGTAAATACTGTAATGGTTCTAGGTAACTTGTAATCGGAGGTTGAGGCAAGTTTAGCAAGTGCGTCTGCGTGAGCGTTGTGATCTCTTGGTATCCGGAGGATATCAACCCGGGGGAATGTTGCAACTAGTTTCTTTACTTCTCCCAGGTATTTGCTCATGTCGGTGTCCCGGGCTTGGTAGTCCTCATTGACCTGATTGACCACTAACTGGGAGTCGCTATATACCACCGCACGTTCTGCCCCCATGTTACGAAGTATTTTCAAACCGGTGGTCAATGCTTCGTATTCGGCTACATTATTGGTTGCTCTGAATTCGAACCGAAGTGCGACCTGCGTGACACATCCGTCGGGGGTCTTTATAACTATCCCTGCACCGCTACCGTGTCGATTGGAGGAGCCGTCCACGTGCATCTCCCAGAGGTTCGAAATTTCGGTGGCCGCTAACATCACATCCGGATCTGAGAACTCGGCTAGGAAGTCTGCTATGATCTGCCCCTTGACCGCAGGTCTGGGTCGGAAGTTGACTTCGAACTCGCTAAGTTCTATTGCCCACTTGATAAGTCTCCCGGCGGATTCGGGCTTCTGGAGGACTTGCCGCAGCGGGTGGTTAGTCAGCACGGTAATCGGATGGGACTGGAAGTAGGGCCGAAGCTTCCTGGCTGCAACAATGAGGCAGAGGGCCAGCTGCTCAATCTCCGGATAGCGGGTCTCCGGGCCTGTCATCCCCTTGCTAACGTAGTATACGGGTCTCTGGCACGACCCCTCTTGCCTAACCAGGGCTGAGCTCACCGAGGCGTCTGACACCGCTATATACAGGAAAAGTTCCTCCCCGTTCACTGGTTTGGAGAGCATCGGTGGTCTCTGAAGATAAGTTTTCAACCCCTCCAGGGCTAATTGACATTCCTCGGTCCAACTGAAGTCCCCCTTTGTCTTCAGAGCTTTAAAGAAGGGGAGGCATCTATCTGTGAGTTTAGATATGAAACGGGAGAGGTACACAATCATACCATTGAGCTTTTGAATGTCCTTGGGCTTTTTAGGCGGCCTCACATTTATCACAGCTTGGATTTTATCTGGATTGGCTTGGATCCCCCTCTGCTGGACCATGAACCCAAGGAACTTCCCCGAAGCTACACCGAAAGCACACTTCGCCGGATTCAGACGCATGCGGTATTGCCTCAGTATGGTAAATGTTTCTCGGAGGTCATGAGCATGCTGGCCCGGTGTGATAGATTTGGTAAGCATATCATCAATGTATACTTCCATGGTTTTTCCAAGTTGATCAGCAAACATCCGGTTGACTAGTCTTTGATAAGTTGCCCCGGCGTTTTTCAACCCGAAGGGCATTACTTGGTAACAGTACACTCCCCGGTCGGTAATGAATGCCGTCTTGGGTTCGTCCCCTGTACTCATGCGGATCTGATTATATCCGGAATATGCATCCATGAAGCTGAGAAGGGCATGTCCGGACGTTGCATCTACCAGCTGATCTATTTTCGAGAGGGGAAAGCTGTCCTTAGGGCAGGCCCTATTAAGATCTGTAAAATCAACGCACATTCTCCATCTTCCGTCTTTTTTCTTGACTATGACGACGTTCGAAAGCCATTCATTGTAGTCTATGTCACGGATGAAGCCTGCTTGAATCAATTTGTCTATCTCGGTGGCGATCGCCTGGTACCTTTCGGTATTAAAAGACCTTCGCTTTTGGGAAACTGGCTTGGAGGTGGAGTCCACCGCCAAAGAGTGGGATATGATTGTTGGATCGATTCCGGGCATATCAGAGTGGGACCATGCAAATATGTCAGAAAACTCCGATAGGAGCTTCACTAGTTTTTCCCGGATGCTTAAGGGTAGATCAGAGCCGACCAGGACTGTTTTCTCGGGATTTTCTGGGCGGAGGACCACTTTAGTCAATGTTTCGGTGGGATTACCAGTCGGAGCTGAGCTGATTTCCCGGGGGTCCAAACTGGTGACCATGATCTCATCTCCTGGTAATGTTTCGGAATCGACCTCTTCCCCCTCACTAAACCGGGTTCTCTCTTTCGGTTTCTTCGATCGGGGTACACGGCCCGGGCCGGGCGAGCTTGTTGCACTGTTGGATACTGTTAATACGGGATTGGAGCCAATCTGGATGCATCTTTTGTACTCCTCCTGATCAGCACAAGACTCTCCGGAACCATTGTCGGTAGGGAATTTCATTTTCAACGAGTACACACTGGTTACTGCTCTGAGGGCATACAACGTCGGTCGCCCGATTAGGAGGTTGAATGGGAATGGTATGTCGATCACTTGGAAGCTAATCCAGACAGTCCGTATACACGGTCTTGTTCCAAATCTGACTGGTAGATCAATCTGCCCGATCGGTCTCGTTCGGTGCCCACCTATCCCTCTGATACAGTATTGGGAGGCCTGAAGTTGTTGCTGTGTATAACCCAATTTTTGCAACGGGTCCCAGTGAATGATGTCTAATGAGCTTCCGTGATCCACTAACGCTCTTTTTACTGTTCTGTTTCCAATCTTGACCGATATGACAAGAGCATCGCAGTGAGGATAGCGAACTCCTTCTGAATCATCGGGAGAGAATGAGATGGGGTCCCATCTACTGAGGGGGTCCTCCGGGGTTGATGCGAGGCATACGGGGACTGTAGTTCCTTCTCCAGTGGATGCCAGGATGCCACCGGAGAGTGACTCCGAAAAAATGAAGTTTATTGGTTCATCGTCGTCTGAGTTATGGTCATAGTGACTCCTTCCTCTCGGGGGAACTCTTTGGCCGGAAGTTGTTGCCACAACGTCTCCTTGCTTCAAACACTCCCGTAATTTTCCATTCCGAACCAGCTCCTCAACCTGATCCCGGAGGGAAATGCAATTTCTTGTCTCGTGTCCGTGATCTTGGTGGAACTTACAGTTTAGCTTCCTACTCCGTTTGTCAGGCGGAGCCCTCATTCGTTCAGGCGCCCGGAGTAGGCCGCTCTTGCCAGCGATCTCGAATATTTTGTCCATTGGGTATCTCAGGGGGGTGTATTTTTCAAACCTTCCCCTTGGCGTAGGCGGTGTGGGAGCGTCGTGACTTCCGGCGTTGACTGACTTGAAGGCCTGATGCTCCCTTTCCCTATCTGAATACGGTTTCGTCCATCTTTTTGTTTGCCCGGATGGCTTCGCGGGTCCCGAGGTTAAATCTTCGGACTTCGTTTGCGTAATATCTTCTGCCGTGGCATATTTCTCGGCTCTCTCCATGAGTTCCCGATACGTCGACGGACCCTGCTTGGAGAGGGACCAACTCAGCCTTCCTTGAAGTAGACCCTGTGAGAATGCCATCACAGCTCCCACCTCGTTAAAACCTTGGACTTGTCTTGCGGCTTCATCAAATCGCTTCATGTACTCCCGGGTTGACTCGGTATCTGTCTGTCTGACCGAGTTCAAGTGGACCATATTTCGGCGTCTTCTCCGGCTTGAGGCGAAACTGCTCCAGAACTCCTTCGACAGCTCGTGAAAAGAGGATATGCTTTGCCTTTTAAGGTTGCCATACCACGTCCTTGCATCCCCGGACAGAGTTAAGGGAAAGATTCGGCATTTGACTGCATCGGAGGCAGTTTGCATATTCATCCAATCTAGGTAAGTATCCAGGTGATCCTCGGGGTCCCCTGTTCCGGAAAAGCCGCACATATCCTTCCGTGGGAGCTTGATGCTATCCGGTACTGAAACGGAGGTGATCTGTTCTGAAAAAGGACTCTCTCGATTAGTAGTATGACGGTGGTGGCTGAAGTGCATTTGTTCTTGGATGTCTGCTAACTGCTCTTGAAGGGCGCGGAAGGCATCCTCTTCGGGCAACGTATTTTGAACTGCCTCTCTTTCGGGGTAGTCTGATCTTTCCTCCCGCTGCCTGTGCCGTGTTCTTCGCGGCACTTCCTCTTGGACGATGCCGTCTCTATCCTCTCGGCTTCTCGTCGTCCCCGCGGCCCTGCTAGGAATATCCTCCCCTGGGTTACCTTCTTGAATTCGGATTGTTCGCTGAGGCCTGGCTGCCCTCCTTTCTCTCGGTGGGTCTACGTTTGTTCGAGAGTCTGCCTCATCAGAATCCCCTCGGACTCCCCCGCCATCTACAACGTTGACTACCCTGGTGACGTTCTGGGCGAGTGCGTCTATTCGGCTAGTGATGCCTCGCATTGCCGGATCCCCCTGCGGTGGGAAGAACTGTTGTGTTTGCGGGGGAACATACATCGCCGGAGGATAATGCGGTGGAGGAGGCGCTTGGGCGTAGTATGGATGAGGAGGCGCCTGCGGGTAATATTGAGGGTAACCTGGGTACCCTGGGTGATGTATGTGAGGGGCATAGGGCATCTGATATGGGTAATACCCGGGATTCTGCTGCTGATGATGATCATTGGTTGGGTTTAATGGGTTCTGTAGCACGGTCGCTCCCTCGGGTCCCGGGTAATGCTGCTGCGGCGGTGGCGGCACCTGATGCTCCTGATCTCCGGGCTGCCGCAGTCCGAGATCTACACTAGGGTGTTGATTCATTTTTTTTTTTTTTCCTGCGGAGGTACTGGACTTTCCTGAGCTTCTACAGCTTTCCCCCTCCTTCTAGCGCCAATTGTTTGATGTAAAAGTGTGTTCTTGATTTTTTCTAAAGATGTTCGATCCATTTCCCTTCCTCCTTTGGGGTTTATATAGGTTCCCCTTTTATCCAACAGACTAGATATTTTGCTGCCTTGTCATCTCATCATTTAATGATTGAGGCGGTTTGAGGCGGTTCGTCCTGACGCCCCTCCGATGACGAGTCGGTGGACTCTGCCATCGATAGATGTCATTGAAAAGAGGCATCCGGGAGTTACTCGGTGTAAGGTCCATAACACCTCCGAGACATGTATCCGACGGATATTCGGATGCACAAATCTACCACCAACAATACCCATTAAAAATTTTAAAGAAAATTTAGTTTGTAAATAAACCCCACTTAATCCCAAAAATATCATTTCTTTAATTATACTATATTGTATTTGGGTGATGATATTTCCACTCATAAATATGATAAGCACACCCATATTTAATAAAAAATTTAATTACAAAAATATCCCAATAGAAATTAATCGATGGACAAATTAGTTTAATTTTAAAAAAAAAACAAATAACATATACACTCATTAATTACACTCATATCTTCAAATATATCTCTTTATTAAAATAAAAACCATAATTAAACCCTAATTCTATTTACAGTTTCAAAATCTCTCATTATCAAATAACAAAGTAATGAAAAAAAAAAATTAGAGGACTTTGATCATACGGAGGTATGTATTTTTTTTTTTTTTTTTTTGTTATGAACTCTATCGATTAAAAAAAAAGTGAGAAGTAATTTTTTTTTTATTTTAAAAAAAGATAGTTGTACATATCATTGTGTATCTAGGAGATCAATAGTGATATGAGGATGTGAGATCTGTTGTAATAGATATCAGCAACTTGACAGGGTTGAGTTCTCTTTGTTTTCATTTCCCTGAAGTATAGCTTCTTGAATCGTTCCTTCAAAAAATCATAGCATAAAATTCCTGACACTTAACTAAGTTCAAATATGTGATTGACCATGATGTCAAGAGCATCACCTCTTGTGTCCCAAACTTTGTGGAATGTTATTATTATCAACATGGACGATGCTTGAGTTTTGTAAATGCTGAGAAGATATTTGATGCAGTTGTTGATGACAAGAAACTTATCATTTGGGTTAAATAAGGGTACTATTGGCATTAAGATGGATGCTTATAATAATTATATAATTTTAAATTTTAAACATGGGTGTATTTTAAAAAGTGTGTTTGGTTCGGTTAATAGCTTCTATTCGGTTCAAACCAATTTGAAATTAAAAAACTGAATTGAAGTCAGTTCGGTTTCGATTTTGAACATACAAAATCGAACTGAACTGAATAAACCAAATTGTCTTAATGAATTATTTTGTAAAGTTTAAGTTTACTATGAACTATTTGTTGATGATGTTTTATATTGGACTACATTATGTACTGCATTTTTTGAGATTTCTTGCAAGTCGACTTATTCCTGCATGATTCATGGTTCTTCTAAGGTCCCTGGGTAGAGAGATGTTTGGTGCCGTTTTATCCCTCCTTCCCGTTTAGCTTTGACATGTCATCTTTTATTGAATCGGCTCCCCACAGATGATCACTTTTGTAAGGCTGGGTTTCATTTAGCTTCCCGGTGAGGTGTTTGTGGGATTAGCAGTGAGTCGTTTGATCATCTTTTCATCTAGTTCCCTCTAGCAGTTGTTCTTTGGGAAGTGGTTTTTTCGGCTTTTTAGCGACGTATTTCTACAGATTCATGGAGTTCTTTCTTCTCCTAACCCATGTCAGTTTCCTTTAGTGATCAGGTGTGGGTTTTATGGAAGACAACTATTCATTATGTGGTTTAGAGTGTGTGGTTTGCCCGTAACCAATGGATTTTTTAGAGTAAGATTGTGGATTTCACATATGCTTTATCTTTGGTTTGGCATGTGGTGTATGATGCTAATCGGTTGGAGATTGGGTGTATGCATAATTGTTTAGATGATCTGTTAATTCTTCGTCGGTTTGATCTCCGTGGTCATCCAACTAGGGCCCCGGTTATCAAGGGTGTGATTTGGTTGCCTCCAGCTCTTGGTTGGATCAAAATTAATACTGGTGGGGCTGCCTTGAGTTCTCCATGTGTTGGGGGTTGTGGGGGGTCTTCTGTAATTATAGAGCTTTTTTGAAGGGTTGTTTTGCTGTCCTCTTAGTTAGGTGTTTGCGTTTGAGGCAGAACTTCTTGTAGCTTCGATGGCCATTAATTATGCTTGGCGGAATAGGTGGCATTGGATCTGTCTTGAGAGTGATTCTTCATATGTTGTTTAGCTGCTCCCTTCTCGCACTGAGTAGGTTCCTTGGCGGATTCGACAGGCTTGGCAGCACTGTATCTATCAGATATCAAAAATGGAGTTTCAGGTTTCTCATATTTTTAGGGAGGGGAATCAGGTTGCATACACTTTTTCTAAACATGCTTTGGGGTTGGAGGTTGATTCGTGGTGGTCTATCACCTCGTCTTTTTGCTCTTTTTTGGTTGGCAACGATTGCATGGGTCGGGAGTCTTTTCGTTTTACTTGATGTTTTTTGTTTCTATTTTTTGTGGCCTGCATGCCACTGTTTTTATTTTTGTTTTTGTTAAATCAAATTCGAAATAGCCAAATAAAAAAAAAAATGTGTACTGCATTTTTTGACTTCTATTTTATGGAAATTATGAAGATTTTATATTTTGATTGAGTATGTAGACTAAATATGATTGAAATTTTAGATTTGGATTGAAAACCAAGTTGTATTTTGTTTATGTTTTCTTAAAAACTTCAAACTCAAATGTCAAAAAAACAACTTAAAGGCCAAAAAAATTAAAAAACATATAAAAAACCTTCAAAGCCCAATAGGTCCAAAACTGAATTGAACTGAACCGAACCGAACCTAGATAAAGGCGTTCGGTTTAATTTGGTTTTTAGGTCAAAAATGGTTCAAACCAATTCACATTTTCAAAAACCGAAAATATGTCGATTCAATATGGTTTTGGCCAAAACCGAACCGATCCATGCACACCCCTAATTGCAGTCACCAGATCCAGGAAAGAGGAAAAAGTTAAATAAATAAAAACTTGTTGCTCACCAGATCTGAGAAGGAGGAGGCACTCTTGAAAAAGTTAGGGATGAGGTGCGGCCTCTTCCTTGGATTTTCAAATGGAGCAAAGCCTCCACCTTTGATATTTGATGATTTTGGTGGTTCTTTTTGACGGATTTGATGGTTGTGTTTGACGATTTGATATTGGTGGTTGTGTTTAACGATGGTGGTGGGGTTTGATGTTACGAGGACAGGCATGTGGAGGTTTGGGGTTTTGATATCTATGGTGATGTTTGAACCTGTTGGTGCTTGACAATAGTGATGGTGTTTGAGGCGGCGTGGAGAGGCGGCGATGGAGACGAACAGCAGGAGGAGGAGATGGACGACAGTGTTCTAGAATGATGGAGATGGAAGGCGATGGTTACAAATGCTTTGGTCTAGAATGATGCTATGATGGAGATCTAATCTCCAGATTGGATCTTGATCGTCCATCTCATGAAGTATCATCCATCTTGAACTGGAGATTGGATCTCCATCCATAAAATTATTATTTTTCTTAAATTTCTAATTGTAAAAATAAATATTTCAATTTTTTTTTTCATTTTTTTTTTGTTAACAAGTAAAGTGGGGTAAATTTTTATATTTATTTTTAATTTAAAATTAATATATAATTATAAATAAAATATCAATTTTTTATATTCTATTTTTGTTTTGTTGACATGTGGCATTATCTTTGTTTAAAGACAAAAATATCCCTAGAACCGTTAAGTTGGACTAACAATGGCATAACAAATGGACCAATTTGATACATTTTTGAAAAGTAAGGGACCATTGGTTCTAAAAAAGAAAACTCGTTTAAAAAGTTGATTTTTCACCAAAACTTAGGGACAAAATTGATAATACCCATATTTTAAATGACTCTAAAATTGGAAGGGGGTTAAT
Organism: Acer campestre; assembly: GCA_954870605.1. NCBI lineage: Eukaryota > Viridiplantae > Streptophyta > Magnoliopsida > Sapindales > Sapindaceae > Acer > Acer campestre. Next base: position 17,176,168 of record OX940799.1, on the reverse strand, counting down.
TGCATTAACTTACCTTTACTTTATTGAATCTAGTAAGATTTCAAAAAGATGCCCTAAATAAACACAAACACCCCTTACCAATTACCATCAAGTCAATCCTTTAATTTTAACGGTTTGGAAAACCGAATATACCTCTGCCACATCATCCCAAAGGTAAAATATTTTTTAATTAAAAATTAAAATATATATATTGGCCGCGTACGGAAACATCCTCAATTCGCGGAGGAGCCTCCTCTGTGAACTGCAGGAGGTCGATCTCCGAGATCAAGAGGAACTCTTGTTTCCTTCGGCGGTGGAGTTTCACCGTGTGTAGATTATCTTGTTTTTCAAAACAAAATTGATTTTTCAATTTTAATTAAAAAAATATTTTATTTTTGAGATGATGCGGCAATGGTCTATTTGGCTTTCCAATTGTCAAGGTTAGTCAACCGTTAAAGTTAACAGATTGATTTGATAGCAAGGGATGTTTACGTTAATTTAGGGTATCTTTCTGAAATTCTGCTAAATTTAATAAACTAAAGGTAATTTAATGCAATTAACCCACTAGCAGGTTTTTTGAAAACGATGCCTGGCAACCAAGAAAGCTGTATAGAGCTAATTACAATTGAAAATCATTAAATCTATGACTTGACTGAATGCCAGGGACGTAATAGGATTCAGTACCAGAGTGGATGTTTACGTTAATTTAGGGTATCTTTCTGAAATTCTGCTAAATTTAATAAACTAAAGGTAATTTAATGCAATTAACCCACTAGAAGGTTTTTTGAAAACGATGCCTGGCAACCAAGAAAGCTGTATAGAGCTAATTACAATTGAAAATCATTAAATCTATGACTTGACTGAATGCCAGGGACGTAATAGGATTCAGTACCAGAGTGGGCTTGAATAATTTTTTATTGTGTGAACCTCGATGATGCGAGAAACAATTAATGATTAAAAGTAAAGATACACTTACTATTAAAGAAATACATTAAAAAAAAAAAATTAAATGTAAATACTATTAAAGTACACTAATTAAGTTGTATCCTACTGTTGTTCAAAATATCAAATTTGTCAATTATAACAACGGTCTATCTTTTAATATAGACAACCATAGACTTGTTAAAAATTCATTTTATATCTTACAACGGAGTGATGTCTTAATAAGTTTTATTGTAGAATAAACTAAGTTGTTGATGCATAAATAAGAAGAGATTTAGTCAAATATAATAATATAAAGTTTATAAACTAAAATTATATTAATCTAATATTTTAAAACGAAATAAAATAATCAAACATATGTAATTCATAAAAATATATATAGTTTGAAAATAAATTTTTTGAAAATTGAGAAAGAAGTTGAATCAATTTTAGAGAATGGAAGAGAAAATTAGTATAAAAATCGGTTTTATAAAAAATAGGAAATATAAAAGGGAACACGTATGAACAAATCTATGAGTCAGTGTTTATGATGCAAAAAAATTATTATAAATGGAATTGTGATCAACAATGTCACATTGTTAGATATATTTATTAAATATTACAGCAAGGTATGTGTACTTGCAATGCAAAGGGTTTTTCTTCAATTATGGCAAATTGTAAACATGTCACACAATTCTGCATTAGAAATATAGGCGGATGTAAGTTCATCACTTGCACTCTGTAACTGACATCTTCGGCAACGCACCCTTGTAATACTAAATGAGTTAACAAAATCTTTGGCAACTAGACAAGATGAGATTGGTACTGTGGCAAAACCCCTCACACCCATACAGGGCATACCATGAAGTTATAGGTTTGAGTCTTTTCCCCTCCCCACAAATCTCGAATTATTGTAATATTTCAAAGAAAAAAAAAATCTTTGGCAACTTCCATTTATATAGCCCTAACCGTTGTAGAGCAACAGTCATCGAACTCACCAGTCCAAACTTGTTGAAAATATTGTCATTATTTTAAAATTATATATTGTTTACAAATCCTTCTTACAAGACAGATTACATTACTTTCCTTACACTAGGGGCATTTTCATCTGTTCAACATTACCCCATTTTTATTAATAAATAATAATAATAATAATAATAATAATAATAATAATAATAATAATATTAATAACTGATTAAGATAAGATCTTTCCCAAATCCAATTATTGTAATATAAATAAATAAATAAATAAAACAAATTAAATACCTTTCTTTGAATCAGCTTGATAAGCCAGAAATGTGATAACATATTGAAAAATACTGGAAACAACTACGAGAAGTGCTCCGATGAAAGCAAGTAGACTCCAGCGCCGTTTAAAATATTGGTGAATGTCATGAGAGATTTTATGTAGCCACATTAACCCTTTGTTGTCAAAGTAGTTATATATTTCTTTTCACTTTATAATATTTGTCATTTGGGACCAAGTGTGTGCTTATTTCATTGAACAGCTTAACCACCTCTCCATCGCAGCCAAGTTGTTTCAGAAGTATGTTCTTCTCTCGCAACTCGTCCATGTCTTGGGTTCAATCGATGAGCTTATCCGGGAAGTACATGTAAGTTGAGACTTTGGATTCATTCTGAAAATCAGGACACGTCTCATAACCTAACATGTTCAGGAACATTCATGTTGTTGCTTCCCCCATAATGATGCGAGGCAGCTTTAATGTGCCGCCACTGAAACTGATGTCTTTCACACAACTTGTCTTATTGCACTTTAAATTGATCCTAGTTTCTCTAAGCATCACCCTATTACACTTCAATTCATTCCTACTACGCTTAATTTATCAAAGCGAATACAAGTCCAACCGATTTCGTCTCTTTAATGAAGTGGTTGAATGAGCTTTTTCCGCAAAAGATTGAGAAGATGAAAATGATCATGTTTAAGATCTTTCAAAATCTCCCTTCTGTTCTTGTACCACTCGAAGGGTTTTCTAAACCGATAGAAGATGAACTTATAGATTGATTCTAGGAGCTCATCTTCTTTTGAAACGCATAGAATTATGAGCTAGATGAGCTGGTAGGGAAGTTGGTTTTCCAGCAAGAACAAATCATGCGCTAGGAACTCTACATAATCAGTTTTTATTCCCAAATTTTTTAATTGCGTCTCCGGATCTGTCCGAAAATCAACGGAAATGTACATGAGCTGCAGAATTGCACAACCATCCACCAAAAACATCCAGGTGAGTTCGTGATCTTTGTCTATATATTTTATTGTTAATCCATCATCGTAGTAGTCCTTTAATCCCTTCATCTGTTTCTTAATATCTTCATACAGATCTTCTTTTATAACACCATTCTGTCGGAAGAAGTCAAAAGCTAAATTAACCTTGATCTGTATTGCCATCTTACGAGTACGATATGGGTGGTAGCAAGGATCGAATGCTAAATTAAAATTTTTGTTGTTTCGGAGCATGGATGGAACCTTTTGTATCTTTGGTTCAACATTGTTGCCTGTCTCGTTAACCACTTTTGAGGCTTCCTCGAAAGAAATGAATTGCTCCTTTTCTTGTTCACTGAAACTCTGATCGATCTCAATGCGACGATCATCGCCCACATTATTGCCTCCACTTCTGTCACTAGTGCCAACACTCGCTCCTCCACCTAGACTTGGCACCGGCTCCATTCGAACAGGTGAACCGAATCGGAACCGAACCGGCCGAATCGGGACTGGAACCGATTTTGGTTCCATTTTTCACGGAACCGTCCGGTTCTTGTCTTTTTTTTAATTAATAAAAAATCTAACACTTTATTTATAAAAATATGGTGAAATTCATTTTCGTCCCTTTAGTTTGACCTAATAACCAAAATGGTCCCCCCATTTTCAGTATTATGTTACCAAGTACCTTTAGTTTCCAAAAATCTATATTTTGGTCCTTGCCATCCAATTCCGTTAGGGCACGTTTGGCAGACGGGATAGGATGGGAATCGGATTAATTTTAGTCCGAATCTCATGTTTGGCAGCACCAATGGGATGGGTTAAATGAATCCCAACAGTAAAATGAATCCCAGTCTAATGGGATAAATGAATCCCAACCAAAATGATGGGATTCAAATGAATCCCATCTCTTCGTCTCATCATCTTTTTCTTCTTGTTGAAACCGAATCATCATCTTCTTCTCCTTCTCAACCCAATTCAATCAATTACACCAACACCCAAGTCAATTAACTAAACCAACACCAAAATCAAACAATGTTTCTTTGATAAATTAACAATATAATTCGAATAACAAAATAAATGATAATCACCTCTCTTTTTTTAATCAAAAGAAGCAGAGTTCCAATCATGAACTAATTTGTAATATAATCTTATGCATTGGAAGCATCAGCATCTGAGGGAGACTTGTGGTTGTCTTCATCGACGTCATCGGGATCGCAAGAAGGGTCGGACTTGTCCATGGCTGCCTGAGCTTTGTTGAGAAACGGCTTGAAAGAAATCTCGATTGCGAGCCACCCAAGTGCTAGGGGAGATGTGGATGACAATATTTATTGTCGTGGAGAAGGATGAGAAGAGAGAAGAAGAAGAGAGAAGGAGAAGAGAGGTGAGGAAGAAGAATCGAGAATGAAAGAAGAAAACAAAATTGATGGGTTTGGTAAAGTGTTAGATATCAGGTATGTTTTTCTTTTCTTTTTTAATTTGTTTTTTTTTTTTTAATTTTTTTAATATATTTTTAATCCTATCCCAAGTTACACCAAACACATGATTACTCTATTTTTTATCCTATCCTATATTACACCAAACACAAGATAACATTAAAATTAATCCCATCCAATCCTATCCTATCCAATCCAATCCCATCTCTTAAAAATAGTCCTATCCTATCCCGTGCACCAAACGGGGCCTTAGAGTTTTCAAAGATTAAGTTATTGTTGCGAGGGTAAAATGGTAACTTACATAACAAATATAAAAATCTGATCAAAAAGTAATTATTAATTAATTTAATTAAAAAATAAAACAAACATTCAAACCCTATCTCTCTCACTCGATCCTCTCTCCATCACCATCAGATCTTGTTGAACACCAGATCTTCTCAAATTGAATCACTTTCTTTGTATAGGAGAATCATTAGATTCAACCATTCTTCTAATTATTATTTTTATTTTTATTTTATTTATTTATTTATTTATTTTATTTTTTTGAGGAGATTTGGAAATCTCTACAGATCTCATCAAAAACTTTTTAATTTTTAATTTTTTTTTTTTGTTTTGTATGAAAAATTCTGGAAAAATTTCCAGTCTTCTTCAAAAACTTTTTTTTTTGGGTGATATAGGAGCACTACCAAATTTTCCAGATTTCTTCAAGAGATGTGGAAAAAGGTTTCTAGGTTCTGGGTTTGATTCAATTTTGTTTTTCGGTTTTTCGATTTGTTTTTTGATTTTGGTTTGGTGGTTTTGTTACAGAGCTGGTTTTGCCTTGATGATGTTACAACATCATTGAAAATTTTCGATGATTTTATAGTGAATAATTAACGTTCAAAATCACATTTTCTTTAGGAGAAATTTATTGATTTCATGTTTTGCGTTGATGTAATCTTTTGGGTGTTTGTAGGATGACCTTGCTTTTGGGACTCCTGGTTCTGGAAAATCCACCTTGCTTTTAGCTCTTGCTGGGAAACTTGATGGTAACTTAAAGGTTTGTGCACACTGGGTTGCAATTCTGTACATCAATTAAAGCATTTCATCTGATTAATTTCATGATTGTCACTTGTCTCTTGCTTATTTAATTAATCTAAAATATTGCAAGGGTGTTGTTGGTCTTTATTCTGTTTTACTATGAAATTGGTGTTGGCACGCAGAAAACTGGTAAGATTTTGTACAATGGGCATGAGCTTGATGAATTTCGTGTTCAAAGGACTGCGGCATACATTGGCCAGACGGATAATCATATTGCATAACTCACGGTTAGAGAAACCTTGGATTTTGGTGCTAGATTTCAAGGTTCAAGCGAAGGGTTTGCAGGTTTGTTTATCGATGATCATTGGAACTCAATAAGTAGAATCCTAGGATGCTTGATCATGTTCTAGGTTTGTTTCACTGGTTATGTTTACTGTTTTTCTTTCCATTTTTACTCTAGGATACATGGAGGATCTGAATTATTTAGAGAAGGAAAAGATCTGTTGTTCTTGAGGGATTCGATGATGAATGAGAGAGAGAGAGAGAGAGAGAGAGAGAGAGAGAGAGAGAGATCTGTTGTTCTTTAGAAGATGGTGATGGAAAAGAAGAAGATGAAGTTGGTAAAGAAGAAGAAGAGTGTGATGATACGATTTTGATGTTTGATGTTGAACCCAGAACTGGGTTCTGTTTGGAGCTTTTTTTTTTTTTTTTTTTTTTTCCTCTTTTGTTTAAAATAAAAATCAGGGGCAGCAGGGTCATTTGACCCTCTATCCCTATAAGATTTCACTCTTTCAATGGAAGTCGTGACAAAATGACTAAACGAGACAATTCTGAAAACCAGGGAATCGGTTTAGCTATTAGGTCAAACTAGAGGGACGAAAATGAATTTCACCCATAAAAATAAAATGTTTAAAAGAGAAAGGACATTCTAAAGTACTGGGCCATGGCTCATAATACTTGTCCAAGTAATTATGTTTTACCTTCCATTTTCCTTCTTTTTATATGGGTTAGGCATCTCTTCATTGCTCTTATTTATCCGATGTGGGATTGAATACAACTATGGTTATAATCAAAACGATTGTTTATCAAATTTGCATTCATTGAAAGGTAAGGCTACAACAAACTTCCAAGTAAATTTATAATTTAGAAAAGGGTGATTCATTCAAAATAGAAAAATAATAGTAATAGTAATTTTCACCAAAATCGTATTCCAGGTCTTTCGATTCGGATTGTATTGAAATTCTTTTGGACTTTTGTGAACCTTAGATACAATGATAACATTGATTTTTTGTGGTGTAGGCAGTGGGTGGAAATATATTGTGTAAGTTGGAGTCTTAGAGATGTTGATATATCAATATTTAACATCCAAAACAAGAAAAAGTAAGCAGCCTCACGACTCACGTACACCTCACTCTTTTAATCGACTTCAACACCAAGCAGGGCCGGCCCAAAGGGGCAGCAAACCTAGTATTTGCTGGGGCTCTCAAGCCAAATTTACTTCTTCTTTGAGGTCTCAGAATCCAATATATTTATGTTTAAACAGAGCTCAATTCCCAACCTTTTACTGCTTTTATTTATATATTTTCCTTTTTGACCCAATGAACTAATTCAATTAAAAAAAAAATTAAAAAAAAAAAAAAAAAAACTTCATGCCCTATAAACTTGTCATTGTTTTTGTTTAGTCATTAATTTTTACATGTTGATTTTGACTCCTCTTTTAATTATTTATTTTATTTACAATAGTAGATTAGTATCCATTAATTTTAGGCTTTAGTGATCTCAGTTATCAGATCTGTATGTGTATTGTGTATTTGTGTATTCAATTTATTAAGCTTTTTTTGAATCATTTCTTGAATCTTTTATGGCCAAACAAGAATATTTTATAATGGATTCTTTTATAACAAATTATATAATTATAATCATTAATCAAATTGACTACAGTCTGCACAAATACACAAACGGATTTAAACGAAAAAAATACAAGTTAAAAATAAAATAATCTTTTATTATATAAGGCCTTGATTTTTGTTAATATTATAAAATCGCTCGGGTCCCAAAATGTCTGAAAACGGCCCTGACACCAAGCAATTCCTAGCTCCTCTTGCAATCTACACAACAAAATCAACTTGAGAGAGAGAGAGATAGAGAGAGAGAGAGAGAGCATTATATGAGTAGCTTTGCTCGTTTCCTTTGAATTCTCTGGTAAATGGTTATGGAGATGGCACCATCAAATCAATGAACAAATAGGATAATGTCGCACTCTTTTCACTTCTGTATTATAATTTCATATTTCAAAAATAATTTTAAATAATTTTATTTTCCTCAAAAATGATTCCCAATAATTTCATTTTGATCGATGAATGATTTATAATTGTATTAATTCAATTGAATCTAAAACTACACCTGTTAAAAATAATAATCTAAAACTACACTAAACACAAGATAAATTATTTTTAATTCATCCCACATTATTTATTAAAAATGATAATACTGATTATCATATATATATATATATATATATTATAAATAAAATGTAATATTTTGTAATGTAAAAAAAAAATAAAAAAAATAAAAAACCGAACCGTCGAAACCGCCGAACTGGAATCGAAACCTCTTAAGTCTGGTTCTGGTTCCCCTTACCCAAGAATTGGAACCGCTGGTTCTGAATCAGAACCGGCATCAAGTCTACCTCCACCCGACGCCTCCACAGACATTTTTCACGCGATATTTCTACTTGTAAGGCTTATACATATTCTGCGACTATTCAACTTACTTAAATATATGTGACACTGCCATGAAAGTTTCTACTTTATTAATTTATAAAAATAAATTTTTAATTTTTTTAATCAAATTTAATTTAAAATACTTTTTGCTTTCTTTGAATCGATTAAAATGATTTTATTTATCTTAATATAATTTTATACTTACCTCTAAAAAAAAAAAATAAAAAAAAAAACGATTGAATTATTTTTTATCTAATCTCATTTTATACCAAACAAGAGACAATCTTATTTTATTCAAATTCATAATGCACCAAACACATCACAGTACTAATTTAGTTCAGTCCAATCTAATCCCATAAAAATAGTCCATTCAAATCCCACACGCCGAACGCACCCGAAGAGAATAATATACATTTTTAAAATTAATATGCATTTAAAGAAATACATTCTTTTTTTAAATTAAAAAAAAAATGGGAATGCAAATACAATCAAAGTACACTAACTAAGTTGTATCATACTATCGTGTTCAAAATATCAAATTTATACATTATAACAACAATCTATCTTTCAACGTAGACAGTCATGGACTTGTTAAAAATTCATTTTATACGTTACAACGGAAGTCGGGAGCGATGTCTTAACAAGTTTTATTATAGAATAAACTAAGTTGTTGATGTATAAATACGAAGAGATTGAGTCAAATACAATAATATAAAGTTTATAAACTAAAATTAGATTAATCTAATATTTTAAAACGAAATAAAATAATCAAACACATGTAATTCATAAATATATATATATATAGTTTAGAGATAAAATTTTTGAAAATTGAGAAAGAAGTAGATTCAATTTTGGAGAATGTGAGAGAAAATTGGTATAAAAATCGGTTTTATGAAAAATAGGAAATATGAAAGGGAAGAAAAAAATCTATGAGTCAGTGTTTGTGATGCAAAAATAATAATAATTATTATAAATGGCATTGTGATCAACAATGTCATGTTGTTGGATATATTTATTAAAAATATTATAGCAAGGTATGTGTACTTGCGATGCAAAGGGTTTTTCTTCAATTGTATCAAATTATAAACATGACACACAATTCTACATCGGAAATATGAGAAAATCTTGTATGAAACTACCACATGATGAGACTATGAGACAGTTTAATGAGATTGCAGCATTTATCTTGGAAACATAAAAATAAATTATAAAATTCTAAGTTGGTGCAATCCCATTGGATGGCCTCACGGTCTCACCACGTGGTAGTCCAATGCAAGATTTTCTCCAAAAATATAGACAGATGTAAGTTCATTACTTGCACTCTAGTAATTGACAGATTTGGCAACGCACACTCATAATATTGAATGAGTTAATAAATTCTTTGGCAACTAGATAAGATGAGATCGGTACAGTGGTAAAGCCTCTCACACCCACACCATGAAGTTGTAGATTCGAGTCTTTTCCCCTTTTCCCCTCCCCACAAAACCCCGAATTATTGTAATATTTCAAAAAAAAATTAAAATAATAATAATAAAAAAAATCTTTAGCAACTTCCATTTATATAGCCCTGACCATTGAAGAGCAACAATCATTGGACTCACCAGTCCAAACTTGTTGACAACATTGTCATTATTATAAAATTAGATATTATTTACAAATCCTTCTTACAAGACAGATTACATCACTCCTTGCACTAGGGGCATTTTCGTCTTTTCCAACAAAACCCCATTTTTATAATAATCATAACAACAACAACAACAACAACAACAACAACAGAATAAGATAAGACGAGTTCGGCCAATGATTTACCCCTCACACATAACCTACAGGATGACAACAGAATAAGAGAATAAGATAAGACGAGTTCGGCCAATGATTTACCCCTCACACATAACCTACAGGATGACAACAGAATAAGATAAGACGAGTTCGGCCAATGATTTACCCCTCACACATAACCTACAGGATGAGTTGGGGGTTTATTCTGACCCCCTTTCCAAATCTAATTAAATACCTTTCTTTAAATTAGATTGATAAGCCAGAAAAGTGACAACAGCTTGAATAATACTGGAAGTAATTGCGAGAAGTGCTCCGATGAAAGCAAGCAGACTCCAGCGCCCATTAAAATATTGGTGAATGTCATGAAAGACTTTATGTAGCCATATCAACCCTTTTTTGTCAAAATAGTTATCAATATTGCTCTTCACTTTATCATACATTTCGAAATTTGGGTTCAAGTGTGTGCTTATTTCATTGAACAGCTGAACTATCTCTTCATCGTTGCCAAGTTGATTCAGAAGTATGTTCTTCTCTCGCAACTTCTCCACGTCTTCGGTTTGATCAATGAGCTTACTCAAGATGTACATGTAAGTTGAGACTACGGGTATATCCTTCAAATTAGGAGACATCTCATAAGCTAACATGTTCATGATCATTCTTGATGTTGATTCCTCCATAATGATGGGAGGCAGCTTTAATGTGCCGCCACGGAAACTGATGTCTCCCACACAACTTGTCTTACTGTGCTTTAAATTGATCCCAGCTTCACTGAGCTTCCCGATATTGCGAAATGGGACGGGGAACCTATCTCGATCAGATTCATTTATATTATACTTCAATTTATCAAAGTGATAAACAGTCCAGTCGATGATGATCTCTATGATCTCTATGAGGTCATACTTTTTGTCTATTTTATGAAGTGGTAGAATGAGCGTTTTCCGTAAAAGAGCGAGAAGATGAACATGACCATGACCACCTTTAAGCTTGCACAAAATCTCATCTTTGTTCTTGTGCCACTCTTTTGGTGTTCTAAAGCAATAGAAGATGAACTTGTAGATTGATTGCAGGAGCTCGTCCTCTTTTGAAGTGTGTTGAATTATGAGCTGGAGGAGCTGGTAAGGAAGTTGGTTTTCCAACAAGAACAAATCCTGCTCTATGCGCACGGCAGTATCATTATTTAGCATCAAATTTCTAACGTGCGCATCCCGAATTCCCCAAAAATCAACATAAATGTAGATGAACTGCAGAATTGCACAACCATCCACCAGAAACATCCAAGCGAGTTCGTGATCTTTATCTTTATAGTCATTAGTTAAATCATCACTGTAGCAGTTCTTTAATTCATTGATCTGTTCCTTAATACCTTTATACAGATCTTCTTTTTTAACATGATTCTGTTTGAGGAAGAAAGCTGCTAAATTAAACTTGGTCTGTTTTGCCATCTCGAGAGTGCGATCTGGGTAGTCGGAGCAAGGACCGAATGCAAACATCTTTGGTTCAAAATACTTCTTCAATTTATCGTTGTCTCGTAGATTGTCTGGAACCTTTTGTATCTTTGGATCAGCATCATCTTTCTCATATACCTTGTTAACCAATTCTGTGGCTTTCTCGAAAGAAACGAACTGCTCATTTTCTTGTTCACTGAATCTCTGATCACTGGATTCTTCAATCTGATCGAACTGCTCAATGGATTCTTCAATCTGATCGAACTGCTCATTTTCTTGTTCACTGAATCTCTGATCACTGGATTCTTCAATCTGACTGAACTGCTTCTTTTCTTGTTCACTGAATCTCTGATCACTGGATTCTTCATTCTGATCGAACTGCTTCTTTTCTTGTTCACTAAATCTCTGATCACTGGATTCTTCATTCTGATCGATCCTAATGCCGATCCACTCATTGCCTCCATCTCTGTCACTGCTGCCAACACTCGCTCCTCCACCCGACGCCTCCACAGACATTTTTCACTGCAATATTTGTAAGGCTTATACTACATATTCTGCGACTATTCAACTTACTTAAATATATGTGACACTGCCATGAAAGTTTCTACTTTATTAATTTATTTTATTCTAAAAATATTTTTTTAATTTTTAACCAAATTTAATTTAAAATATTTTTTTACTTTCTTTGAATCGATTAAAATGATTTTATTTATTTTCATATAATTTTATACAAACTTCTAAAAAAAAAAAAAAAAAAACAATTGAATTATTTGTTATCCAACCCAATATTATACCAAACAAGAGACACTCTTATTTTATTACAATTCGTACTGCACCAAACACATCACAATACTAATTAATTTAGTCCGATCCAACTCAATCCCCTAAAAATAATTCAATCCTATCCAATTCAATCCCACGCGCCAAACGCACCCTAAGAGAATAATATACATGATTTACAATCAATTCTTGTGCAAACATGGAACTGAGTATCTCTATTTTTAACCTTCTCTAATCAAGTTGGTTGGTTCAACAAGTCCCTTTCAAGTTTTAAATAAGAATCCATAAATCTCATCACAATCACTAGAGAATGAGGAAAACCCAAATTTCAGGAATATGTTTGAAGACCATTGTTTCAAAGTAATTCGAAAATTAGAAATCTAAAATAATATTTTATTAATATTAAATACATATAATATATTCATCAACTTTTACTTAATTTTTTCTTTTGTTTTACATGAGAAATGTTTTTGAGAAGGTAGATATATAATATATGTGAACTGAAGTCAGAATTTTCAAGAAAAAATAAAAAGACTGAAGTCTGAAGATATCATCAGGTGGATAATGTTAAAATCTTCTACTTCTTTGACTATCAGTAATTCAGTATCAGGTTTGAGTCTGAAATATTAAAAAACCAAAATTAAATTTTTTTTCCAGAAAAAGCAAACCTAAGCAGATACCGGTAATGGACCACCACTGGTTAGTGAGCTGCACATGCTCACATCACAATGTAATTATTATTCCACTTCACTACTAATTTATAACTTGATATCTAATCGATTCAATTTTTTTTATTTATCAAAAGTTACATTTTTAATAAATGCAACAATAAAATTGGAATGTGTTGTTGTATTGATTTTTTTTAGGAATACCGAAATAATTTTAAATATTTATTAATTTAATTATATATTAAATTAGTTTAATAAGAAGAATGTCAAAAATAAATAATTTTTAATTATATTAAAAAATAAAGATAAATTTATATGTATGTTCTAGATAAATTTACGTTGTATTTTTTAATATCTTAATTTTTTTAAAATGAGCTAGCCCACCCTAGCCATGTATAGTTACGTCTCTTCTAAGTGTAATATTATTATATAATTATACGGTTTAATATGACTCGATGATAGAGGGTGTTCATTTAATTAAGTAATATCTAGGTTCGAGTGACCATCACCTATGTGGTATAATATATATATATATATGCTCTGATACCAAAAGGTAGAACTAGCTAGTAAAATAGAATTTACATAACAAAATATAGAAAACTTAAAAACATAAAAGGAATTCAAAGATTTATGAACAAATATTGGCACAATACAATGTCACACTCCTGGTCTAGAAAAATAAACTGACAGATAAATACGTCAAAAGATAAATTGGTTCAGAGAACTTACAATGACAATTGGCTCTTATACAAAAGAAATGGTCGCAAACTTTATTGGTGATGAAACACTGTAGTGTTTGTACAGAAGAAGAAGGTTTACAGAGAGAAAGGCTTTCTGAGAATATTTTAAAACTTAGAAAATGAAAAATTCGAACCTGAGTCTAATGGTTTACGTTCCCCTTATATAGGAGGATTAACCTGAGTTAAAAGATTAAAGTAACCTTGGTTGAGAATATTAACATAAAATGTTTTATTATGCAGAGACAAACAGAAGTATCCTGCTCCAAACGTCAGCCCTTACGTACCAATTGGAAAAATTAATTAAATAATAAAAAAATAAAATAAAATAAAATAAAAAGTAAAATCCGGGTAAAACTCGGGCAAAATCCGGGGTATGAATACCCGGAAACCCGACCGGGTTTTTCCGGACCGGATACCCGGATTCGAAAATCCAGATATTTCCCGGCCGGATACCCGAACTGTTAAAACCCGGGTACCTGGCCGGGTCCGGGTATACCCGACCCGGACCCGGGTTTTTGCCATCCCTAAGGAGGATAATGTTAAGATCTTCTACTTCTTTGACTATTAAAAAACCAAAATTAAATTTTTTTTCCAGAAAAAGCAAATCTGAGCGGATACCGGTAATGGACCACCACTGATTGAGATAGTAGGCTTGAACGGAGGAAGGGAGGAGACCGATTGGGCCACGCTCGGCGTATTCGGGTTGGAATAGGAGATGGGTGCGTAGAGAGATAAGTCATAAGAGGAAGAGGAAGAGGGCCTGGAGAGAAAACAGAAAAACTTGACTATTTGAGCTGGATGTGGGGTCGGCAGGAGAGAAATAAATCATTGAATTATTACAAACCTAACTAATTATTGCCTAATCCGTGCAGTTGGTGGAACCATGTGCGTAGCCATTGATCGCTTGGGAACCTTAATCTGCATGATCACATGTAGAATCGTACACACATCACATGCACACATCACAATGTAATTATTATTCCACTTCGCTACTAATTTAATGAGCCAGCTATGGTACAAATCTCATATGTGTATTGTACCATACAAATGAATAAAAAGGTGTAAAAATAATAATAAAAAAATGAAGTCAGCTATCGCCCACTAAAAAGCAACCGGTTTTAATCGGTTGCTGCAATATATATATATAATAAAAAATTATTTTTTACAAAAAAATTAATGAAAAAATTCATTTAAAATACTTGAAAATCATAATTTATATTATATTAAATAAATAAAATAAAATAAAATTTTTAAAAAATTTGAATTTTAAGAACGAGTTCAACGTTGGTTGAATAGGTTTAACGTTCATCCTAACGTCAAACATGTTCGGTGAACAAGTCAACGTAATTTTTCAAAAAAATTATTTTTTATTAAAAAATTAATGAAATTTATCATGAATAAGTTCAACGTAGATTGAACGAGTAACGTAGGTTGAACGAGTTTAACGTTCATCCTAACGTTAAACTTGTTCGGTGAACAAGTAAACGTAAACCACATGATGGACAAGTTCAACGTTATGTGAACAAGTTTAATGTTAGTCCTAACGTTAAACTTGTTCGGTGAACAAGTCAACGTAATTCTTTAAAAAAATTATTTTTTATAAAAAAATTTATGAAATTTATCATGAACAAGTTTAACGTTCATCCTAACGTAACGTTAAACTTGTTCGGTGAACAAGTCGACGTAAACCACGTGATGAACAAGTTCAACGTTATGTGAACAAGTTTAACATTAGTCCTAACGTTAAACTTGTTCGGTGAATAAGTCAACGTAATTCTTCAAAAAAATTATTTTTTATAAAAAAATTTATGAAATTTATCATGAACAAGTTTAACGTTCATCCTAATGATTAATTAAGATGAACGTTAAACTTATTCGGTGAACAAGTCAACGTAAACCACGTGATGAACAAGTTCAACGTTATGTGGACAAGTTTAACGTTAGTCCTAATGTTAAACTTGTTCGGTGAATAAGTCAACGTAATTCTTCAAAAAAATTATTTTTTATAAAAAAATTTATGAAATTTATCATGAACAAGTTCAACGTAGGTTGAACAAGTTTAACGTTCATCCTAACATTAAACTTGTTCGGCGAACAAGTCAACGTAAACCACGTGATGAACAAGTTCAACATTATGTGAACAAGTTTAACGTTAGTCCTAAAGTTAAACTTGTTCGGTGAACAAGTCAATGTAATTCTTCAAAAAAATTATTTTTTATAAAAAAATATAGGAAATTTTTCATGAACAAGTTCAACGTAGGTTGAACTATTTTAACGTTAATCCTAACGTAAAACTTGTACGGTGAACAAGTCAACGTAATTGTTGAAAAATAATAAAAAAATTAATTTGTTTTTTTTCATGAACAAGCTCAACGTACGTTGAAAAAGTTTAACGTTTGTCTTAACGTTAAACTTGTTCATTGAACAAGTCAACGTAGTTCTTCAAAAAAAAAATTATAAAAAAATATAGAAAATTTTTCATGAACAAGTTCAACGTACGTTGAACGAGTTTAACGTTTGTCCTAACGTTAAACTTGTTAACGTTAAACTCGTTCGGTGAACAAGTCAACGTAATTCTTCAAAAAAATTATTTTTTATAAAAAAATATGTAGGAAATTTTTTTTCATAAACAAGTTGAACGTAGGTTGAACGATTTTAATGTTCATCATAACCTTAAACTTGTACGATGAACAAGTGAACGTAATTGTTGAAAAATAATAATCTTTTTAAAACAATTAATTTGTTTTTTTTCATGAACAAGTTCAACGTAGGTTGAATGAGTTTAACGTTCATCCTAACGTTAAACTTGTCCGGTGACCAAGTCAACGTAATTTTTGAAAAAAATAAAAAATTTACAAAATTAATTTATTTTCCATGAACTGAACAAGTTCAACGTACGTTTAACGAGTTTAACGTTCTCATCCAAACATTAAACTTGTTCGTTTACGTAATTCTTCATAAAAAAAAAAAAAAATTGGAAATAAAAAAATTTATGAAATTTATGAAAATTCTAAATTGTTTGATTTAAAATAAAATAAATTAATTTTCAAAATTTGTTTTTCAACAACGAGTTGAAGGTAGGTTGAAAAAGGATAACGTTCCTCTAAACGTTAAACTTGTTTGGGCGAAACATTGTCCATAATGTTGCACAAAAGTAGATCGGGCAAAATTTAGTTTAGAAGCAGAAGTAGGAGGGAGGGCAAACGCACAACCAAAAACACTAAAACTATACACAAAGATCATCCACAGTCTTAAACTATACATAAATGAAAGAAAGAGAAAAATTTAAAGAAATAAAACTTATATGAAAATAGTCAATCCAAGATAGATAAATATGTCCATAAAGAAATAAAACTTATATCAAAATAGTCAATCCAAGTCAGATAGATATGTCTTATAAAGCAATAAAATAGTACTTAAAGTAACAACATTAAGAAAAACAAAGGCAATTCAAAGATAAAAGCTAAACAAAACCAAATAAATGAAAATAAAACTGGTTCGGGGTGACACGATAACTAAGGGCCCTGACATGGCAAATTGGGGTCCTGTGGTGGCATGTTTGGGTCTGGCGGTGCGTGCTGCGAACTGGTCCTTGGCCCTCGTGCTTGCTGGGAGTTGTTTCCTGGCCCTCTGGAAGGAAGCCTAGCTTCCCTTCGGTACATGAATGGAATCTCAATGCCATGGTTGACCAAACCCTGTTGGAAAGCATTCAACCTCTGATTTACGTTTGTGAATTCTCCCATGTAGGCTTGATGGTTGGAGTTCATATGCTGGTTCAACTTGGATGGCTGAATGGATTTTTGAGTGATAAGGGCAACCTTGGGGAGAGTTGAGTGAGCTCGCCATGGGGTCGCTAACCTCTCGGTTTGAAGATGGATTTTTGCCTGATAAAGGCGACCTTGGGGAGAGCTGAGTGAGCTCACCATGGGGTCGCTAACCTCTCGGTTTCTTGGATGGATTTTTGCGTGATAAAGGCGACCGGGGAGAGCTGAGTGAGCTCGCCTTGGGGTCACTAACCTCTTAGTTTGAGGATGGATTTTTGAATATCATTATTCATTTATTTCGATTTAAAATAAATTAACTAACAATAATACTACAATGCAAATTTTATGTGAATTTAAAGATCTAGTCATAGCAGCAACAAAGGGGTCGATGAGGCAGAACAAAAAATCCGGTGGCAAAACGCGTAAATGTGGGAAGTGTGGACAACCTAGGCACACATCAAAGACATGTCATGCTCGTGTTCAAAATAATGAACATTTGCTTTTCCAATTAATGAAGTTTCAATGGCACAGTTTACCGATAAGTTGAATGACGATGCATTTTCCATAACCAACTCAACACCAGCTATGTACATGCAACATAACTAATGGTGGAGGCCGCATAACTTTATGTGATAGATTCGTGTGACAATTTGACTTTTGTTATCAAAGATACATGAGCTACGCTGTGTGACTGGTGTGAATTAAATATTTTGTGCTTTCATAAGATATGCCATTTTTGCAATAAGGTGGGAGGCATGAAATTTATTTTTAGAGGCTATACTGCCGCTTGATTTTTGTTGGCCTGAAAATGGAAAATTGTAATGACTTGTAGAATTTAGAATATGTAAAAGAGACTTCTTAGTGCTTGCATTTGATTAGTTTCAACGCGTAAGCTACAAAAGAACTAAATTCAGTTGATAATGAAAGGCGATTTGGAAATTCTACATTGAGCACACACAACAAACCAGTTTCAAATAACACCCGGTACCGCATCCTGTATTCAATCTAATACAGAAATGTGGTCAACTTATTATCATTGAATTTTATTGATGACACAAAGTAGGTTTTTCTTGCATTGAATTATCTGGTTAACAAAATAATCTACACAAAAACTTCATTTTGACTTGGTATTTGGGTTTCTTGATAACTATGGAGCAATTCACCAACTAATATAGATATGGTAATTGCCCAGAATTCAATTGTGCTCTAATTCAATTATTTAGGGGGTGACTTCTGTTTGAACTCTGAAACACATTGATATAACATCGTTTGATTATCAAAAGACTAATGCGCATAACTTACGCAAGCAATACACAGAATATATAGATAATGAATAAAATCACAGTAATAATTAGATAATGAAGTGTTTTGACACTTTGGGAGAAACATTAATCTATGATTTTGTAAAACCAGATCACCTCATACGTGCAACAACGCAAGCAATTGAAGCATGCAGACAAACTATGTAAATATCTACGATATCCAATAATGAATGCATGAATCAGAATAAATATATATATATATATAAAGGAAAATTATTGGACCACAAAAAATGTAGATAGAGTTAAAGCTTCAAGCACAATCAAGTTATATTTGAGTATTGAAGATCTTTAAAATACAAAAGTATAACACCATAAAAAATTCCGAGACCACTGAGTATACACGTGTCTCCTTATTTCTCCATAGTTCCATCCATCTAGAAAGACCGAACCTGCTTTTGGGGAAGTTATGAAGATCCAGTCAAACGCAGTATCTGCCGCCATCACAAAAATGCAATGGAAAAAAAAAATTAGAACAGAACTCATGTGCTTGTTGTTTTAAACAATGATACCAAATATATACATGACATGAGAACTCCCACCTTTTAGATAGAAAGATTAATTCTACCATGTATAAAATTCACCTAAGTATCACTAACAAGTGAGGAGCATATGGCACAAAACAGCCTGATATTTTCAGTTGTAGACAACTATGAAAATACAAACACCGAAAACAAGGCCTCATAATACACATGATTGGTTACAAACTCTCTGGACCTTTAGTTGGTCCCTATGCAGCAGTCACCTACCCCGTTGGCATTGGCAACTAAAGTTCATACTACAATCAAACTTAATGAGAAGTTAAGAGTACTTCACTTTCTTTTTTTTTCTTTTTTTTTTCTATTTTCATTAGGCAAGTGGAAACTTACCGCTTAATAGTTAATATAGAAGGAAACATACCGCTTATTATACATTCAATACATCACTTGCATATTCTGTACTAGAGAATTTTTATAATTAATAGGTCCTAGAAAAAAAAAAAAAACGTTAATTAACAATTTCATTTTTGTTTGGTCTACTAGCAACCAAGAGCATAAAATAATTTTCAGGAAACTAAAAATTTCTTTGTAGAATAAACAAAAAAGAACAATGGACAGAAGGAAGAAGCCTTCTATAATGGTTGTTTCATCCACTAGTTTGGAGAGGATAAACATCAAGTACATATAAGAGGATAATTGAAACTGGAAGGGGTAACCTTTATAATGATTTCAAGATAATATCTGCATAATGGATTTTCAAATGAGTATAACAACTATTGGACTATAGTTGAAAACTTTTTTAACCTTGGCCTCTAGATCTGTTCAAGGCTTCAAGCATAACTAAAGGGAAAAAAATGGATGCAAACTCGGGCTCAAGAAAAGTGCTTATGTTTAACTCACCTATTACTATGTAAATCCTATATAAATTACTAGAACAAGCACATCACAAAGCCATGCTATACCTCAATCTTGAACATGACTTATGGAATTAACTCAATGTGAGAATGGTACAAAACAAATATGACAAAACAAAAAATGTAGTCAATTCCTCATTATCAAAATGAGAGAATTTAAGCAAGATATCACTATACCTCTCAGTGTTAATCCTAGTTATGTCTCAATTTCATGAGCCAAAATTTACTAAATTTCAGTACATATTTAAGACTCAATTGTCTAGAATTAGGATCTTAAATGTCTCAACTTGGATCACCTAATATGTGAATCAAATCATCATTAAGTCAAGTTTGAGAGCTTGTTTGCACAATTATAATCAAAAATATAATCTTCCTTACTACTGGATCACAACCTACTTAACCTACAGCAAGTCATGCAATAATTCATACAAAAACAAGCAATCGAGTAAAATATTATTGTTTCAACTTTAAGAATAAAAAGGTGTCACACTGTCAGTTACACATAAACAGAAAACGTGATTGAATTTTCAGAAGAATACAATTACTCAGGGAAAAAGAATATTACACAACTTGCTAAAAAACTCATGAAGTATCCATTTCGTTTTCTTTTACATAAATGATGAGAAACATTGTACCAAGACATATATATGATTTTCTTAAAGAAGAGAAATGATAGGTCCTGCATATTATATTTCAATTTCTTCCCAAGTTCTTTTTTTCCTTTGTCTAATCTGGTCTCTGGAAAAGGATCTAATTTTTTTTTTTGTTCCTTTTGCTTTCTCAATAAAGTTTATATATTATTTTTACAAATAAAATACTATTACTAAAAAAATGCTTAGAATAATATGAATAGTAAAACTCATTGTGCAATGAGACAATAAAAACTCAATTTTTTTGCTATACAGATTGCAACTTGGTGAGATGCTGCATGTATGTGTAAACCATGACTGGACAGGGGAGCATGTGAACCCAACAACAAAGACATTAACATACCTTCACATTATTAAGGGATTCAAGTAACTTCTTTGGATCTGCACAACCATCCCGGAGGGCCGAAAGTATTCCGCAATTGCAATATTATGAAGAATCTGATAAGAAAATCCATAGATCAATAGCTTGAAAGACAAACCAAAATGGAGGAAGACATGCCAAAATTGGGTTTCAACTCTCTTAATTACGTGAAAGAACAAAGCTTGTAGCATGATCGTATGTGCAATTAACATCCAATAATCTTATATTCAGCACTAGCAGACTGAACCTTAAACAACTTTTTCTTTCTCATCATCTATGTCCTACAAGGCTCATAACTTCATAACAGAAGAAGACTAACCTAGCACAGCAATTAAAAAAAATGCTAATTTATAACTTGATCAAGCTAACTAACACTAAATCATGATAATTTTAAAGGGAACTACTACTGGTTTCAATAATGCATGAGAATTGAGATTGATAATCAAAATAGCAATGCAACACATTGTAAAGGCTTATAAAGTAAGGAGCTTTACAGACCATATATTTCAATTATCAATTATAAGAGAAACCCAATCTTTCAAAACACTAAACAGGTACATCACAAAAAATTAAAATGACAGACATAGCAGCAGAGCAATAGATCATGCAAAAACAAAATCTTTCTGTAGTCATGGGATGTTGAAATGTCACTTCCAAATAATGAGCCTCTATATAATTTGCAAACCACACAAATTATAAATTGTAGTATCAATAATTCAGGCCAAAGCTTTATTTCAACTTTCTAAAATGATTCATTGATAAGAAAAACAATATACCCGATGTCTAAAGCTAAAACAAACACAAATTGTTGAAATAAAAGAGCGAACAAGAGCAAATTGCAACATGCTGCAGTTCAACAAACAACAACTCTCTATAGAAATATTTGGTTTACAAGTGACAAATCATTCTTAATCCAATCAATTCAAACAACGAATAATGGACATTTGATTGAAGTAATGCAGAGACAGACTAACCGCAATCTTTATTGGTAAATTTGCCAGTCTTGTTGGGTTGTTCAAGAGAAAACCAAGTAGGTGGCAACACTTGATCATCCTCTGCCGCGACAGACCGAACACGACCCATTGAGTCCCCGAAAGAATGAAGGAAGCCAGAGTCATCATCACGGTTGAAGACAGACATCAGCACCTCCTCATCTTCAACATCTTGTATTCTGAAAACAAACTCTTCATTCCAAATTGGGTTAGCGTTATTTTTCAGAATCCTAGTCTTAGACTTGTTCTTGCCAACTTGAACTTTCACATACAAATCTCTAACAAGCAAGTCTTTTGCTTGCAACACATACACGTAGAGCCTCTGGGACTTTACCCAAAAAAAAAAAAAAACTTTGAAGAAGAAGAGAGAAAACGAAAGTGGGTTTGCAAAACCTAGAAAGGAAACAACAAAAAGGAGAGGCGGGTAGTGGGTACTCACATAGAAGCAGCAGAAATACCATTAGAAGAACCATAGAGAGACACCCCTTCATTCATGCCTCCCAAAAACTTTGTTAGTTTCTTCTTTCAAACTCCACTGCACAGAAAAACAAAAACGACTCAAGCGAAAAGAAGAATTCAAGAAGAAGAATAGTAAAAGATTTTAAAAGGTGTGTCTTGCATTTCAGAGAATGGTGGTCATTCATGAGAGAGACAGAGAAGAAGAACAAAACAAATAAAGAGAGGGAGAGTAGTAGAGAAGCCATGGATGAGCTTCAAAGAAGGTGGGATCAAAAGCAAAGTAAGCAACAGCTTTACAGAGAAATAGCCAGAGACCAAACCTATAAATTTTTTTGTCGAAACCCTAATCTTTAGAGAAATAGTAACAGATTTGTAAACACAAATCTAAAGAAAAAAATTATACAAAACCCTAATCTTCAAAGAACAATAAATTACCTTCCAATTTAAGCACCAATTTGATGATTGAGATGCACCCCATTTGCAGAGAGTGAGAGGCAGGAGAGAAACCTAGATGGAGAATGGAGAATGAGAGGAGAGAGACATATTTTGTTTTATGAGAAACACTTTGTACGATCGGGGTCGCGGCACCTTTGCAGCCCCGTAGTGGAAAACAAGAGAAAAAACACGTGGGCCCACGTATTAATTACACGGGTCCCAAGTGTTTTCACTTGTTTTTCCACTATGGGGCCGCAAAGGTGCCGCAACCCCGATGATACGTAACAGCCCTCTTGTTTTATTTGGGTAAGAAACCGGTGTAAAAGGTTGCTGGTGAAATAATATTTTCTAATTTTCTATTTTAATCGGTTGAAATTTGTTCAAAAGTGGTGTTGTACGGTACAAAACACTTTCTTACTTGTACCGTAGCAAGTTCCCTAATTTAAAAGAAGGGTATCTTCTATCGGCGTTTTTCATTTGTTGTTTTATATAAAAAAAAAAAAATGAAAATGAAAATTGTTTTTTATTTTAGTTTCGAAATCTAAAAACGTGTATGGTAACATAAACCGAAAGCTGTATTCTATAAATGAAAACGAAAAAAACGCGTCTGTTAGAATAACCAAAAAATAAAAAAATTGTGATAATGATCTTATTATTTTTTCTATTGGATTTTTTAAGTTAAATAAAATCAAATATGTACTAATAGATGATTGGTCCAGTCTAAAACTGAGTTTGAAATCATAGATAATATCAATTTTTTTAACAATAAGATAGATAATGTCAAAATGGCAGCAGATATTTCTTCCAATCCATTAGACATTTTACGTCAACACAACTATCTTTTTGTCATTGGACTTTTTATGTCAACACAATTTAAAATCTTCCAATTTAAAAAATAAAAAAAATAATGGAGAACCGCTGATATGGAGCTCTGACGTGAAGGAGGAGGCGGCATCAGATAGCTCCATTTTCTGTCATGGAGAAGAAGGAGAAGATGAAGTGTAGAAGACAAGGAAGAAGAAGAAGAACTACGTAGAGGAAGAGGAGAACCAGGGGAAAAAGAGAATAAAGAAAAAAAAATTGATTTTTTTTAAATAAAAAATCAAAATGAAAAACAAAACAAAAAACAAAGTGAAATCATGTTTAAGGTGTTTTCTATATTTTTCAATTTTAACACTGATTTTGTTTTTCATTTTGTTTTTGTTTTCTGAAAATAAATGAAAAATGGTTAACAAATGTAAATTCGAAATCGTTTTTAGAAAACGAAAACGAAAACGAACTGAAAAACAGCTGTAAGACATAACTTAACATCTAATTGATTCATATTTTGTTTATCAACTGTTGAAGCATCCATAATGCATAGGACCCAAACACAAAACCCATTGTGTGCCACCTCACCATTTGTGGGTCTTATTTTCAAAAAATGGCTCTTCCCATTTGAATCCTCTCTAAATAGGTCTCCATTCCCCACAATGCAACTAAATTGGATCCACTTTTTTTACTTTTTTCCAAACAATCATTATTCTTCTTTAAAATATAATATATATATATATTAATCAATAATTATTTAACAAATTATAATTAATTAAAATAAAACAATTAATTAATTTAAAATTATTACAACCGAATTACATCAACAATAAAAATAAATATTTAAAACAAAATATTGTCTATGATCGACTACCACTACAACCAACATCACCATTTTTTCTCATTATATCCCTTTATTGTTGTATTAGCCAAATTTTTGTTTCATTTGAGAGCAACAAGTTTAGATCACAAAACATAATTTTTTATTCAAAAAAAATTTCATCTATTATTTGTTGTTTTTCCCTCTCTGCAAAGTCTTTTGCCACACATTTACGATCAGATCTTTTGGAGCAGATTTGGAGAAATTATGGTAATGAGCCATAATACAGCTATTAATGTAACATGTTTAGTTATATATATATATATATATATAAAATGCTATTTTATAATGTGACAAGTCTAGTAAAATTAATTAAAAAAAATTAATGTTTTCATTCAGATTATTTTAATTTCATTAAAATAAAATTTTAAAATTAAAATTAAATTTATTTATATTTTTTTATTATATATATAATTATTAAAATTAATAATTATATATTTAAATTTAAAGAATTTATATATATATATATATATATAAGCCCAATGATTAGGAGTTATTGGAAACCAAACTCCTATCATTGGACAAGACCCAAATTGAGTTTCACATTTGGAACTCAATAGAAACTCAATTTGGTTTGGGTCTAGTCTGGTAGATCCCATAAATGGGTCTTATTTTTTAGGTCTTATATGTGTCCATTGAGCCCTCCAACTAGATCCACTTAAAAGTGAGTCTTATTTGAGCCTTATTATGGACGCTCTTACATTTTTAATAAATGCAACAATAAAATTGGAATATGTTATTGTAGTGATTTTCTTAAGAATATCGAAATAATTTTAAATATTTATTAATTTAATCATATATTAAATTAGTTTACAATGTATTTTTTTAATATCTTAATTTTTTTTTTTTTTAAAATGAGCTAGCCCACCCTAGCCATGCATAGTTACGTCTCTTCTGAGTGTAATATTATTATACAGTTATACGGTTCAACATGGCTCGATGATGGAGGGCGTTCATTTAATCCAGTAATATCTAGGTTCAAGTGACCACCACCTATGTGATAATTTATATATATATATATATATATATATTTGGGGCAGGATCCATGACCCCATTTTTTTACACAATTTTTGACACAACTTTTTGGCCATTGGAGCTTGCTTCTTTTAATGGATAAGATTTATTCTTTTTTTTTTCTTTCCTTATTTATTACAAACATTGTCTCTCACCTAATTAATTCTTTATCTCTCTAGAATATTATTATTTTATTAAATTTTCTCACCTTAATTAATTTTATGTCTTTAATTTATTTTTCTTTTCTTTTCTTTTCTTTTCTTTTTTCCTTTACACGTTTTTTTTTCTTTTTATTTTTTTACTTTACCTAAAACCAGAACCTATCACTCTCACTTTTCAGTCTTTAAAATCCCTTTATTAATTTTTTTTTTTTTTTTTTACTATTCTTATTTCTCAATTTACTTCATCTAAAATCAAAAATTTTATACATATAATCACTCTCCTCTTTTATTTTCTTTCTTTTAATTTTTTTTTCTTTTACACTTTAATAATTTCTTATTTCATTAGCTTATGAGATGTACTTTTGCAAAGTTGTACAATTTTATTGGTCTTGTTAATATATTTACAAAGTTGAACACATGACTTGATCTATAAAATCAATAAAACATGTTCGGCATGCTGGATGTACTTTGCCCATCTATGTTTTCCTATGATTTGCCCATCTCAAATCAATAAAATCATTAAAGTTATTCATTACTAAAATTTGTAAAATAAAACATGTTCAATAGTTCAAAAAATTCAAAACAAAAATAAAAGAGGAGAGTGATTACATGTATAAAATTTTTTATTTTAGATGGAGTAAATTGAGAAATAAGAATAGTAAAAAAATAAAAATAAAAAAAGCAAGAAAGAAAGAAAAATAAAGGGATTTTAAAGACTGAAAAGTGAGAGTGATATGTTTGGTTTTAGGTTAAGTAAAAAAAGAAAAAGAAACCGTGTAAAAGGAAAAAGAAAAGAAAAAATAAATAAATTAAAGACATAAAATTAATTAAGGTGAGAGAATTTAATAAAATAATAATATTCTGGATAGATAAATAATTAATTAGGTGAGAGATAATGTCTGTAATAAATAAGGAAAAAATAAAAAGAATAAATCCTATCTATTAAAAGAAGCAAGATCCAATGGCCAAGAAGTTGTGTCAAAAATTGTGTAAAAAAATGGGGCTATGGATCCTACCCTTATATATATATATATATATCATTCGGTTCAGAAATGTCCCAGCTCATAAATTATTTTATTTTTTATTTTTTTTAATGTTAGTTCATATATTAAATAATTTTAAGCTTATAGATTTATCTACTCCTTTTAACATTCAATTGTTAGGTCAAATTTTATTGTTCAAACCTCTTTTTTATGTATTCTCATTTCCCCACATACTTCCTCAAAATAAATAATAATAATAATAATATATATATATATATATATCATTCGGTTCAGCAATGTCCCAATACATAAATTATTATTATTATTTTTAATGTTAGTTCATATATTAAATAATTTTAAGCTTATAAATTTATCTACCCCTATTAACATTCAATTGTTAGGTCAAATTTTATTGTTCAAAGCTCTTTTTTATGTATTCGATCTCATTTCTCCACCCACTTCCTCAAAATAATAATAATAATTAATATCATGATGCTAGATATATCTTGAGAGTAACCCTTATATGAAGTAGTTTTGAAATATATAAAAATTTCATAGATTTTTTTTTTTTTTAACAAAAAAAAAAAAAAGGATTAAATTTCGTAGATTGTTATTGTATCTAATTAAGATATTGGAAGAATAATTTTTTTTATCTATATGACTATATCTAAAATTCTAAACTCCTTACACCAATTATATCTCTTATATATCAGTGTCATCCTAAGATTATGAATACTGATTTTTAAAAACCAATATAAGTTGCACTTTTACTTTGAATAAAATAAATAAATTACACTTTTCAATTTTTATTCAAACACTCAAAATTTTTATCAAAAAATTGTTAAAAAATATTAAAAAAAAATTATGTCATTTCAAATGTCAATATCAATATAGTTTATAGTATTTATGAGTTTTGACTTATGAGTCTTGTGACAATGATCTATTTATTATTATTTTTTCGAACTTTTGATTTTTGAAGAAGGTTAAATTAGAATTTAATAATTAGTAAAAACACTCATGTTCTATAGTGAGACGAGACGATGTTGGTTTGGTAGTATACTTTTCACACTTACATCATGAGACCATGTATTCAACTTCGAGTCCTCCCCCTCTTAAAAACCTAGAATTTATGTAATATATACTTCAAAACAATAAACTATACATAATCTATATATAATAATATATAAATATATATATATATATATATTAAGCTGATATCAATGTGGGTAAATGCAATTCCCATATGAGAGGAGAGATCTCCTTACACTTTATAATTGATTAGATAAATTTGAGCAAATATTTACAATAACAAGGTTTGAACTATGTGGTTGAGCTTTATTTCGAAGTTTCAGGCCACCAAGACAATAGACATGTAATTTCATAGTCCTTTTTTAAATTATAAAGAATTAAAATAGTGCTTGTCAAAAATAAATAGTGAAAATTATATTTTGTTTATAGTTTGAATTGAATCGTTGTGAAAAAAGTTAAGGAGCATAGCATTATTCAAAAAATATTATAACCAATATTAATATATAATTAAAAGCATTTTATTGTATAAAAATATCTTTAAATTTCATTGTCGTATATTATTAAAAGGTGACAGCGACTTAGCAATGAGTAGGCATGTGCTTTTTTGTACTGATTTTTTCTTGATCAAGATCCAATTAGCACTTCATCTTCCTTTTTTTTCTTTTTCCTTTTTTTATAATAAAGAAGAACTTATGAATTAAAATAAACAAACTAATGAAGCAGTCAAGTTACGGGGAGAAATTACTTGGTGCTCAATGTATAAAACTATAAATCGTTGTTAACAACGGTTTGGTTGTACATATTTGTCGAAATATTAACTCAAATGCCACATCATAAACATGATTTTAGACTAACACGATTTTGATATCTTTTGTGATTGTTTGACAAAACTCGGTTTTGTAGTGTTTGGCTACAGTACTCAAGAAAAGGTGTTGGTATGATACCACCCACTTTTTGAGAACAATTTTATGGTTTACTCCAACGTGAAAGAGTTATTTTCAAAATCATTAATGCTAGATTGTTAGGCAACCCAAAAATTTAGTCCAAATTTCAACCCAAATGATGTGGTAAGTGGTTTTTTCATTCACTAATACTAGTCAACCAAAAAATTTAACCCAAAAACTAAATGATTTGTTATTACCATATCATTTACCACATCATCCTATGATTTGTGTGGTGATGACAACTCATTTGTCACATCATTTTGGTTGAATTTTTAGTTAATTTTCTGGGTTTTATCTATCCATCTATCTATATATATCTACTCATGTTCCTTCCGAAAAGCTCTTTTTAAATTATTTTTAAAGATAATTTGTTCCAACTACGTTTTTAACAACTTTTTTTTTAAAAGCATTAAAAAGGTTGTCATATGTCTCTCTCTCTCTCTCTATATGACTATATATAGAGTCCATTTTTACTCACCTCTTCAAGGGAGGTGAGCATTACCCCTTCCAAACACATGACATGTGTCCATGAAAGAGTAAAATTGTCTAAAAATATAATAAGGTTTGGACAAATTTAACCCTTCTGTAGACACATATCATATTTTTGGGAGGGAGGTAATGCTCACCCCCTTAAGGGGGTTGAGTAAAAGTAAACTCATATATATATATATATATATATCTACTTATGTTCCTTCCGAAAAGCTCTTTTTAAATTATTTTTAAAGATAATTTGTCCCAAATACCTTTATGATTTTAGATATTTTCTCCCCCATAAACAAACACAACTTATCTACATTACGTTCATCGAACTCTCGACGATTAAAGGAAACAACAAACCACCAACTGGGATTCTCTACAAAGTTTTTAAGGTACGGAATAGCAGTGTGCCTACCCATACGAATAATAAGCTGAATGCAAAATGCAGGTCCAGCTACGACCTGTGCTTCTCCCAGCAACAAGCGGATGAGAAAATTACGTCAATTTGTAGGTCATAAGATGTTTATATGAAGAGACCGACAGCTTCCACATAAGCTGGCCTAGTCTGCCATTTCTATACGCACACCCAAAAAACCAAAAGAAATAAGGAGTTGGATAGGAACAAAAATGATATTAAAATCTCAATGGTTAGAAATCTCTTTGTATAAAAAATACTTACGAGTATAGCAAATGCTTTCTTAATTTTCAGAAGATGAGAGCAATTTGATAACCTTAAAACTATAACCAATGTGAACAGATTCTGAGAAGTTATAGAGAGGCGGACACTTGTCTCTCCTGAAAGATAACCAAAAGTATATGCGACTTCAAACTCAGCAGTCGCAAACTTGATACCACAATTCTTGCAACAACTTTTCTCAAATAGCCTTCCTCTACATCCTTGCTTCTCATCCCATCTGGTATACATGCTTAGAAGTTGCTCTGCCTATATCTGGATTTGCAAACATTTAGTACCTTGTCTAAGAGAGAGAGAGGAACGTATAACCGTTACTTATAAAGGACTATCATGCTCAGTGAATGCATTAACACTTGATTACCAAAAATACTATCAAATTCATGCATATTTCATAAACAAGGTGAGGGTTACAAGAATATAGCTTTGCTCTCAAGAAGTGCAGGGGAATTAGTTAAATTTATTTCTGTTGTAAAAGAATCTTTTCCTACTATAATGAAAAGGAACAAGAAGAGGAAAAATAAAAAAGAAGAGCAGGAAAGCATACTCAATCAACATCTGTAAATGGGAAAAATTTCAGAGGAAAAAGAAACTAATAAAGAATAATTCTTGACAAAAGACCAACAATAAATGGTGGCCAGTTTGGATGAACAGTATATATAGCCCCAATACAGGATCAGATTGACTCCCATGAAATTTAAAGATTTTAATATGAGGAACAAACTACAACTGAAGGATTGCAATAGTAAGGCTAATATACATTGTTGAAAATGAGTAAGTGAACAAGTTGTCAATGTAAATTCAAATTAAAGAAATGCATGATTTTGGGGTAGAGGAAGTCTAACTATTTCCATCATCAGCACAAAATGAGCAGAGTACAAAAGCACATTAAGCTATATAACAAAAAGCAATGGCATGCCGTGTGGCCGGTGTATGAAGTACTTAAGTGAAAAAATTATTGAACATGATAGCGACACAAACATTATACTCTTTGTAACGAGGATGCAGTTTGAGTAAAGCTGTTACCAAAATTATAAGGAAAAAAGCTTCCTATCCAAGGACTACCAAGAATGACATATTAACATATGTATTGTGTGCGTATTGGGTTGCTGCCGAGCTAGAATAAGTCTAACTCAGAGCCAACCTGTTCATTTCTACTTCTTTTCCTGAAACAAAACAGAACTCGTGAAGGACCTGAATCTGAATGCTGCATCAGATTTTGTTTTGAATAATGCATTTAACTTCAAGTCAAAATTAATCTCAAGAGCAGAACATAAAAATCAAACCTCAAGAAAGATGCCCTTTGATCCTGCTTTAATATTTACACATGCTTCCTCAATGTCATATAGGACGTGATGAAACTTGGACATCACATACTCATCCGAGAATTTATCTAAAGATGCACCATGTGCTTGCTTGAAAAGCCCATAATTGATAGCATCCTTCTCAGCTAACTCTGAAGTCAGCTTTGCCTCTTCAAGCTGCAAAAAACAAGTATCAACAATCAAAAAAAATTTCTTTTTTGAAACAAAAACAAGAAAAGTTCATTAGACAAAATACATGCACAAAGAAGAGGAGGATAGCCAGCCCTAGCTTTCAAAAACTGCCAAGGCCGTCAGCAAAATTAATCATATAAAATGACATTTATCTTCATTTTCTAAAAAACAGTCTAACACAGTTGAAAATGACTAAAAATCAGAAGAAAAGAAAACAACAAGAGAAGCTTATATTGTCTCCTAGAAAATGTCGTTCCTAAAGAGCAACAACTTGTACATGTGTGGAGACAGGATTATCATAATGAAACTATGAAAGTTGTTTTAAAGTCTATACCATCTAAACCATTTGAGCTATGAGAAAAAATGGGAAAAGATTATGTCTGTCAATCCCATTACATTGGTCATCAGGTTATTGCCCCAACAACTTACATGAGGTTGATCACTATATACATCGATAGTTCTCGTAATATTTATGGATCATTCATTTGCCATTCGTTAAAGTTTCCTTAATTAGTATAAAAATAGAATAATAATAGAGAAGGCCTAAACCAAAGTCCTGGGAAATACATTAGTAAAGTAAGAGATAATGTTCACATCACCTACCTGGCTGCAATTGAATAAAGAGATGTCCAACAACTACTTGATCCAGCATCTAATCATAACAACCATCAGCCCATAGACAACTCATACAAGAGTAAAAGAAAATAACCAATACTCAGTCCACATCTACAAATGAAGTACAATCAATATCCTGAAGAGTGATCTTCCCCAGTAAAAGATCACTTAAGTGACCAGAACAGAGAGGAATACACTTTCGATTCAAACCATCATGAATTGCACCCATGCCTCGAACCCATTTCTCATCATCCAATGGGTTAACATTCATTCGGTTTTGTAGTAACCTAATCCTATACATGATAGTATCAGTCCTGTCACAAAAATGTGTGACACAAGAATGTGATGGCTCATCAGAAGCCAATCTGATCAAAGCCAAAGATAAAGCCCCATCCACAGGTTTTGGATCTGAAAGGCTCTTATCTCCCATCATCTTAACCTCCCTTTCAGTGGGGAAGTACACATCTTCATTTCCCTCCATGTCAGTGACTTTCAAATCTTTCGTGAAATGTTTAATGGTTTCACGTTTGGTGGATTCATGCTTTTCAGCCAGTGTTAAAATACAAGAGAACCTCAGGTGATAACTTACAACAATTTTTACCATCTTGAAGTTGTGGCAGCAGCAAAAGAAATCAAGCCATCTTCTCCCAACACCCGCATACCACTTAACAATATTGGTATCTTCCAGAGCAGTAAGTAAACTGATTGGTCTGGGACGACCCATATTGTTGGTGAATCCAGCCATCTTAACTGCCTTCCTAACAAGTTCTATAGGTGCAGAAACTTTCATGCAAAGCCTCGTCAAATCCTCCACAGTTCTCTCACCATATTTCCTTTCCTCCTCTTCTTGCATTCTCCTCTCTTCTTCTTCCAATGCCTTTCTGGCTTTGACTGGTGTCAAATGTTTGTTTACCTGCTCTTGGAATTTGTCATAAGCATTGATAAGCTCTTCTGGCATCTGATCTCTAATGTGTCTCAAAGAGAGAAAATCACCTCTAGAGAGCATCCGATGCCAACTCCAACGCTCTTCTAAGGAACCCAAAAACTCTTGGACAACTTCATCTGCCCAAGTTTTAAAAATATCTCTTACTTCATTCTCAATTTGAAACTCAAATTTGAATACATTACTCTGCTTCTTAAAAACATGATTTAATATTTTCAAACCCAATTTCTTCCTGTTCCTCTCCCGAGCATTTCTCAATTCCAAAGCTCTAACTTCTTTCTTCCTAAGGTACTTCTTCCTTGCTCTTACCGCTTTCTCAGACATAGGGGGATGTAAAACCGAGGGTGGCACAGCCTGCAGTTCCATCCCCAAGAAATCAATCTTCTCAGATACCGCACTATGAATTGCTGTTTTCACTCTATCTACATTCAACTCCAAATTCTCTTCCAGAAATTTCAGGACCCGAGTCTTCAAATCCATTGTTAACGTTTTTGATCCTGAAGTAATCACCAATATCTCATCCAAGTACCTAACTGCATATATCTTCAATGGCTTGTAATAAACAATGGATTTTGAACAAAGCTCATTCGAATCAAACTTGGGATTCTTCTCATATATTTTAAGACGCATTTCTTGCAGTTCTCTATCGAACCCATTAAAGTAAATATTAATCAAAATTGAACACAAACCACATTCTTGAGGCAACCCTCTCCCTAGATAACACCCACCTAGTTCAATTCTCATTATTTTGAAATCAAACAATCTCTTTAGCAAACCAATCAGCATTGTATCTTTGATTTTCTCCCCCATAAACAAACACAACTTATCTACATTACTTTCATTGAACTCTCGACAATTAAAGGAAACAACAAACCACCAACTGGGATTCTCTACAGAGCTTTTAAGGTATCTAATAGCAGTGTGCCTACCCATATTAACACGACCACCATAAGAAAATGTAACAAAACGTTCATCATAAACAATTTCCAATACAAGTCTTATAGCTTCAATCAAGACCTTCAATTTCAAATTGGGCAAAACAAAAGACTCACCTTTATTACTGCTCATGTCGACACTACAAGATTGAATATCGAACCGATTTTCGAAAAGCTGTTGACCCATTTCTTGGAATGAGAAGTGGTTCGACATGGAAGGAGAGTGATTGCACATGGATATGGATAGAGAAGCTGTGAGGAGGACAGAGGGTAAAGCGACGACGTTTTGGATGAGGTTGGAGAAGTGGCCATGTGAATAGTTGCTTAAAACTAGAGTTTTGAGTTGGGTTTTTGTCAAGGGTTCTTCTCTTGCTGCTGTTGCTGCAGAGTTGTAGTAGGAGTTGAATCTTGAAGAGAAAGTTGATGAAACCGGAAACCTCAGTTTCAATCTTGTCATTCTTTTCAAGTTCATAAGCATTTGTTCCAACTTCAATCTTCAGTGTGAGGAAGCTCTTCAAATGCTTAATGGTACGATTGAACTATTGAACTCTTCTTCTAAAAAAATTGTTCTCTTCAATTTGTTTGGGCCTAACATAGATTTGTTAAATATCATATTTGAAGGGCCCAGTCTAGCCCAATGAAAAAAAAATATATTATATTAAAAATTTTGTCTAAAAGATTACTAAATGTTATTCTTGTTGTCTAGTTTTTTTTTTTTTAATATTTAATTAGAATTTTTTTTTTTTTTTTTTTGAGTATTTATTTGTTCATTTAGATCAACATACAGTAAATAGTAGGGATAATTACCTCGGTGACCATCAATTTGATGACATACTATCAAAATATCCACTAGTTTAGGAATTTGTTTCAAAATAGTCATTTTTGACGAAAAGTGTGACACTAATGACCATTCTATCTAATTCCATCTGATTTCATCCAATAAAAGGCATTTTAGCAAATAAGGAGATGGGATTAATTTATTTTAGATATTTTTTGAAAATCAATTTTTTCAATAAGTGACATTTTGATAAATAAATGAATGACATTAATTTATTTTAGATGTTTTGTGGAAATCAATTTTTTCTTTTGTTTTTTTTAAAAAGAATAATTATATATATATATATATAATTATCCATAGAAGAAGAAGGCCCGCCATTCCACCTATAATAGAAACTAGGAATACACCACCAGTTATTCCTATAACTGAACCACCTACCCATATAACCAGTGTCTATAAAACACCAGAACAAGTAGCCCAACCAATTCATGTTTATGATAATGAAGGACCATCATCTCCAACCCCTTCTCAAGTCCTCACAGAAATCCCTGACCACGGACCTAGAATAAGATCTATAGATGTTCTTAATAACCCCAAAGAGATAGACAAAACCTATTTATCCCAAGAATATTATTACCCAGAAAATACTGTTATGAGAGAAAAATATGAAAAAAATTACTCAAGCCATAAAAGGAAAAAATTTCATTCTAGATGGATGAGATGTATTGAAACCTTAGAAACAGAAATACCATTTTTCCAATGGTATACCAATAGGCACAACTTAGAAGAACAATGTCTTGTTTTAGACCAACAAAATTTCAAAACTTATAAATCCAGTAAAGGAGATGAAACGAGAATACATCCCCCACCCAGAACGAGTACTATTGAGATAGACAATGAAACACCAGGAAACACTAGTAGAACCCTACAATGTGTCCCTTTTATCATATTTGATGAAGAATTACCTCAGGGGGTTAATGCTTCCTCTCACCAGATTGGTGTTGTCATAAAACAAAACAATTTTTCCAATGAATACCTCACGACCATAGGGGAACAGCTAGACAGAATAGAAAACAACCAATCTCAAACACCTATTATCTCAACCTCCAATATTCCCCTAAAAGATTATAAAATGAAATCCAAAATTGCTGAATATGAACCAGGAACAATCCTATTCCCAGACACCATTGGAATAGAAAAATGTTTTGACAGTTTTACTACCGATTTAGAACTTGTCAAAATGTTACAAGAAAGATTAGACAAGCTTCCCAAACCAGAAATTCGAACTTTAGATGGCCATATCTCCTCAGCCCCAGATTCTGACATTGATATTTCAGACTTAGATAATATGATTCAAAAATTGACTACCTCTAGGATAGATAGTCATGTTTATAATAAATATAACAATGACACTATACCATACTACCCCAGACCTACACCTCCAGATCTCCAATATGAAGAGTCTGTGCCATATAGAGCCTATACAGGTAATGCTTGTTATCAATTTAATATTGATGGTTTGTCTGAATATCAAGTTATGACTGTTATTAGACAAATGTATACTATAGGATATATTTATATTAAAAAACAAAATATGACCCATAGTGATGCTGTTAATTCACTAGCATCTGGCTTTGAAGGACAACTCTTAGGATGGTGGACTTATACCCTGTCACCCACTGCCAGAGCAGATATTATTACCCATACTAAAGAGGTAGCCACCTCTACCCCGTTGTTCAGAGAAACAACTGATGCTCCTGAAACATCAACTACACCACCAGCCACGTCTTACACCACTAGAACCTCCCAACCTGATGGTATAGATGTTTTATGTCATACCATTATTCTACATTTCATTGGAAACCCTAACAGGTTCCAAGACAAGGAATATTCAAAATTACAAAATCTTAAATGTAAAAAACTAAGCGATTTTAAGTGGTATAAAGATATTTTCCTAACAAGAGTTCTTCAAAGGACTGACAATGCTAATTCCTATTGGAAGGAGAAGTTCATATCTGGACTACCTTCTTTATTTGCTGATAAGGTTAGAGATAAAATGAGGGAACAGATGGCTAGCCCAGACTGGTCCCAAATAGACCTCAATACTTGGACTTATGGAGAAATCATAACAACAATTAATATTGTTGCTATGCAATTATGTACAGATATTAGATTAAAAAGTCAACTTAAAAAGCAAAAGCTTACCACTAGAAAAGAACTTGGTTCTTGGTGTGAGCAATTTGGTTTTGAAAAACTTCCTATCCAGAGTAAGAAAAGACACCATGACAAGAAAATAAAACCCTATAAGAAACAAAAACCCCAAGCTAGAACTCACAAAAGATCCAAACCTTTTAAAAATTTTAGAAAACATAACAAAAACAATAAAGCCTGTTATAAATGTGGAAAAGAAGGTCATTTTGCCAAAACATGCCCTGAATTGAGAAAACTAAGAAACAAAATACGAACCCTAGATATTAACGAAGAAAACAAAGAAAGACTTATTCAGGCCCTATATGAAACAGATACAGAAACTAGCAGTAGAGAAATAGAGTCTGAATCTGACAATCAAGTCTTAGTTCAAGAAGATTTAGATTCAGAATCTTTGACAGACAGCGATAATGAATCACAAATTTGTGGAAAACAAGCTTGTACTTGTAAGGAGATCAATGTTTTAGATCAATCTAATTATTCCTTAATAATTGGAATGATTGATAGCATTGAAGATCCTATTCTTAAAGCCAATTTTATTAGACAAGTACAACAAAAAATTACTAAAACATCTACCCATCCCAGTAAACCAGTAGAAGAAAATAAGCCGGTTACTTCTTCTATTGTTCCAGATTTTGACCAAAATGTTTTAAGAAAATTTTATGATAACCAAAAGAAAATTACCATTCCAGACCTTCAAAAAGTAATCCAAACCATTAAAAAAGAAATAAAAGACTTAAAAATCTTCACGCAAAAACTACAACAAAGTTTAGAAAATTCCACAAGAGTCAATTGCAAGCCAGAAGATTCCACAAGAGTCAATTGCAAGCCAAAATCTAAACAACCAAGCTTTAAGAGCTCTAGTGACTCAGACTCTGATAACATTAGCAAATCTGAACCTGAACAGACCTTGGCCAATATTCTTTGCAAAAATGAAATAGAACATGCTGCTAATATAATCAATAAAGCCTTTAGAATACAAAAATGGTATTGTGATATAGATATTAGAATTTCCTCTGACTATAATCTTAGGGTCAATGCTCTTATAGATTCAGGAGCTGACCAAAATTGCATTAAAGAAGGATTAGTTCCTACTAAGTATCTAGAAAAAACCACAGAATCCTTATATGGTGCTAATAAACAAAAGCTTGACATCAGTTATAAATTGACCAATGCCAGAGTTTGCAACTCTGGAGTATGTTACAATTCCAGTTTCCTTATGGTTAAAACTTTATCACAAAATGTTATCCTTGGCTTACCATTCTTATACCTTATTACTCCTTTTACTACTACTGATGAAGGATTAGTTACTGAGTATTTGGGCAAAGAAATTTTATTTCCTTTTACATTTCCTGTTCTTGAAAGAGAACTAAATTCTCTAAAAAATACCAACATAGGAAAGGATGATTCTATCTTTCTAGAACAACAGATTAATAATCTTAACATGAAAGAGAATCATTTGTCTTTCCTGAAAGATGATCTTAGATTTGAAAGACAGAAAAAGTATATAGAAGAACCTAGAACCCAACAAAAAATCAAAGATTTTAAGTTTAAATTAGAAAAAGAAGTTTGTTCTTCCTTTCCCAATGCTTTTTGGGATAGAAAAAAACATATAGTCAGTCTTCCTTATAATAAAGATTTCTCAGAAAAAGGAATACCAACTAAGGCCAGACCTATCCAGATGACCCTAGAACTTCTTAAGTATTGCAAAAAAGAAATCCAAGACTTATTACAAAAAGGACTTATTAGGCCTTCTAAATCACCATGGAGTTGTCCTGCTTTCTATGTTAACAAGAATGCAGAAATAGAAAGAGGAGTTCCTAGACTTGTCATTAATTATAAGTCTCTTAATGAGGCCCTTCAATGGATCAGATATCCCATACCTAATAAAGCAGATTTATTGAAAAGACTTTATAAAGCCAATATATTTTCAAAGTTTGACATGAAATCAGGATTTTGGCAAATCCAGATTGCTGAAAAGGACAGATATAAAACTGCTTTCACTGTTCCTTTTGGTCAATATGAATGGAATGTTATGCCATTTGGATTAAAAAATGCTCCCAGTGAATTCCAATGTATTATGAATGAAATTTTTAATCCCTATACTGAATTTTCTATTGTTTATATTGATGATGTTTTAATATATTCTGATAATGTAGATCAACATTGGAAACACTTAGAAATATTCTTTAAAACTGTAAAAAACCAAGGATTGGTAGTATCAGCTCCCAAAGTTGTTTTATTTCAGACAGAGATCAGATTCTTAGGACACAATATCAAAAGAGGTACCATTATACCCATACAAAGAAGCCTAGAATTTGCTAATAAATTTCCAGATGAAATTAAAGATAGGACGCAACTACAAAGATTTCTAGGATGCCTAAACTATGTAGCCAATTTCTATAAAGAATTAAGAATCATTTGCAAACCTTTATTCCAAAGACTTAGGAAAAATCCATTACCATGGACATATCAGCACACACAAGCTGTTAGAACTGTTAAAAAACAAGTCCAAAAACTTCCTTGTTTGTCTATATGCCATCCTAACGCCCCAAAGATAGTTGAAACAGATGCTTCTGAATTAGGGTTTGGAGGAATCCTCAAACAAAACATTGACGGAAAAGAATACCTTGTTAGATATGTTTCCGGATCCTGGAATGATACTCAACAAAAATATTCCACTGTTAAAAAAGAAATTTTAGCTATTGTTTTAACTATACAAAAATTACAAGATGATTTGATAAATCAAAAATTTATTCTAAAAGTAGATTGCCAATCTGCAAAATTTATTTTGAAAAAAGATGTCAAAAATCTAGCTTCAAAACAAATATTTGCTAGATGGCAAGCTTTATTATCAGCTTTTGATTTCACTATTGAACATATCAAAGGATCAGAAAATAGTTTACCAGATTTCTTGACCAGAGAATTTTTGCAGGGTAAAAGCCATGAGTAGTAGCGGCAGAGGCAGGCCCCGAGGCCCCAGGCCCACTATCAAGACAGACTTATCTACTGACTTATCTTTAAGTATCCAAAGCCAAAAACCCAATCACAAAGACAAATATGCATTAACTTTACTTTCTCAACCTGGACCTTCTTCTCCTAGGCCCACTAGTGCAGGACCAATTCAGATATCAAACAGTTTTTCCCCCCTAAGATCAGAATCTCCATCTTTTAAGACCATCGCTTCTTCTCATATTAGCCCCCATTCTTCCAAACAAATTAAATTAGCCCAAACAAATCAATCCCAAATTACTTCACCCTCTTTCCCAAGAGTCAATTCTCTCACTTATCAATACCAGATTAAACCCTTCTTTGACAGATATTTCGCGTTAGAGACACCACTATTACTTGACCATTATTTCAAGGAACCTAAAAAGCTTGCGGATGCAATTATTGATCCCATGTTTTGCAGGATCCCTGAAGACATAATAAAAAGACATATATTTTATGAATTCATTTTAGTGGATACTGATTCCATCTATATATCTGATGTTTTTGACAAAATAGACAAAGAAAAATTGATTTTCAGAAAAATTAAGCTTTGCAAAATTATTACCCTTGACCAATGGGGAGGTGACCCGAATAAGAAAAACCAGTTTTCCAGACCTTTTCATGTTTCTGAATATTCATACTGGGATTATATAGATGCTTGGACAAATGTTTTATATGGTCAAAACCCAGGAAATTCTTTATCCTGGTTTGTTTATTTTGACAAAGATTTTCCACTTCAAATTCCTTTTTGGTTTCTTGAATGGTGGGATAAATATGGCCCAACTATTGATCTCCTTCCTCATCCTGTTAAGGAAGGATATGCTCAATGGATGACTTATCTTGACAAACCAATTGATTGGGATTTTATCCCTGACTTATTGCTCTTTTTCAAGCATTTTAATCTGACCTGGATTCTAATGCTAGACTATGCAATCAGAGACAAAATGGTAGGAAACGTCAATGTTCCTTATTTTGGACGACAGACAAAAGTTAAATGGTGGAGCGGAATGAATATCTCAGATCATGGCAAAAATAGGGTCAACAAATGGTTTTCAGACAACCCTACTCTTTGCAAATCAACAGACCAGTCCCAATTTTTAATGGCAAAATCCCAGAATCAAGCTAGAATTGCTGCTGCAAGCACCCCAGAAGAGCTAAGAAAAATAGCTCAGGAAATGGAAAAGACAATGACCAACATGTCTCAAAAAGATTCAGAATCAGACTATCAAGATGATGATGATGATTTTCTTGATGAAGAGGAGCCTACTGATGCTCACAGCTATTTTGGTCATGACGCATCTCCACAGCAATTATCACCACAGCAGAAGCTTTAGCCTTGTCAGACTTACCAGACTTATCCTACATGAGCATGGAATTCATCATTCGGTTCTATGACTTAAAAAAAAAAAAAAAAAAAAAAAAAAAAAAAAAAAAAAAAAAAAAAAAAAAAAAAAAAAAAAAAAAAAGTGTCGGTGAAACATGACAAAATCCAACAGTTCCTTGACTGTCGGCAGAAGAAACCAGCCAATCCAGACAGAATCTTGGCAGAAGATTGCAGTCAATCTATCATCATTATCCAGACAAGAATCTTTTATTTTTCTGCTTTGTAATCATGAGTCTTTACTATGGTTAGTGTTGTAACTGAGGTTAAATCCTTCCTATATAAAGGATTACTCAGGTGTTGAGAGGGCAGGTTCAGTTCTCACGATT
Source organism: Acer campestre (assembly GCA_954870605.1). Lineage (NCBI taxonomy): Eukaryota > Viridiplantae > Streptophyta > Magnoliopsida > Sapindales > Sapindaceae > Acer > Acer campestre. The sequence goes on along the minus strand of OX940799.1, from coordinate 17,134,424 downwards.
TTGATCCCTCTTTGTATTTCTTCTTCCCCATTGTAATCTTTCCTCTCCAAAACTTCCTCTCTTTGTAAAAATTCTGATATCCTAAATAAAGTTTGCGACTTATTCTGTATATCTGTTTACTGTGCATCACTGCTGTCAGACTTATATTAATTTTGTAAGTTCGTTCTGGTCTCATCTAACTTATGTTTCTACTTTTGCTATATATTATTTTGTCTGTACTATCCTATTTGATCATTCTACGTTTTGGTATATATATAATTATTCTTTTTAAAAAACAAAAGAAATAGTTTAGATCAATACAAGTGTCTATTTTTTGTTTTTTAGATTTTTAAAATTTTGTAGCTTTAATCTTCTCAAAAAAGAAATATATATATATATATATTTGAGATATGTTGTACATATATACACACACTAAATATAATTATTCGTTTAAAAAAACAAAAGAAAAAATTGATTTCCAAAAAAATCTAAAATAAATTAATGCCATCCCCTTATTTACCAAAATGCCACTCATTGGATAGAATTGAATGAAATTAGATGGAATTGGATATAATGACCATTAGTGTCACACTTTTCGTCAAAAATAGTCATTTTGGAACCAATTCTCAATCTAGTGGCTATTTTGATAGTGTGTCATCAAATTGATAGTCATCAGGGTAATTATCCCTAAATAGTTTTATGGATGTTAGATATCCAAACATGGAATTTTGTTGTAACTAATTTTAGTGCACAACTTATTTTTATTACAAAATTTTGCTATTGAATACGAAAGTTGGATTGAAATGTTTAAATAATTAGTAGTAATCTAATGTTTTTAATAATAAAAAATAGTTAGAATTTAATTAATAATTATATTTAATTTTATGGTTATCTATGTTGAAATCATATGGATTCTCTCCTCACATTTTCTCTTCTCACCTTCATAATCTATTGACATGTGACTAATATAGAAAATCAATGGTCTATATTATTTATATTAATTTTATTTATATTTTACTCAATCAAAAGATATAATTAATCCAGAACATTCATTTAGGTGAGGACTAGGGACGGAAGCACACAAGGATGAGTGGGGGCCACTACCCCTGAAGTCTTACAATTTATAAATTTGCCTCTTTAGTTTTCAGATTTTTATATTTTACCCCTATTTCATTTTTATATTTTCTAATTCTTTTAAAATACATTGTTAATAATTTTCTCATGCATAGTATATATTTGATTCTAAATTTATTATTTCTTTATTCAGATCTCAAATATAAATAAAATCGAATCACAATATATATGTTTTGTTATATTAATTGCAATTCTTTCTTCTAATCAAAATTACGTATACTCAATTATATCTTAACTAATTTTATTATATACTTAAAAATATTCTTTCTCTCTCCAAATCTTACCTATTCACCCTAATACCATGCCATACTCTAGTAAAATCGGTTTTATAAAAAATAGGAAATATAAAAGGGAACATGTATGAACAAATCTATGAATCGATGCAAAAAAATTATTATAAATGGCATTGTGATCAACAATGTCACGTTGTTAGATATATTTATTAAATATTACAGCAAGGTATGTGTACTTGCGATGCAAAGGGTTTTTCTTCAATTGTGGCAAATTATAAACATGACACACAATTCTGCATCAAAAATATAGGCGGATGTAAATTCATTGCTTGCACTCTATGTAACTGACAGTTTTGGCAACGCACACTTGTAATACTGAATGAGTTAACAAAATCTTTGGCAACTAGACAAGATAAGGTTGGCACGGTAGTAAACCTCTCACACCCATACCATGAAGCTGTGGGTTCGAGTCTTTTCCCCTCCCTATAAAACCGCAAATTATTGTAATATTTAAAAAAAAAAAAAAAAAAAAAAATCTTTGGCAACTTCCATTTATATAGCCCTAACTGTTGTGGAGCAACAATCATTGGACTCACCAGTCTAAACTTGTTGAAAATATTGCCAATATTTTAAGGGAAAATATCGTTTTAGTCCCTATGGTTTACCGTATTATCCATTTTGATCCTCGTCGTTCCAGTATTAGCCATTTCGATCTTTCTGTTACATTTTCTGTTAAAAGAGATGGTCGGATGGTGAAATGACCATTATGCCCCTTAAAATGTCATTGGGGCTTGCAGGACAATTTTGCCCTTAAAAGTTACTGTTGCTTATTAATATATAAAAACCTAATTAAAAAAATTATTATTATTATTATTAAATGAATATATTTAAAAAAATAACTAATATTACAAATAATTAAAAAAATCCACACCACCACCACCACCACCACCACCACACCATAACCACCCAGAACCCAAAAACCCCATCTCCACCGCCCAACAAACCCAAACCCAGAAAACCCCATCTCTGTCGCCCAACGACCCCTGTCTCTCGCCGCCCATATCAAAGCCAACCATCACCCTAAATCAAACAACCATAACCACCACCACACAACAACCAAACCTAAGTCGAAAGAACCATAGCCGCCACCCCCAATCAACCAATCCAAAGCCCTAAACCGAAATCAACAAAAAGCAACCAAAAGCAATAACCATTACCGGCTCAAATCCAACTCAAACACAAACCCTAGCCACCACCCATTGAAATTACAAAAACTACAAACGCCGATCTCCTCTTGCCACCGCTGTTGCCACTGAAATCGAAGCCAATCAAACCACAAAATCATCACCGCCCTCATAAACAATCACTGCCAAATCAAAAACTAAAAAAGAAAATAGCTACCATCACACAACCCACAAACCACCATCAAACACAGAGCACTGAACCACCATCATCATCCCCACCATACCTAAAACCCAGAATTGGACCAACATACCACCACCAAACTAGCATCATATCACACCAGATTCACAAACAAATGAAAAAATGGCACTCTCAATCCCACACACCAAACCGCCATCTCTTATACACCACCGCCATCATCAGTCATCACTCTCACACACAAACAAACAGTTGGGTTCGACCTAGAAAAGAAATCAAAGAAATCGAAGCAAAACTGGGTTCGAATCAGATCCGAGTTTGACCTGAGTGAAGAGAGAGAGGTAGACGGAAAAAAAGAGAGAGGTGGAGGAATGGAAGTTAGAGAGAAGATGTGGTGGCTGGGAGATGGTGGAAGATGATAATGGAAGACATATTAAAGTGATGGTGGAAGTCTGGAAGATGATAACGTTGATGATAATGTTTAATTATATTCTTAATAATATTTAATATCCCTATAATAAACAATTATATATATTTTTAATGTGTTAAATATTTTTAAATGTAAGAGAGATAGAAGGGTGTGAGAGAGATAGAATTAGGGTTTATTTTTTTATGTTAAATTAAATTAAATTTATTTATTATTTTTTTGTTTCATATTTTAATTAGTTTTATTTATTAAAATATTAGTTTTAATATTATTTTACCTTTTTGCCCTTCTTAAATATTATTATAGAACATTCTGGAAAGGGTAGGGATGATTTTACCATTTTACCCTTGCTTTATTAACGTCAGTTTCAAAATTCCTGACGGAATTGGACGGCAGGGATTAGAAGAGGAATTAATTGAAAACGTTTGGACTAAAGTGGTCAAAACTGGAATGACGGGGATTAAAATGGATAATACGGTAAACCATAGGAACTAAAACGATATTATCCCATATTTTAAAATTAGATATTGTGTACAAATCCTTCTTGCAAGATAGATTACATCACTTTCCTTACACTAGGGACATTTTCGTCTTTTCCAATAGAACCCCATTTTTATAAATAAATAATAATAATAACATATTAATATAAGACAAGGTTGGTCAATGATTTACCCCTCTCACATATAACCTATAGCATGAGTTGTGAGTTTAGTCTGTCCCCCTTCCCAAATCCAATTATTGTAATATTAAAAAAAAAAAAAACAAATTAATTACCTATCTTTGAATCTGCTTGATAAGCCAGACCTTTGAGAACAGTCTGAATAATACTGGAAGCAAGTGCGAGAAGTACTCCGATGAAAGCAAGTAGACTCCAACACCCTTTAAAATATTGGTGAATGTCATGAAAGACTTTATGTAGATATATCAACCCTTTGTTGTCAAAGTAGTTTTCAACATTTCTCTTCAGTTTATAATATTTGTTATTTGGAATCAAGTGTATGCTTATTTCATTGAACAACATAACCACCTCTTCATCGTTGCCAAATTCATTCAGAAGTATGTTCTTCTCTCGCAACTCCTCCACATCTTGGGTTCGATCGATGAGCTTATTCAGGATGTACATGTAAGCTGAGATTTCGGATTCATTATGAAAATTGGGACACATCTCGTAACCTAACATGTAAATATTATGGGCAAAGCCAGGATTTTGGCTTTGGGGGGGTCAAGACAAAAACTAATATTGTAGGTTACGCAATCTTTAAATAATATCAGTAGGAATCTCGTACAAGAAAAAGTGCAGAATCCTGCATCTGATACTTTTCAACAAAATGTGATACCGTTTGGTATAAAAAGTAATGATACAAATAAATAAATAAAATAGACATTAACTAATTAAAATGTAACATGTCTATTTTATATCTAGAAAACTATTTATCACTAAATAAATCTAATTTTCTTCTTAATTTTCATTTCAATTATATAATCAAAGAGTGTATGAGAAAACATCTTTTATTTTGTTGTAAAGTTTATGCCTGTTCTTAACAGTATGCATAACTAAATTTTTTTTTTTTTTAATAGTTCTCAGCTCATAAAATATAAATTTTAATAGCTTAATTAAAATATCATTATACTATTGATATATTTAAATCACAATTATTTACATACTTGTAACTTAAATTTATAATATTCTTGTCAAACCAAATTAACTTACAATAATTTTGAAGAAAATTTAAATAATAAACTAATAAAGTAAATTTATCAAAATCAGATTAATATTTAACCTAACAAAATAAATAATAAAGGTAGTCGCTATAAGAATTTAATATTTACTAGTAAAAAATATATTATATATATAATGAGTAATGCTAGGTTTCCTAATTTTTTTTTTCTCAAATTCTTTCATAAATGTTTGTAGAACGTGAGGTGTCAACATCACATTATTTACCACATAATCTTATGATTTATAAGATGTTGACATCTCATGTGCTACATACATTTGGGAAAAAAATTGGGAAGCCTAGTATTACTCATATATAATTCACACTAGATTAGGTAATAACGTATGAAATAACAGGAAATTAAAATATTAAAATTGATTGATTTTATCTCCTATTTTCATGGTCAATAGAATTATGAAAACAAAAATTATAAGTTAATTTATTTTATTAAAATAATAAAAGGACAAGAGAATATTATCACCTGTTATATATATATATATATCACATTTTATGTATAATAGTTTTTTTTTTATTTTTTTTTATATTTTTTTTATTTTATTGGTTCATATTTTAATTTGATGTATAATAGACTTTTTTTTTTTTTTTTTTTTTTTTTATTGGTTTTGGGGGCTATGGCCCCTATGGGCTCTACCTACATTCGCCCCTATATGAGGTCATGCTTCTCATGGTCTATTTGATGAAGTCGTTGAATGAGTTTTTTTTTATTTTTTCCGTAAAAATCGAGAAAATGAACATGATTATGTTTAACATCTTTCAAAATCTCATCTTTGTTCTTGGACCACTCTTCTGGTGTTCTGAACCAATAGAAGATGAACTTGTAGATTGATTTCGGGAGCTCGTCTTCGTTTTGAAGCACATCGAATTATGAGCTGGAGGAGCTGGTAGAGAAGCTAGTTTTCCAGCAAGAACAAATCATGCGCTAAAAACTTTGCATAATCAGTTTTTATTCCCAAAATTTTTAATTGTGTCTCCGGATCTACTCAAAAATCAACGGAAATGTACATGAACTGTAGAATTGCACAACCATCCACCAGAAACATCCAAGCAAATTCGTGATCTTTATCTATATATTTTGTAGTTAATCATAGCAGTCCTTTAATCCCTTGATTTGTTTCTTAATATCTTCATACAAATCTTCTTTTATAACACCTTTCTATCGAAGGAAGTCGGCAGCTAAATTAACCTTGACATGTATTGCCATCTTGAGAGTGCGATGTGGGTGGTAGTAAGGACCGAATGAAAACAGATTTGGTTGATAATACACCTTCAATTTTTTGTTGTCTCGGAGCATGGATGGAACCTTTTGTATCTTTGGTTTAGCATCAGTAGGTCGACTTGTCTTGTTAACCGCTTTTGAGCCTTTCTTGAGACAATCGAACTGCATCTTTTCTTGTTCGCTGAATTCTTCATTCTGATCGAATTTCTTCTTTTCTTGTTCATTGAATCTCTGATCACTAGATTCTTCATTCTGATCGATCCCAATGCGACACTCATCACCCACATTATTACCTCCACTTCTGTCACTGCTGCCAACACATGCTCCTCCACTCGACGCCTCTATAGACATTTTTCACTGCGATATTTCTATTTGTGAGGCGTATACATATTTTGCGACTATTGAACTTACTTACATATATACAGTTACCTTTTGTTTGCCGATGACAGCCTAGTGTTTGCTAAAGCTGACGTGACCGATTGTAGAAGTCTCAAGCAGATTTTGGTGTCTTATGAAGCTGCCTTAGGTCAGTGTATAAATTTTGACAAGTTAACCATTTCTTTTAGTCCAAATACTTTGGTTGAGACCAAACAAGAAGTGAAGAATATTTTTAATATGGAAGTGGTATCCTGTCATGATACATATTTACAGCTGCCATCCTCTATTAGTAGAAACAAAAGTGAAAATTTTAATAATATCAAGGATAGAGTGTGGAAAAAACTTCAAGACTGGAAAGGTAGGTTATTTTCTTGTGGTAGTAAGGAGGTCCTATTGAAAGCTATGGCTCAAGCTATCCTAACTTATGCAATGAGCTGCTTCAAACTTCCTTCTTTTCTCGGCTTAGAGCTTTAAAGGTTGTATGTTGAATTCTGGTGGGGAATGAATGAAAATTCGAAGAAGGCCCATTGGTTGGCTTGGGGAAAAATGTGTGGAGGGATGGATTTTCGAGCAGTAAAAGCCTTTAACAAAGCCATGCTTGCTAAACAAGGATGGCGAATTTTATGCAACCCCAATTTCCTCGTTTCTAGAGTCCTCAAGGCACATTATTTTTCGAAAACCTCTTTTCTGAATTCTAGCAAGGGCAAGCGATCTTTTTTTGTTTAGTAGGGCATTATTTAGGGGAGGGATGTTTTGAAGAGAGGAATTAGATGGAGGGTGGGAAATAGTCGTAACAATGATCATTGGATTCCAAGAGATAATTTTTTTCAAGGTTATATCTCCAAGACTACTTCCAAATAAGACTCATGTGGCAGATTTGTTATCTGAGGGAAGGTGGAATAAGGACAGGATTCAAATCAATTTTTTGGAGGATGAGGCTAATCTAATCCTGAGCATCCCCCTTTACTTCTAGGCCTAGAGAGGATGCTCCTCTATGGCATTTTGATGAAAAAGGGATCTTTTCTATTAAGAGTGCATACAAATTGGCCTTCGATTCTGGTAAGGGTGATCCCTGTTATAGTGCTTTACTGCCTTTGTGGAAAAAAATGTGGAGCTTAAATTTGCCCTTTAAAGTTAATTTTTTTTTTGTTGGAAGGCATGCAAAGGTATTCTCCCAACTCGTTCTAACCTTTTCAAAAGGAAGATTTTAGATTCCCCACTATGTCACTTGTGAAATAGAGAATCCAAAACTCCTGATCATGCATTTTTGGGTTGTAAAACTATCAAAACCCCTTGGGGGAGTTGCCTTTTTCTTCATAGCCAGTGCAGTTTTAAGACAACTTTATAGGTGGTATGTGTACTTGCGATGCGAAGGATTTTTCTTCAATTGTGGCAAATTATAAACATGACACACAATTCTTCATCAAAAATATAGGCGGATGTAAGTTCATTACCTACACTCTATGTAACTAACAACTTTGGCAATGCACACTCGTAATATTGAATGAGTTAACAAAATCTTTGGCAACTAGATAAGATGAGGTTGACACGGTAGTAAAAGCCCTCACACCCGTACCATGAAGTTGTGGGTTTGAGTCCTTTCCCCTCCCCATAAAGCCTCGAATTATTGTAATATTTCAATAAATAAATAAAAACTTTGGCAACTTCCATTTATATAGCCCTGATCGTTGAAGAGCAACAGTCATTGGACTCACTAGTCCAAATTTGTTGAAAATATTGTCATTATTTTAAAATTATATATTGTTTACAAATCCGTTTTACAAGACATATTACATCACTTTCTTTACACTAGGGGCATTTTCGTCTTTTCCAATGGAACCCCATTTTTATAAAGAGTGGTGCTATTGGCACCCACCTAATGAACTAATAATGCCCCATTTTTAAGAATTTTGGATTAATAAATTTTAATTTATTTATTTTCCAAAATTGCCCTTGTCTCTCACACACCCCATTCTTCCAAACATCTAGCGCCCTAATATGAACAACAACCTGGAATTGAGTTCGCAATCGTCAACAAAAGATGATTACTACGTCTTCTTCCTTGATTTTGCAATCGTCATGAGATGAGTTACCCAAGTGGTTTATTCAAAGAATGATACCATCTTCTCCCAATTTTTTTCTTCTTCCCTGATTTTTATTTATTTATTTTATTTTTTTGCTTCATAACAATTCTTTAACAATCTCAAGCAGTGACCATCGTCCCAATTATGAAGTATCCACTACAAAATTTTACATTACTTATCTTTAGTTGTTATTTTTCGATTATGCTATAAATGAATCTACATTATGTTTTCAGGTTTTCAAATTCAAAAGCTAACCTGAAATTGTTTGATTTACATGATATCATGGATGTAAGAAGGAAAAAAAAAACATTTTTCAAGAAAATAAATTGTTTGTGATATGGGTTTTTTTATAGTTCACTTTTTAAAATAGTTATTGTTGAATTCTATGTCTCTTCTTGTAATTTTGGTAAAAGATTTAAAATGAGGGGCATTATTAAATCAACATAGGGGTGTCAATAGCACCCACCACTCTTTTATAAATAATAATAATAATAATAGATTAAGATAAGACGAGGTCGGTTAATAATTTACCCCTCACACATATAACCATAGCATGAGTTGTGGGTTTAGTCTGTCCCTCTTCCCAAATCCAATTATTGTAATATTAAAAAGAAAAACAAATTAAATACCTTTCTTTGAATCAACTTGATAAGCACACTGGAAGTAACTATGAGAAGTGTTCTGATTAAAGCAAGTAGACTCCAGCGCCATTTAAAATATTGGTGAATGTCATGAGAGACTTTATGTAGCCACATCAACCCTTTGTTTTCAAAATATTGCTCTCTAGTTCATCATATCTTTCGAAATTTGGTAACAAGTGTATGCTTATTTCATTGAACAGCTTAACCACCTCTTCATCGCTGCAATGTTGATTCTGTAGTATTTTCTTCTCTCACAACTCCGCCACGTCTTGGGTTCGATCGATGAGCTTAGACAGGATTTACATGTAAGTTGTGGCTTTGGATTAATTATGAAAATCAGGACACATTTTGTAACCTAACTTGTTTAGGAAACTTGCTGCTGTTGGTTCCGCAAAATAGATGGGAGGCAGCTTTAATGTGCCGCCACTGAAACTGATTTCTTCCACACAACTTGTCTTACTACTCTTTAAATTGATACCAGCTTCTCTAAGCTTCTCGATATTGCGACGTAGGACTGAGTCTAGATCAAATTTCCTATTACAATTCAATTTATCAAAGAGAACAATAGTCCAGCCGATGATGATCTCTATGAGGTCACGCTTTTCGTGGTTTATTTAATGAAGTGGCTGAATGAGCTTTTTCCGCAAAAGATCGAGAAGATGAACATGATCATGTTTAAGATCTTTCAAAATCTCGTCTTCGTTCTTCGACCACTTCTCTGTTTGTCTGAAGATCGAGAAGATGAACTTGTAGATTGATTTCAGGAACTCGTCCTCTTTTGAAGTGTGTCGAATTATGAGATAGAGGAGTTGGTAGGGAAGTTGGTTTTCCAGCAAGAACAAATCATGAATTAGGAAGAATGTATAATCAAATTTTATTCCCAAATTTTTAATCCCGACTCCTAATCTGGCCGAAAATCAATGACAGTGTAAATGAACTGCAGAATTGCACAACCATCCACCTGAAATATCCAGACGAGTTTGTGATCTTTATCTTTATAGTTATTAGTTAAGTCATTATCGTAGCAGTCCTTTAATTCCTCGATCTGTTTCTTAATATCTGCATACAGATATTCTTTTTTAACACCATTCTGTTGGAGGAACTTGGCAGCTAAATTAACCTTGATCTATTTTGCCATCTCGAGAGTACTGTAGTTAGTCGGAGTAAGGACCAAATGAAAACATCTTTGGTTCAAAATACTTCTTAAATTTATCGTTGTCTCGGAGCTTGGATGGAACCATTTGTATCTTTGGTTTAGCATCGGCAGGTGGGCCTGTCTTGTCAATTATCACTTCTGAGGCTTTCTCGAAAGAAATGAACTGCTCACTTTCTTCTTCACTGAATCTCATATCACTGGATTCTTCATTCTGATCGATCTCAATGCTATACTCGTCGCCCACATTATTGCCTCCACTTCTGTCACTGCTGCCAACACTCGCTCCATCACCCAACGCCACCACAGACATTTTTCACCGCTATATTTCTATTTGTAAGGCTTACACATATTCTGTGACTACTCTACTTATTTAAATATATGTGACACTGCCATGAAAGTTTCTACTTTATTAATTTATTTTATTCTACAAATAATTTAATAATTTTTTAACCAAATTTAATTTAAAATATTTTTTGCTTTCTTTGAATTGATTAAAATGATTTTATTTATTTTAATATAATTTTATACTTACTTCTCACAAAAAAAAAAAAAAAAACAACTGAATTATTTTCCATATTATACCAAACAAGTGAAACTCTTATTTTATTCCAATTCGTACTACACAAAACACATCACAATACTAATTTAGTCCGGTCCAATCCAATCAAATCCCCTAAAAATAGTCAAATCCAATCCAATCCAATCCTATGCACCAAACGCTCCCTAAGATAATAATATAAATTGCATGATTTACAATCAATTCTTGTGCAAACATGGAACTGAGTATCTCTATTTTTAACCTTCTCTAATCAAGTTGGTTGGTTCAACAAGTATTTATATATTCTTTAACGGTTATAATCATAGAGCAGGAGAACCAATGTAAATATTGTTTCATTTCAGTACTAATTTATAACTTTAGCACCAAATCGATTCAATTTTTTTTTTTTTTTGTTATCAATCGTTACATTTTTAATAAATGCAACAATAAAATTGGAATGTGTTGTTGTATTGATTTTTTTTAGGAATACCGAAATAACTTTAAATATTTATTAATTTAATCATATATTAAATTAGTTTAATAAGAAGAATGCCAAAAGATAAATAATTTTTAATCATATTAAAAAATAATTTTTAATCACTTATGTGATCAGAACAGAGAGGAATACACTTTCGATTCAAACCATCATGAATTGCACCCATGCCCCGAACCCATTTCTCATCATCCAATGGGTTAACATTCATTCGGTTTTGTAGTAACCTAATCCTATACATGATAGTATCAGTCCTGTCACAAAAATGTGTGACACAAGAATGTGATGGCTCATCAGAAGCCAATCTGATCAAAGCCAAAGATAAAGCCCCGTCCACAGGTTTTGGATCCGAAAGGCTCTTATCTCCCATCATCTTAACCTCCCTTTCAGCGGGGAAGTACACATCTTCATTTCCCTCCATGTCAGTGACTTTCAAATCTTTCGTGAAATGTTTAATGGTTTCACGTTTGGTGGATTCATGCTTTTCAGCCAGTGTTAAAATACAAGAGAACCTCAGGTGATAACTTACAATAATTTTTACAATCTTGAAGTTGTGGCAGCAGCAAAAGAAATCAAGCCATCTTCTCCCAACACCCGCATACCACTTAACAATATCGGTATCTTCCAGAGCAGTAAGTAAACTAATCGGTCTGGGACGACCCATATTGTTGGTGAATCCAGCCATCTAACTGCCTTCCTAACAAGTTCTATAGGTGCAGAAACTTTCATGCAAAGCCTCGTCAAATCCTCCACTGTTCTCTCACCATATTTCCTTTCCTCCTCTTCTTGCATTCTCCTCTCTTCTTCTTCCAATGCCTTTCTGGCTTTGACTGGTGTCAAATGTTTGTTTACCTGCTCTTGGAATTTGTCATAAGCATCGATAAGCTCTTCTGGCATCTGATCTCTAATGTGTCTCAAAGAGAGAAAATCACCTCTAGAGAGCATCCCGATGCCAACTCCAACGCTCTTCTAAGGAACCCAAAAACTCTTGGACAACTTCATCTGCCCAAGTTTTAAAAATATCTCTTACTCCATTCTCAATTTGAAACTCAAATTTGAATACATTACTCTGCTTCTTAAAAACATGATTTAATATTTTCAAACCCAATTTCTTCCTGTTCCTCTCCCGAGCATTTCTCAATTCCAAAGCTCTAACTTCTTTCTGCCTAAGGTACTTCTTTCTCGCTCTTACAGCTTTCTCAGACATAGGAGGATGTAAAACCGAGGGTGGGACAGCCTGCAGTTCCATCCCCAAGAAATCAATCTTCTCAGATACCGCACTATGAATTGCCGTTTTCACTCTATCTACATTCAACTCCAAATTCTCTTCCAGAATTTCAGTACCCGAGTCTTCAAATCCATTGTTAACGTTTTCGATCCTGAAGTTATCACCAATATCTAATCAAAGTACCTACCTGCATATATCTTCAATGGCTTGTAATAAGCATTGGATTTTGAACAAAGCTCATTCGAATCAAACTTGGGCAAAACAAAAGACTAACCTTTACTACAAGATTGAATATCGAACCAATTTTCGAAAAGCTGTTGACCTGGAATGAGAAGTGGTTCGACATGGAAGGAGAGTGATTGCACATGGACATGGACATGGATAGAGAAGCTGTGAGGAGGACAGAGGGTAAAGCGACGACGTTTTGGATGAGGTTGGAGAAGTGGCCATGTGAATAGTTGCTTAAAACTAGAGTTTTGAGTTGGGTTTTTGTCAAGGGTTCTTCTCTTGCTGCTGTTGCTGCAGAGTTGTAGTAGGAATTCAATCATGAAGAGAAAGTTGATGAAACTGGAAACCTCAGTTTCAATCATGTCATTCTTTTCAAGTTCATAAGCATTTGTAGATGTGGACTGAGTATGCTTCTAACAAAATTTTTACAAGCAAAAGTTCAAGTGCTTATAAACTATTGACAAACACAATTTTCACTCGCAAAGTGACAACACTCTTCTTCTAAAAAAAAATTGTTTACGTAAAACAAAACAAAAAACTGCAGATTAATATGATTAATCATAATTACTAATAAACTTTATATCTTTTAAAATGATCAAAATAAACAAGAGTACAATAATATAAACGTTAAAATAAAATAGAGAAAATACTGTAATGGCCAAAAATAAAATCCTCTGTTGAGTTTTTTTTTTTTTTTTTTTTTTTTTTTTTTTTTTTTTCTTTCTCTTTTTCTCCTCTCGCACCTTGCAAAAGAGATGGCAGCTCAATCGAAATCCACCTCAACAATAGTGATACGAATCGGATCGTATGGAGTAGTGCAGGCTTGCGTTTAGCGCAAGAGAAGGTGCATGAGTTGCACGTACAGAAGGTCCAAGTGTGGGGTGTTATTTCATTAAGTTGTCTTATTTAATTATGCTGTTGTTTGATTTATTCAATAAGTGGGTTGAGTGGTGGGCACTGGAAGCACTCACGTTTCCACTATCTCCTATCTTTTAGGATGCTTATTTGTGTTATCTGATGTAAGGCCTATATAGAGGTCTATTTGAATTCAATGAAGGATTATCAAAGATTTATAATCCCAAATATCTCTCCTCTCCTGTTATATCCTCTAAATTCTCTTCTTCGTATCCCTTTTCTTCTTCTTTTATTGTTCCCAGAAATTAGTTTATAACAAATTGGTATCAGAGCTCTATATCCATGGAGAGCTGCGCTAAGTCTAATACGGAATTCCGCAGCGAAATTCACGAAATACTAGCCACACATGAAACCAGGTTCGATGAAATCATTGCCAATCATGAATCACGATTCGATCAACTCATCACCAACAACGACAATCGTTTCAACCAACTCATCACCAGTACTGATAATCGTTTCAACCAACTCATTACCAGCAGTGACAATCGTTACAACCATCTCATCGCCGAAATGCAAGCTTTGCGCTAATTACTTCCTGAACCGCAGCAACATCATCAATCTTCTCAACACAGCCAAACCGTCACCGGTCAATTTCGCACCAACAATGAGAAGGAGATCAATTTGTTCGAATCTGGAGAAGCGTCACACAGTCTCGCAACTCACAACAACTTCAACTACGATCGGCACCACCTTACTTTGAAACTGAACTTTCCAACGTACGGGGATGGTGATCCAATGGGATGGATTTACAAGGCCGAGCAGTACTTCGAATTCAAAAGTATTGCTTCCCAACAACAAGTACAATTAGCGTCATTCCACCTAGAGAAGGTAGCGCTTCAATGGTACCGGTGGTACACCAAAAACCGGGGACCCTTGAGTTGGAACGAGTTTACCACAGCCCTCCTAAAAAGATTTGCACCAACGGACTAAGATGATCCATCGGAGGCTCTATCGCGGCTCAAACAAACCACATCCGTCACAGCTTATCAGGAATCGTTCGAAAAACTGTCACATAAGGTGGACGACTTACCAGAAAATTTCTTAGTGGGAAGTTTTATTGCTGGCCTGAAGGACGAAATCCGACTTGATGTTCGCATCAAACAACCAAGAACTCTTTCCGAAACCATAAGTGTGTCGCACTTAATTGAAGAACGGAATTACCGACAGCGGAACAAGGGCTCATCGTATAGACTAGCCACCAATTTGACACCCTCCAAGCCACAACCAAGCACAACAGCTGGTCTCCTTGGGCCTCCACCTTCGCGCGCAGCAGGTAACCTTCCAGGAACCATTCGCCGGATCACCAATCAGGAGGCGCGTGACAGACGTGAAAAAGGCCTATGTTTTTATTGTGATGATAGGTACGCTCCCGGTCACCGTTGTGCTAGACCCCAGTTATTTATGATTGAGGATGTAATGACAGGAGAAACTGACGAAGATGTGGACATGGAAATCGAGAACCCTCCTAATGATACCTATCCAGAAATTTCTTTCCATGCAATGGCGAGTACAACTCATCCGCAAACATTCCGAGTGGTGGGCAAGGTTGGCAACAAAGACGTAACGGTACTCATCGACGGCGGAAGTACTCATAATTTTATTGATCAGACAGTTGTCTCCAAATGGGGGTTACCGGTCGTCCGAGATAGAGTGTTTCAGGTAATGGTGGGTAACAAGGAAAAAATAGATTGTACTGGGCGTTGTTTGGATCTATCGCTCACAATTCAGGGGTATACGGTTTGTGCGGATTTTTATATTTTGCCAGTTGCTGCTTGTCAAGCTGTATTAGGGGTGCAATGGTTAGAAACCTTGGGTCTGATAAAGACGGATTATAGGAAACTTACCATGTCTTTTTCTCAAAATGGGCGTCATCACGCACTACAAGGAATGACCCGAATGGAGGTTGCATCATTGAGTGACAAAGAACTCCAACACCTGTCAGGTATTGGATTTTTTTTACATGTGGTGTCGCCACTCCATGCAACACAAACAAGTGGAGAACATGCTGATATGGGTGATGTGAGATCAACTGAAAATGCTGCTGCACTTTGTGAGTTGTTGGCTAAATTCACACACCTATTTGAGGAACCAAAAGAACTACCACCTGTCCGCACACATGATCACCAAATACCACTATTGCCAAACCAGCCAGCGGTGAGTGTGAGGCCTTATAGGTATACCCATTATCAGAAAAATGAGATAGAAAAGTTGGTCCATGAGTTCCTTGATTCCGGCATCATTCGACCAAGTCGCAGTCCGTTTTCGTCACCGGTACTGCTCATTAAAAAACCAGATGGCACTTGGAGATTTTGCGTCGACTACCGAGCTTTGAATGCTATAACAATTAAAGACAAATTTGCAATTCCGGTCATAGATGAACTGTTAGATGAGCTTCATGGCGCACAGTACTTCTCGAAGTTAGACTTACGGTTCGGGTACCATTAAATTTGGGTCAGAAACGAGGACATTCACAAGACGGCTTTCTGTACACACGATGGTCATTACGAGTTCTTAGTAATGCCGTTCGGATTGACTAATGCTCCCGCCTCTTTTCAGTGCCTCATGAATGACATATTCAGACAATATCTGAGGAAATTTATCTTGGTTTTTTTTGACGATATTTTAATTTACGGCAGGACTTGGAGCGACCATTTAAAACATCTACAACGTGTTCTCCGGATTTTGTCTGACAACCAGCTGTTTTTGAAACAATCGAAATGTAAATTTGGTGTATTACAGGTGGAGTACTTGGGTCACCTCATTTCATTAGAAGGGGTTGCGGTTGACCATACAAAAATCCAGTTAGTTCTAAGTTGGCCGGTTCCAACGTCTGCAAAGGGGGTTCGTTGGTTCCTTGGGCTTGCCGGCTACTACCGCAAATTTATCAAAGGGTTTGGTTCCATGGAAGCCCCGTTAACACGCTTACTAACCAAGGAGGGGTTCAGTTGGCCACCTGAAGCAGGTCTTGCCTTCAATCAATTGAAATCAGCTCTCACGTCTCCTCCAGTTTTGAGGCTTCCGGATTTCTCCCAACAATTCGTTATTGAATGCGACTCAAGTGGAGTTGGGTTGGGTGCGATACTGTCACAGCAAAACAGGCTATTGCCTTTTATAGTGAAGCTTTAAAAGGGGCAGCTAAGTCTCTTTCCACATATGAAAAAGAGATGTTGGCAATAGTGAAGGCAATTCGAAAGTGGCGTCCATATCAATTAGGCAAACCATTCGTAATCCGGACGGACCACCTGATCGGACCATATTTACACCTATTTGAGGTCCCCATTTCCTATCGTTTGTACTCGTTTTCGAGCGTATTTTTGTATATAATGTGTTTTGTGAGCTTTTTGTAGGTTATTCACCATAAATAAGGTTTCTGAGCTAAATTGATGAGTTTTGGAAGTTAAAAGGGCTGAAACGGAAATGGCCCGTGCAGAACACCAAACTTTCGGGGGCCATATCTCTCTCCTCAAATTGAATTAGGTTTCATGCCACATATTTTCGGAAAGCCCCGGCTGTCTTCTTTCCAATGGTTTTTACAGAACACGATTCCGATGTCTCTAGAGGAAGTTATGCCCATTTCCGTGACAGTGCGCGATGCTGAAAACCACTGAAGAACAAGAAGCGCCCTACGGCGCCCTACGTAGGGCGCCTTCGTAGAGCGCCCACAAGATCAGAGAAATGGCGCCCTACAGGCGCCCTACAGAAGCGCCCTACGTAGGGCACCCACAGTGTCACTCATTTTACTCGATTTTTGTGCCCTAATTCCACACACTATATATTCTTCCTTTCAGCTCATTTCTAAGCACCTCTACCACGACCCTTGAAGTTCCAAACACCCCATTTTCACTCCAAACCTCCCAAGAACCCATTTTTAACCCAAATCCTTCACCAAATCACTCAACACTTCCATCAATTCACCATCTAAACACAAATCCCTCTTCACCACTTCATTCCTTCACATCCATCTACCATAAAAATCTCATCTTGGAGCTAAAGGAGTCAAGGAGAGAAGAAGCCAAGCACATCCAAGCAAGAGAGGAGGAGATCTTCATCATAGTTTCTTCTAATCCTTTCTCTCTTTGTTTTTACTTGTTCTTAATCATGACTTGTACTCATCTCATATATTTTGTAGTCTTTACTTGTAATATGAACTAAATCCATCTTGGCTAAGGCCAAGATGAGACCTTTTCCATGAATTGATAGTAAAGGCCACCTTTTTATCTTCATTGCTTGTGTTATGTATGTGCATTTCAATTGCTTAATGCTTCTAGGTGTCTAGCTAACACTTGGTTGATGTTTGGTTGTTGTGTGAAGTACCGAGAGGAGAAGCACACAACGTGCTCGACGAAATGCCCGATACAAGTCTAGTAAGATAGAAATATGCGATGCTAGCTTGTAGGATTCCATTTGTGTGCCATTATGCTTAATGAATTTGTTTGTAGTTCGGATAACCATTGAGAAATAGGTTATTGGTGCATATGAATGTTGTCTTTATCACTTGAGAGAGGTTAGAGACTAATTAAGGGCATACGAATCTACATAATCACTTGCATACTTTACTTATATGGTGTGCCTAAAATTGTTAAGGATTGGATAGGTGGAGTCTTGGTCTTAGTCAAATTTCTCATACATATTATAATCACTTGCTTGTGTTTGGTTTAGTTTTATTTACTTACATTGTCTTGTTTTATTAATTGCATTAGTGGTAGTTTAATCTAGTTAATTTGAGTAGTGTAATTTCATTATCAAAAATTGGCTTGTCTAAATAGTAACCAAATCAATCAATTGTGGTAATCGATTTCATCAATCCTCGTGGGACGAATCTTTATTCACCATTGTACTACTCTTTCGACTCCGTACTATTGCGGACGCTCGTTAATAGAGTGGTCAATTTTTGGCGCCGCTGCCGGGGATTGAGCGGTTTATTGATATCACTACTAGTTGGTTTATTACTAATTTGGATTGTTCTTCTTTGTGTTTTTAGGCGGTTGCTCTTGTATGCATCATAGTACAAGGAGCAACGATTTACAGGACTTGCGTTTTGATCCGGATATAGAAACAACGGCTAGAAGAAATCACCGTGAAGCAAGGTTGAGAAGAGCAGAGATGGGTGATCGGAATCCACAGTTAGAACACATTGGTTTGCCTCCTGTGGCAAATCAAAATGAAGGGGAAGTGCGTCCTGAGGAGATTCCGGTTCAAGAGGGTTTGCCTAATGTTGGAGATGAGCGCACCCTACGGGATTACACAATGCCGAGAGTCGAGCATAACATGTCATCTATCCGCCGACCAACAATTGCGGCAAATTCCTTTGAGATTAAGCCTGGGGTGATTCAGATGATTGCCACCACATGTATGTTCAATGGATTGGCAAATGATGATCCAAATTTGCACCTTCAGAATTTCAATGAGATTTGTGACACCTTTAGGTACAATGGGATTCCCGAGGACTTTATCAAGCTGAAGTTGTTCCCATTCTCTTTGGGGAATGATGCAAAGATATGGTTGAACACCCAACCACCAAACTCAATCACTACCTTTAATCAGTTGGCCCAAGCATTTCTGAATAGATATTTCCCACCAGGGAAGGCGGCCCGCCTTAGGAACGAGATCCTTTCTTTTCAACAATATGAGAATGAGAGTATCCACGAGGCTTGGGAGAGGTTTAAGGAGCTTCAAAGGAGATGCCCTCACAATGGCCTTGCAAGGTGGCAAACTTTGCAAGCTTTCTACCAAGGAATCACGGTGTCAACAAGAAATTTGGTGGATGCGGCTGCGGGAGGTTCCTTAATGAGCAAGTCAATGGATGCGGCTCATGATCTCCTAGAAGAAATGGCACTTAACAATAGTCAGTGGGGAATCCAGAGGCAAGTGCCAAAGAAGACTCCGGGTGTGCTAGAAATAGATGAGTTGACGAGTGTGAAGGCTCAAATGGCGGCACTTCAAAATCAAATAAACAAGTTGAGTGCCGGACCTAGCAATGCACAAGTAGCCCAATGTGAGTGGTGCTTGGGGCCACACTCTAGCATGGATTGCCAAGTTGGAAGCCCATTCGCCTCAAGCTCGTCCGAACAAGTATCTTTTGTGAACAACCACCGGAACTACCAAAACCAACCCCAACAACATGCCAACCAAAATCCCATCTTCCATCCCTACTCAAACACATACCACCCTTCATGGAAAAACAACCAAAACTTGTCATGGAAGGACAACCAACCCCAACATCCACAAAACCTCAACCAAAGACAACCCCCCGGATTCCAACAACCTCACCAACAAAACTACCCAAACCCACCCGCCAACAATCAAGTGGAGAGAAAAGCTAGTCTAGAAGAGATGTTCTCCAAAATGATGGGAAAGTTAGACGCAAGGATGGAGACCCAAGACTTAGCCTTGAGGAAGCTTGATACAAAGGTTGACCAACTTGCTCAACACTCTCAAGCCGCAATTCAAAATCTCGAGACACAAGTTGGCCAACTAGCTAGAGGGGCTCAAGCTCGCCAACAAGGGACATTGCCGAGTGATACGGTGATCAATCCCAAGGAGCAATGCAAGGCAATTTTTTTGAGAAGTGGTAGAACGGTTGAGCAACCGGAGAAAGTTGACAAGAAGAAGGAAGAGGTAGTGGAAGACGAAGTGGTTGAAGAGGAGGTTGAAGAGGAAGAGCCTATGGAGGAGGACAAGGTGGAGGATAGCCCACCCAAGCCATCTTGTGATGCACTACCACCCCCACCACAAGTTAAGGCGTATGTGCCTCCAATTCCATACCCCCAAAGGTTGAGGAAACACAAGGATGCCCATCAATTTGCAAAATTCTTGGAAGTGTTTAAGAAGCTCCACATCAACATACCATTTGCCGAAGCCCTAGCACAAATGCCCACTTATGTCAAGTTTTTGAAGGACTTACTCTCCAACAAAAGGAAGCTTGAAGAGTTTGAAACGGTGGCACTAACGGAGGAATGTAGTGCTATTTTGCAAAACAAGCTCCCACCTAAGCTAAAGGACCCCGGGAAATTCACAATCCCATGCACAATTGGTCATGTGGAGTTTGGTAACGCTTTAATAGACTCAGGAGCGAGCATAAATTTGATGCCATACTCAGTTTTCAAAAAGTTAGGAATGGGTGAAGTGAAGCCTACAAGAGTGACTCTTCAATTAGCGGATCGATCTATCAAGCACCCACATGGAGTTGTAGAAGATGTCTTGATGAAAGTGGGTAAATTCTACTTCCCGGTTGACTTTGTGATCTTAGAAATGGAGGAAGATTTTGAGGTTCCATTGATTCTTGGGAGGCCATTCTTGAAAACTAGTGGAGCATTGGTTGATCACAAAGAGGATAAGTTGACATTAAGGGTTGGAGATGACAAGGTTATGTTTGACATGTTCAAGGCGGATAAGAATCCTTCACTTCCCCAAACATGTTTGATAGTTGAGGTTGTTGATCCTCCCATAGGGGAAATTTTTAGAAGTGGCACTCCGAAAGAGCCGCATAATTCTTGTGTAGTTCATGATGCTCCAAGAAAGAAGATGAAAGGTGTCCACAGACCGGGCTCTCATGGAGTTATGAACAAAACCCAAGTGACTCCCCCGGATAAAATTGAGAAGAAATTGGACAAAAGGGATAAAAGGAAGAAATCATGCATGGTGGACCAAACTAGATTAGTGAATGGATTTTGTGTGAGGATGTTCTATCCCTCACATAAGTTGAGAAAGAAAGGTGGTGATGATGTTGCTCCAACCGTTGATCCAGATTGATGAGAGGAGCGAAATGCGTCTAGCCGAGACGTTAAACCAAGCGCTTGGTGGGAGGCAACCCACCTAGGTAACTCTTCTAATTTTAAGCTATTTTTGTTTTATTGTAATTTTGTCTTTGTTGAGTCTTATTTTTCTTGCTTAGATTAAGTGTGTGGCGTTGTATTGTGCCTAGTTTTTAGGTTTGCAGCGTGCTTGTTTCGGGTTGCATTTTGGCTTCCCTCCCGCTTCTAAACTTTCATTGTCCGATTTTTCTTTATGTGCAAACATTGAGGACAATGTTTCGTTTAGGTTTGGGGGTGCGGCCAATTAGTGACCAATTTTGGGTTTTATGTATGTTTTGCATGATTGATTTGTGTGCAAAAAAAAAAAAAAAACAAAAAAACAAAAAAAAATCTGCATGATTGTGTGGGCTTAGAGCCAAATTTTGTCTATTTTTCTACCTTTTTAGAGCCAAAAATCTTGAGCAGTAAGGGCTGCTTGTTGAGATGTCTTGGGGTGAGCCATTGTAGGCACTTTTGTTGCCATGCGTTAGTAGGGAGGCCGTGGTGGTCAAAGCTACACCACATTGCTTGCACACATCCTACCGGACTCAAATTGTGTTTTAGTGAATGAGGTAGCGCGCTTGAGATGTTTAGATCATTAGTGGAGGCTACCGATGTGAGCTTCATTGCCCAAATATTGCGTACACAAGAGTGATTTTTATTTATATACTCTAAACACTCATCATGTAGATATTAGGCATAATAAAAAGAACCTCTTTTCATTGCATTGAGCATTAAAGAGCTTATCTTGAGCATTCGTGCATCGTGTGTTGTCCCTTGTTGGCTTGTTTGACTCATACCTTTAGAGATGACGTAGGCAATGTGTGTTAGTCACTCAAAATGACCCAAACACATCCTTAAGCCTTGTGTGTGTGCTTAAATTTCCAAAGAATGTAGACCTTCACACTAAACTCTATAACCATATCCACCTATGTACATATTCACCAAATCAAACCCAAACACTAAACCATCCCATAGCAATGATCATGAGAACTTAAAAAGTGAAGCCAAGAAGGAAATTTATCCAAGTAGCATGTGCTTAGGCCTTTAGTACATTTTATCTTCAAAAAAAAAAAAAAAAAAAAAAAAAAAAAAAAAAAAAAAAAAAATTGAAAGAAAAAAGAAAAAAAAAAAAAAGAAAAGAAAAAAGAAAAAAAAAAGAAAAAAAAAAAGAAAAAAAAAAAGAAAAGAAAAGAAAAGGGACATGTTAAGCAACTACAAATTGTACAAAATTCTTGTAGTCAATAAATTGCCTAGACGCTAAAAAGGAACTCCAATGTGCATCAAGTAGAAACCTCATGATCATTAGCTCACCAATAATTCCATATCCTTCTAACCATTCCATCACCATCCAACCTCACTTGCACTTAAAAGGAAGTCCTAATTGATCTTTAGGAAGAGTCTAGCTTGAAAACAAGGGCATTCTTAATGCTTGATTCCGTTCTTGAGGTTCATTTGCATGATAGTTTGAGCGTTCTTGATAACTTGTCATATGCGTTTTAATTTTGAAAATTTTTTGTGCATAAACTCCAACTCGCATATGTTTGATGAGTGAGCCTAGGTTCGGTGTGGTAAAAATAATGAGAGAACCCAAGAGAGGCTTAGAGTCAAAGCGAAATGTTATCTAATGACTCTTGTGTGCGATGCTTTTGATACTAAATTCACTAAGAAGTCCGGAATTGCAATCATTAGTGTTGTAGCACCTTGGCTATCACACCTCTAGATTGCACTCAATGATCTTGGCATGCTTGAGCCTACTTTTTGGTTCTCCCAATGTTGCATCTCATCTTTAGTTGGCTCGGTAGAAAGCACGTTTGTGGGTACCGTTCTGTAGGCCCTCACGAGACTTCACTCGTCCACTAGGGATCGCCTAGGGGTTTAAAAGGCTTGTGGCACGTGCCAAGTGTCACCGTGTCACCTACGGAAGTGGTGTTTTCTTTTCTTTATTTTGATTTATTTCAGCTTTGCTTGTTTTGGTTTTGCTCGAGGACGAGCAAAAGATAGGTTTGGGGGTATTGATCGGACCATATTTACACCTATTTGAGGTCCCCATTTCCTATCGTTTGTACTCGTTTTCGAGCGTATTTTTGTATATAATGTGTTTTGTGAGCTTTTTGTAGGTTATTCACCATAAATAAGGTTTCTGAGCTAAATTGATGAGTTTTGGAAGTTAAAAGGGCTGAAACGGAAATGGCCCGTGCAGAACACCAAACTTTCGGGGGCCATATCTCTCTCCTCAAATTGAATTAGGTTTCGTGCCACATATTTTCGGAAAGCCCCAGCTGTCTTCTTTCCAATGGTTTTTACAGAACACGATTCCGATGTCTCTAGAGGAAGTTATGCCCATTTCCGTGACAGTGCGCGATGCTGAAAACCACTGAAGAACAAGAAGCGCCCTACGGCGCCCTACGTAGGGCGCCTTCGTAGAGCGCCCACAAGATCAGAGAAATGGCGCCCTACAGGCGCCCTACAGAAGCGCCCTACGTAGGGCACCCACAGTGTCACTCATTTTACTCGATTTTTGTGCCCTAATTCCACACACTATATATTCTTCCTTTCAGCTCATTTCTAAGCACCTCTACCACGACCCTTGAAGTTCCAAACACCCCATTTTCACTCCAAACCTCCCAAGAACCCATTTTTAACCCAAATCCTTCACCAAATCACTCAACACTTCCATCAATTCACCATCTAAACACAAATCCCTCTTCACCACTTCATTCCTTCACATCCATCTACCATAAAAATCTCATCTTGGAGCTAAAGGAGTCAAGGAGAGAAGAAGCCAAGCACATCCAAGCAAGAGAGGAGGAGATCTTCATCATAGTTTCTTCTAATCCTTTCTCTCTTTGTTTTTACTTGTTCTTAATCATGACTTGTACTCATCTCATATATTTTGTAGTCTTTACTTGTAATATGAACTAAATCCATCTTGGCTAAGGCCAAGATGAGACCTTTTCCATGAATTGATAGTAAAGGCCACCTTTTTATCTTCATTGCTTGTGTTATGTATGTGCATTTCAATTGCTTAATGCTTCTAGGTGTCTAGCTAACACTTGGTTGATGTTTGGTTGTTGTGTGAAGTACCGAGAGGAGAAGCACACAACGTGCTCGACGAAATGCCCGATACAAGTCTAGTAAGATAGAAATATGCGATGCTAGCTTGTAGGATTCCATTTGTGTGCCATTATGCTTAATGAATTTGTTTGTAGTTCGGATAACCATTGAGAAATAGGTTATTGGTGCATATGAATGTTGTCTTTATCACTTGAGAGAGGTTAGAGACTAATTAAGGGCATACGAATCTACATAATCACTTGCATACTTTACTTATATGGTGTGCCTAAAATTGTTAAGGATTGGATAGGTGGAGTCTTGGTCTTAGTCAAATTTCTCATACATATTATAATCACTTGCTTGTGTTTGGTTTAGTTTTATTTACTTACATTGTCTTGTTTTATTAATTGCATTAGTGGTAGTTTAATCTAGTTAATTTGAGTAGTGTAATTTCATTATCAAAAATTGGCTTGTCTAAATAGTAACCAAATCAATCAATTGTGGTAATCGATTTCATCAATCCTCGTGGGACGAATCTTTATTCACCATTGTACTACTCTTTCGACTCCGTACTATTGCGGACGCTCGTTAATAGAGTGGTCACCACCGCAGCCTAAAGTTTTTATTGGAACAACGAATCACCACCCCGGTACAAACAAGATGGCTGCCGAAGATCATGGGGTATGATTATACCATTCAATACAAGCAAGGAAAAGATAATCAAGGGGCTGATGCGCTCTCGCGCATGACTAATTTTCAATTCTTAGCTGTTTCGTTACCAATTGCGGATTGGTGGAAAGTGCTTCAGCAAGAGGTGGCACAAGACCCGTATTACACCACTCTTGTCGGGTCTTCTACGTCACAATATGTGCAGCGAGATGGGGTATAGATGTTGGGTGGAAAGGTACAGTTGAGTCCTCACTCTTCCTTATTGCCGGCTGTCCTAGCTGAAGGACATGAGTCACCCACAGCTGGACATGCGTCACCCACAGCTGGACATTTTGGGTTTCAAAAGACTTTATGCCGAATCAGTTCAAGCTTTGTATTGCCGGGGTTACGCTCAACCGTAAAAGATTATATTCGCAATTGTGAGGTCTGCCAGCGATGCAAAAATGACAACCTTAGACCTTCCGGGCTGCTCCAACCTCTACCAATTCCGGAGCGTGTGTGGACTGAAATCTCCATGGATTTTGTCGAAGGTTTACCCTTATCTCAAGGCCAAGACATGATAATGGTGGTGGTAGATCGCCTCTCCAAATATGCGCATTTTGTGCCCCTTAAGCACCCGTATACAGCCCTCACCATGGCCAAGGCATTCGTCACGAACATTGTCCACTTACATGGCATACCGTCTTCCATTGTGAGTGATCGAGATAAGGTTTTCTTAAGCTCTTTTTGGCGTTCTCTTTTCACACTACAAGGTACTCATCTCAGCTATAGTTCGAGTTATCACCCACAGACAGATGGTCAAACGGAAGTGGTAAACCGTACCTTGGAACAATATCTCCGATGTTTTACCAGTGATCAACCCAAAAAATGGATGGAATGGCTGGCATGGGCTGAGTACGGTTACAATACTGCGGTACATTCTTCCACAAAAATGTCCCCTTTTGAAGTCGTATATGGGGTCCCTCCTCCGTCATTGATATCGTACATTCCAGGCACTACAAAAATTCAGGCAGTTGAAGGGTTATTACAATCTCGAGATGTCATCCTTCGGGACTTGCGTCGTAATTTGTTGATTGCTCAAGGTCGAATGAAGCTGCAATCCGATAAGCATAGACGAGAGGTAAATTTTGCTGTGGATGATTATGTCTACCTACGTTTGCAGCCTTATCGCCAAAAATCAGTGGCATTTCGTAGTTCGTTAAAGTTAGCACCAAGGTGTTTTGGGCCTTTGATGAGGTCGTTTGTATACTCAACAAAATTAATATTAGTGTAGATTTTTGGTTGATTCTTGAAAACTCTTTAAGCCACTTAATCTTTTTAAAATGTGATTTGATAGCAAAATAGTCCCCTTTTGAAGTCGTATATGGGGTCCCTCCTCCGTCATTGATATCGTACATTCCAGGCACTACAAAAATTCAGGCAGTTGAAGGGTTATTACAATCTCGAGATGTCATCCTTCGGGACTTGCGTCGTAATTTGTTGATTGCTCAAGGTCGAATGAAGCTGCAATCCGATAAGCATAGACGAGAGGTAAATTTTGCTGTGGATGATTATGTCTACCTACGTTTGCAGCCTTATCGCCAAAAATCAGTGGCATTTCGTAGTTCGTTAAAGTTAGCACCAAGGTGTTTTGGGCCTTTGATGAGGTCGTTTGTGTACTCAACAAAATTAATATTAGTGTAGATTTTTGGTTGATTCTTGAAAACTCTTTAAGCCACTTAATCTTTTTAAAATGTGATTTGATAGCAAAATAGTGAGCAAGTTCGTTCCACAGGGAATGGAGTGTTAATTAGATAAATTGACTAATCTTAGAGCAATAAAGTAAATCATATTGTTTGATAGATGTGCGGTTTCTAAAACAACAAATGCTAACTACTCAAATGAAAATACACAAAATATGTTATGAAAAATAGAATACTCAACACCTTGATAAGAATTGTGATAAAATCAATTAATGAGATAGCTACGGAATAGATCGATTAACAATTGAATATGGGTAAGCTAACTAGCTTCATTAATGTACCAATCTCATTATGTTAACCACTTAGAGGCTTAGATTAGTGGGGTTGATATACCCACCACTAATCTATCCTATCCAATGGGTTCTTAATCACACAAGGATTGTCAATCCACATATGAATATATAACAAATTACTCCACTCAAGATAGCAATCAACAAGTGATATACAAGTCAATTATAATGAATGAAATCTAATTAATTTGAATGAATAGAACACATAAGAGATTCATTACAAGCTAAGCTAAACCCACAACCAATTGATCCTCAAATATATCCCCTAGATTAGGGGTAGGGATGCACATTGGGGAAATGGGGATGGATATAGGTCCCCCCATCCCCATCCCCACTTCTCAAACCCTTCCCCATCCCTCCTCATTTCCCCATTTGGGGAAAATGGGGATGGGGGAGTTTTGGGGGGAGGTCCCCCCATCACCATCCCCATTTCCCCATTTTCCCCGTTTCCCCGTTTACCCCGTTTACCCATTTCCCCATTTGATTGAAAATTACAAATTAAACTAAAAAAAAAAAAAAACATTCCATTACAAATGCAAAAGAAAATACATTACAAAATTATATTATATATATATATATTACAAAATAATGTCAAAGAAAATACATTACAAAATATATATAAATATATATATAATTATTTTTATAATATTGTGGGGGAAATGGGGAAATGGGGATGGGGGGAGGTCCCCCTATCCCCATCCCCATTTCACTATATTAATGGGGAAAATGGGGAAATGGGGCCCCATCCCCATCCCCATTTCAATTTGGGGATGATTTTCATCCCCATCCCTCCCCATTTCCCCATTTTTCCTCAAAAATTCCCCCCTAAATGGAGATGGGGAAGCGGGGAAACGGGGATCCGGGGAAAAATGTGCAACCCTAATTAGGGGTTTAGTTACACATATTTGTAATAAATGAAAAGAAGTAAATGATAAGGAAATAACCCTTGGGTCACCTTCTTTAAGCTTGATCCTTCTTCACTTCTATGCTCCTAGATGCAAGGAATGGAGGTTGAGGAAATGTCTTGGAATGTGGGTGTTTTGGTGGAAAGTTACTAAGGATTTTGGTGGAGAAATGGTGGGATGAGGAATGATGTAGTGAAGTAATCAAGGTTTTGTGTTGAGGGTTGGATGGATTAGATGAATTCAAGGAGAGAAATGGAGGATGAGGAATGGTGTGCCATGGATGATAGAACTAGATCTTAGATTTTGTTCTCTGTGTTTTTTCTCTGATTTTACGATGCTTTTGAAGATGGAGGGACGATCTATTTATATGCACTCTTGGACATGTACTGATAACTACTTGATTCGCTGAGGTGGAGCCTTGGTCGCTATTTGGTCGCTATGGCGACCCTGGTGCGTAAAACGGTTAGAAGAGAAGGTCGCCATGAAAACCATCTTTCTCGCTATTTGGCAAGTGGCGACCATGAGTATTTTGTGTAGAGGTCGCCACTTGTACCTCTAGGTCACCATGGCGACCATAAGTGGCGACCCTGCAAATGTGAGGAGGTCGCCACTTGCAACATCAAGGTCGCCATGGCGACCCTAAGTGGCGACCATGCCTTGAGTGCACTAGGTCGCCATTTGCAAGGGAGGTCGCCATGGCGACCCCAAGTGGCGACCTCACCTGGTTGATTTGTGGACTTTCTGTCGCCATGGCGCTCAAGTGGCGCCCAAGTGGCGACCTTCTGATGTCTTTGGAGAATTCTCTGTCGCCATGGCGCTCATGTAGCGACCTCACATGTCCAAGTGGCGAAAATGCCCTGTTTCTTCCCATTTGTGAGACATTTTCGCACAAGTCCTCCACTTTCATCTCAATTGCTTCTGAAACCTAATAAAACATGAAACACTCAATTTAACAACATTAAACACGGGGAAATGCCCGAGAATCAAGCTAAAAGAATCGAAAATGAGGGTCAAAATCATATCAATTTTGGCTTGATCAAATACCCCCAAACTAATCTTTTGCTAGTCCTCGAGCAAAACAATCACAAGCAAACCCCCAAAAACATCCATAGAGATATTTCAAAGGTTATCACTTCAAATGATCAATGTGCGAAGCCAAAATGAAGAGATTAAAACAGTTATGCCATGGTGAAGATTTAAACATGAAAGAGCATGTATAGTTAAGATTAAAAACGTGCCACCTTTAGACATAATTGTACGCAATGCGATCTCACATTCAAAATGCCAAAGCTTCAAAGCAAAAGTGCTATTAGTTTATAATGTAATTTGCTTTGATACTAAACCTCACTGGATTCTCTCTTCTTTTCTCCAAGACTCCTAGGTTCACTCAATATTGTACATGTGCAATATGAGTTCATGTTATGGCAAAAAATTGATTGCACATGCTAATCATTAAAACGCAATTTCCTGAAAAGTGATCTCATGAATGGAATTGCAAGCCATGGATTAGAAAGAACATGCATCAACCAAATTGTACAAAATGGACAATCCTAAAGATCATGAAGGTCTTTTCTTTGGTTGTAATGGGGCCTAAGGTTATGGTGAAACAAAGAATGGAAAAATGGATATCAAGGAACCTAATGATTACATTAAGGCATACATTCTAATTCTTTAAGTTCCACACGATTCACACATATTGTTCACACTTCAAGGTGTCCAGGCTCACAATTATACATGTGCATGCTACTCCTATTTTCAACTTGAGTAGTTCAATTATTTCTCTTTCTTTTCTAGGCCATTTGTGCCTAATTTCTTGATTCTCTTTTCCTTTACTTTTCTTTGCTTGCCAATTCTTTTCTTTTCATGCTTATCATTTTTATTTTCTTTTCTTTTCTCATTCTTTTCAAGCTTTTGTTTTCTTTTCAATTTTCTTTCAAGCCTTTTTTTCTCTTTTTCAAACATCTCTTGCTTTGCAAGACTCTTACACACATTTACATGCCTAGGTACACACCTTACATTTACAAATTCAAAATTTTACATTGATTTCCTAAGCCTTAGTAAATCATTTGGTCAAGGTAGGTCAATTATTATAAGGCTATAAGGTTCATGTAGATGTGGTTCATGAAAGAAAAGCTTCAAATGTGTTTGGCTTCAAAGGGGCTTGGGAGCACACATATTCAAATTGGTTGGAAGTGTTTAGGCCAAAGCGGTTTTCACATGCATCGCCTAAAATCATTTCTAAAGATTTGTCCACTAAGCAAAATAAGGCATCCACAAGCAAACCATAATATTCTATGGCAAACAACATTTAGTGCAAATGAGACCAAAACATGCTTGTATGAGTGTTTGAGAATGAGTGTTTAAAGAGTGAATGTTTACAACTCAACGTATGCTTTTTAAAGGCTGTGTTTGTGATCCTCACGGGAATCTCCACTATTAATTCTTAGCCTTCAAGCAAATTTGATCATTCACTCAACATTAAGAGAAAAAGATTAACGCACTTTGTTCAATGACACCCTAAGTGGCATGGTGTTATTCTAAACCAAACACTCTCAAACATGCACAATTCCTCACTACATCATGTAAAGAACAATCTCCACAAGCAAAGCATGCTCAAAATGGCAATATCGCAAAGATTTTCAAAAAATTTGGCACACAATTTTTTTTTTTTTTTTTTTGAAAACCAAGCATCATGGCGTTGCGCAAAAGTACCCCCAAACCTAAATTTGACATTGTCCTCAATGTTCATGGGTGGTAAAAATAATGACAACAAGCGCAACCCGACAAGTTTCAAGCAATAATCCAACAAAGGCAAAAGCAACATGTAACAATAATCCGGCATACACCTCAATCATCCATACACAAAATCCAAACAACACATATATCAATAAAGCACAAATGTCCTAAATCCACTACCAAAATCCAATTCACACCCTTATTCTATGCGGAAGCAAAATAAAGGCAACAATGAAAAATATAGATCAAAAGGAAAAAGAAATGCGAATAAGCATAAATCAACAAAAATATCCAACAATATAATCCAAAAGTAAAAACATAAAACTAGCAATGTACCAATAAAGTGATAGAAACTGCAAATGATGGAAATATAAAATAAATCCTAGAAATGCTAGTAGGCCAACTAATCCGAATTATCCTCATCATCCTGCTCTACTCTACCCTTCCCTTTCGGGTCCTTACTTCTCTGCTCCCTTGCTAATGCTGCTCTCCTAGACTGCTCCTCTCTCCATCTCCTCTGCGCAGTTGCCTCATCAATGGGAGGACCTTTTACATAACGGGGCCCCTGATCAGTCAAGGAACGGGCCATGGCCTCCT
The DNA here is from genome assembly GCA_954870605.1 of Acer campestre. NCBI lineage: Eukaryota > Viridiplantae > Streptophyta > Magnoliopsida > Sapindales > Sapindaceae > Acer > Acer campestre. Next base: position 17,102,866 of record OX940799.1, on the reverse strand, counting down.
CTAACTGTGTTGCCTCCTCAACAGCAGATTGTGCAGTCTGAAATACGAAGTCAGGCTCCTCTGTGCTATGTCCTGAAGGTGCAGTGGGGGTAGGTGGAATCACTGTGGTAGGCTTCTTCGGCCTCCTGACATATGGGGTGAGCCTCAGATCATGGCGGAGGTCTGTAAAGCCTGTGATCACTATCTCGCTCAAATCCTGAATCAGGCTTTCCAACTTCAGCTGCCTGTCCTCCAAGGCCTTCTGCCTTTCTTCAATTTCAAGTTTATCAGCATGAAGAATATTAAAATCACCAGTCTGAGTCTTCCTAAAGCGCTGTACACCATCTAGAATCCGAAGACCTAACGGCTGCCCATGATCATCACAAATAGGAATCTCCTCCTCCTCATCATCATCGTCGTCCTCCTCAGGGATCACTCTCTCAAATTCTTCCCTAACACTAGTGCCAGCCTCTGAACTCCGCACTCTCCTATGTTTCCCACTAGTAGGTATCTCCCCACGCTTTATCATCAAGCGTCACCAGGTGGTCAAGTCCATATCTGACATGGGTGACTTGAGTATGTCCCCGGATACATCTACAGCCGCCAACTTGCAGGCCTCTGTGATCAAACAAGGGAAATGGAGGATATCTGTCTCTGATTCATTCCTCCCAATCCGCTGAATCTCCATCTTCACGATAATTCCCACATCAATAGGCTGCCTCTCACTGATACTGTGTAGAATCCTGGCTGCCTCAAATGGAACAGTGGACCTGTGGGAAACTGGCCTAAGGGAAGAGGTGAGGAAAATGTGCCAAAAGGCGTGCTCAATCTTCAAGTTTGACTGCCTGAGAGGGAACCTTTTCGCCATCCATATGGTCATAGGAGTGATGGTCATAGTGTCAGCAAATTCCACCAAATTCTTCACATACAAAGGATTCGTGGTGATTCCTTCCACCATCCTCTCACGTAACCCCTCAATTTCCAACAATGTCGTCCCAAAGTAGATGTTAATGTCCGGTGCGTTCAAGTACATGGGAACCCCTCTCACTAGAATGGGACCACCCCTCATATACTCCCCGGGATTCATCCCCGCATAGAATTCCTTCACCAAACTCTCACTGTAATGTGGTGGAGTAGCTGCTAATCCTCCCTATCCCATGTCATTCACTGTTGTTGGGACAGGGGTATCCCTCAAATTCTCCAAATCAATGCCCCTCTCAGGCCACATTTTCTTCTCAGCAAATGTCTCCAATCTTTCATCAAAATTCCTATTTAGTTTGCATTCAGGGACTACTCTCCTCTTAGGAGTGGGGGTCTTGCTACCCTTGCCCCCCTTGCTTGGCAATTTCATCTTCGGTGCCATTTTCACACTCAAATTCGGACTAAGCTTTCTGACAGAAATCCGGCAGCACAACGGCACTTCAATAACAATCCGGCACTCACCAAGTGCACCACAATCAACCAAAACTACTTCAACACTATAACAATCACTTCTATATGAATCAAACCACACAAAATCCAATCCTAAGCACTAATCACTTCAAATCAAACTCAAAACCACCCTTAGCGATTCTAGATGCAATGTAGGAAGGATTTGATCAAAAGAATTGAAGAACTAGAGTGATTGCTTACCGGATTTGAAGATTACGTGCGTGCCACGGCTTTGGAATTGAGAGAATTTGAGAAAAGAGAGCTTTTGTTTGTGCGGCGTTATGTTTTGAGCAGCAAGTTTATAAATGAACGCCCTATGTTGCCATTTGTGACTCCCGGTCGCCATGGCGACCAAATGGCGACCAAGAAGGATTTTGAAGTTTGCATGTGGTCGCCATTTGCACAAGTAAGGTCGCCATGGCGACCAAATGGCGACCATACCTGATATACAAAGGTCGCCATTTGCAACATGTGGTCGTCATGGTGACCATGTATGTGGTGACCTCTGAATTCTTCATGTAAGTGAGGTCGCCACTTGTGTGCAAATAGCGACCAAATGGTGACCCTTACTTGAGGTCCTCTTCTGAATGTATTTTCATCACCTGCAATGAAACAAAATCCACAAATAAGCCCATATTTCAAACCACTATCAAGAATAGAAGGACACTTATTCAGAAAAACAAAACAAACCAAAAGAAATACACACCATAAGCAAAATTAAAACACAAACATATTTATTCTTGGCATGAAATGTAAAAACCAAATGTAAATCCTACTACCGCATCCTATCATGCGAAATGGAATCATGATGCTCGTCATCCAAGTCAACCACATTATAACTCATTTTCTTCTTGACTACCCAAATTGGACCCATAGACTCATCCCGGACTTGATCTACCAAATCCTTCCTAACCCAAATTTTCTTTACATGGTTAGATCTCATTCTAGGTCTAGTTTTCTCATGGTTAACATGCCTCAAAAATTCAAAGCACCTAGACTTTACATGACCCCTATTATGACAAAAATAACAAGTTAAAGGATATGAAGGAAATCTTCCCTTTTGCATTGGAGGTTTAGGCCTTGAGGGACCATTATTGGTGAGTTCCTTGATGGCTTGATCCATCCGATCTATCTCCACCAAATAATCGCACTCCTTCACCTTAGCAACCTTCAAAGACATCTCCCTCTTGCTCAATTCCTCCTTCAACTCCTCAATTGCCTTGTTCTTGGCATCTACACTCATGAGGGTCTTTCTCATCTTTCTTGAGGACTCTTTCTCAAATTCTTCGGTGAGTTTAGCCAAATCCCCAAGCTATTTTACCATCACCTCATTCTCTATGGTGAGAGCCACATTGATCTTTTTGAGTTTATGGTTCCGTCTTGCTAAATCATCAAGCTTCTTCTCTAAGGCATATTTCTCCGCCTTAAGAACCTCCACTTCAAGCATGAGCTCTTGGTTAGAATTCTTGAGCCCTTCAATCTCAGAGTCACCAATGCTCTCAACTTCGTCCTCTTGGCTACTCTTTTCATACAATTGCACCAATTCACTTACTTTTCCACCCGTTGACCTTGGTGGTTGCACCTCAACCACATAGCAACTCTCAATGCTTTTTAGGTCATCATTGCATATGGTTATGTCAATCTCAAGTTCTTTCTCAAATGCATGCATACAAACTTTCCTCTTGCAAACATCGATCTTCATTTGAGCGGTAGCCATGAATGGTCTACCAAGGAGAACTTGCCACTCCCTAACATCTTTTGACTTGTCACCAATGTCAAGAACTACAAAATCCGTTAACACCACTACTCCTTCAATGACAATTGGGACATCCTTTATTTCACCACTCAATGATAGTGAGGATTGATCCGCTAGCATAAGCTTCTTCCCGATTGGCTTCAATCCTACCAACCCAACTTCACATAAGTAGATAGGGGCATCATACTCACACTTGCTCCTAAATCTAGTACTCCTTTAAGCACCCCACTCTCTCCTATTGATATAGGAATCACAAAACTACCCGGATCTTCCACTTTCCGAACATATGTTTCTTCAAACAACATAGCCTCATCCCTAGCTCCATCCTTCTTGACAAAGTTTCCCTCCTTAGCTTGCTCGGTGTGGCTTGGAAACTTCCCCTTTTCTTGCTTTTGTAGGGCTTCGGCAATTTGCCCCATTTGGGTCTCCAATTTCCCGAAAGAAGCTTCGAGGTTGCCAAACCTTTGGCCACTAGCTTGCATGAAACTTGTCAAGGTATTCTTGGCTCTTTGGAAACCTTGCATCATACCTCTCATCTCTTCATCAATGTTTCGACGAGGTTGATACGAGCTAACTTGAGCATTGTTGTTGTTGTTCTATTGGTTTCCTCCCCATTGGTTTCCTCCTTGGGGAAATCCTCCTTGTGGTAATCCTCCTTGTGTTTGATTTTGACGGTAACCCCCTTGTGAGCTACCTACTTGGTTGTACATACCTTGTTGTTGATTTTGACGGTAACCCCCTTGTGAGCTACCTCCTTGGTTTTACACCCCTTATTGTTGATTTCCTTGTTGTTAATTTCTTGGTGGTGGGTTTAAAATGTTATTGTTTGGCCAAGAAAGGTTTGGGTGATTCCTCCATAGTTGAGCATGGTTGTTGAAATAAGAGTTGTTTCCTTGTCCTTGGAATCACATAGCTTGAACTTCCTCTTGCTCTTGTCCTTGAAAAGTGTCCTCAAACCCTTCGTTCTCATTGAAGTGCCCGCTAGAACCTCCTTCTTGCCTTCCTAGTAATTTCACTCCCGCCTTCAGAAATCCCATACTCTCTATATGAGAAGTCAAGGTCTCCACCTTCTTGTTGATCCTCGAGATTTCGATGGCGGCTTCCGTACTAGCATTTACATCAAACTTCCCACCTCGAATACTATTGGCATTCCTTTGCTGAGAGTTTTGTGCCAACATCTCATAGATGTCATATATCTCCGAAGCGGTCTTGGTGTCATATGAACCTCCACAAGCGTTATCCACCAACACTTGGGAGAACCGAGTTAAGCCTCCTTGGAAACAAGACACCTTGTATTCCTCAGTGAACATGTGAGGAGGGCATTGGGCCACAAGGCGTTGATACCTCTCCCATGACTCATGAAATAGCTCCCCCTCACTCTCATAAAAATCTACTATCTTCACCTTTAACTCATTTGCTTTCCTAGCCGGAAAGAATCTGTTGAAAAATACCTTGCAAATTTGACCCCAACTTGTCAATGATCCCGGCTTAAGCCCTATGAGCCATGTCATAGCCGCATCCTTCATACAATACTGGAAGCAACGCATTTGCAACTGTTCGCGCGTGAGACACATGATGGGGAAGGTCTCAATAATAGCACTGTACTCCTTCATGAACTGGAGGCAGTCTTCATTCAACTTCCCATGAAATGACGGCAAGAGGTTGACGTGCATTGTCCTCAACTCATAACCCCTAGCAACCGGGTCTAACACGATAGGCGATGGTTGGTTCCCGATATCCGGCAAGGCATACTCCCCCATGGTCATCCTTTGACCACAGTTGGTTTGAGTCTCTTCCGTCATCTCCTCTCTAAAAGGAGCTTCGTCTTCCCTACCATGTTGTTGTCCTTCGGTACTCATAGTTTGTCTTGGAATTTCTTCGAACTCTCTCACACGGCTAGTGCCTTCTAGTAGGGGATGAACACCTCTACCTAGAGATCTCCTACTGTGCATAAAACTGAGCACCTGAAAGAGGAATAAATAAAGAGATACAAGGAAAGAAAAAAGTAAAAACAGCACTATGAACAAGTCGATAACCACAAAACAAAATACTAAACTAACAATCTACAATATACCAATAAAATGTAAAGAAAAGTCAATCTATGTAATCAACGCTACCAATCCCCGGCAGCGGTGCCATTTTTGATGAGGTCGTTTGTGTACTCAACAAAATTAATATTAGTGTAGATTTTTGGTTGATTCTTGAAAACTCTTTAAGCCACTTAATCCTTTTAAAATGTGATTTGATAGCAAAATAGTGAGCAAGTTCGTTCCACAAGGAATGGAGTGTTAATTAGATAAATTGACTAATCTTAGAGCAATAAAGTAAATCATATTGTTTGATAGATGTGTGGTTTCTAAAACAACAAATGCTAACTATGTAGGGAAAAATAACGTACCCGCAGCGGAAGCGAGACTAAAAATAGTTTTGAGTAGCTTTTAAATTTTTTCCAATTTTATGAACCTTAAACCCTTTTGATTAATTAAAGATATATAAAGAAGTAATAAAAGTTTAATACCTCTTGTCGCGTGATCCGATTGACTTGCGTCGATGGTAATCCGCAAGATCTTCAATCCTAGCACAAACGTGGATCACCTAGGAGCGTGGTCTCCCTTCTCTTTGAATTGCAAACCTGTGATTGCATTAAACAAACTTTTCTCTCTTGTTCGTTAGTCACAAAAACAATCAAAAGAAACCTAAGATTATTCCGGTCACTTTTGAATTCTCAATCTAATGATCGAAACTCGCGTGAACCTTGATCGATGTTGTATACACAAGCTTATCAATGATTAAGCAAATAGTACACCATCAAAGAATAATCTATGTTCCTTTTTCTTTTGTCTTAGTTGAATAAATTCTCTATCTATGAGTTAAGAAGAAGAAGAAGAAAAAATTCTGCACCTTAGCACTAGGGCTGGCCGAAAATTATATGTATACATATATAGGTGGCCGAAATTTTTCTTCTTTCTTTTTAGGGTTGGCCGAATTCTCTTCCTAAATTAATTAGGGTTGCCGCAATTTCCAAACAAAATTAATTAGTTTGAATTGCACCCTAATTCCTATTTAGAAAAGATTTCCAAAACCTAATCAAACTCATAAATCTTTTTATTCTCATATTTGACTAAAATAAAAAGACTTCCTGTTTGAATAAATAAAACTAATTATTTATTTCCTTGTCAAACAAGTCTTTCTATTTAATTATACTACTACCAATAGTATACCTTTAGGAAACATATTTTCTAATGAGAAAAGATTTGTATCTTAATTAAATAATGAAAACAAAATAATATTTTAGGTTAATATATAACCTTGCCGCCCCATATGTGTATTGGGCCAAATATTATTTTTCCTATTTCATTTAATCCATAGGACTTTAAATAAAAAGCCCACATGTGAACTAGACCCAATCTTACTAAAAGAAACAAGCCCACATGTCATCCATTAATATATAAATATAATTGTGCAGCCCATTACATAAATAATGTGCAAATTATATTCTTAATATATTAAATTGCAATTCTAGATGGACCCTAAATTGGTCCGGTAGAATATATCAAGTGATCCATGCAAGTCCGTGTGGATTGGGGATCTTGGCGGGCTATCTAAATTTAAGCTATAATAGACATAACCTAATCACAATCAACAAATGATTCACTTAGGTCCGATCCATTAATTTTAGCTCATTCCACTAAAGAGCTAAAATCGAACTCTTAAATAAAGACAGAAAAGGAAGATGCTTCCTCATTCTTACCCTAGACAATCATATTGGAGATAGTGTATCCTCGTGAATAATATCAGTAATCGCCAAGAGTTCATAGACCGCCTATAACTCTCCAAGTTACCATATTTACTCATATGACCACGTTTTGAACTTGGATATTTTGACTTGTCCAAAAGCCATGTTTTCAATAGACACTATCGAAAACTCAACGTTGAGATTTAATATCCAATTACCTCAAAACATCCATACGATGATATTATACTCTCATTTGATAAATGGAGCCACGATGTCCATATCTATAAATGAAGTCCTCTATCGATTAACAAATGAATACCACCAAATTATCGAGGATAGACTATGCGATATAATCGTACTCATTGATAACTCAAATGATATCACTTGCAACCATAAGTCCATCATTTATCTCAGGATTAAGATAGACTCTCCGATTGTCCTGATAATGAAATTACTTTTATCTACTGACGGTTATAGATAAAGTATTTCATTGTGATCCAGTTCAATGCACCCAGTGCACTAGATCCTTTTGCTCGAAGACACTCCGATGATTTTAGACTCATCATATCTCATTTGATCCCACTCAAATGCTAGCAAAAGAATTCTACAACTTTAACAAGATAAAGGTGCCCAACCTTTAACTTAAGTTGTGAACGATATTCAAGACTAACTAAAGAATTGTGTCTACCACATACATATCCAGATGTATGAACAATTCTTCTTTTCTCATAGTCTTTAGACCTTATGATTATTTACTTTAACAATTATAATATTCAACTATAAATGTTATAATATTTGTTTAAACCAGAAATCACTTTATTAATATGAATAAGATTGTTAATTACATTATTACACTCTTGCTATTGAGCATAATCCTAACAAACTACTCAAATGAAAATACACAAAATATGTTATGAAAAATAGAATACTCAACACCTTGATAAGAATTGTGATAAAATCAATTAATGAGATAGCTACGGAATAGATCGATTAACAATTGAATGTGGGTAAACTAACTAGCTTCATTAATGTACCAATCTCATTATGTTAACCACTTAGAGGCTTAGATTAGTGGGGTTGATATACCCACCACTAATCTATCCTATCCAATGGGTTCTTAATCACACAAGGATTGTCAATCCACATATGAATATATAACAAATTACTCCATTCAAGATAGCAATCAACAAGTGATATACAAGTCAATTATAATGAATGGAATCTAATTAATTTGAATCAATAGAACACATAAGAGATTCATTACAAGCTAAGCTAAACCCACAACCAATTGATCCTCAAATCTATCCCCTAGATTAGGGGTTTAGTTACACATATTTGCAATAAATGAAAAGAAGTAAATGATAAGGAAATAACCCTTGGGTCACCTTCTTTAAGCTTGATCCTTCTTCACTTCTATGCTCCTAGATGCAAGGAATGGAGGTTGAGGAAATGTCTTGGAATGTGGGTGTTTTGGTGGAAAGTTACTAAGGATTTTGGTGGAGAAATGGTGGGATGAGGAATGATGTAGTGAAGTAATCAAGGTTTTGTGTTGAGGGTTGGATGGATTAGATGAGTTCAAGGAGAGAAATGGAGGATGAGGAATGGTGTGCCATGGATGATAGAGCTAGATCTCAGATTTTGTTCTCTGTGTTTTTTCTCTGATTTTGCGATGCCTTTGAAGATGGAGGGACGATCAATTTATATGCACTCTTGGACATGTACTGATAACTGCTTGATTCACTGAGGTGGAGCCATGGTCGCTATTTGGTCACTATGGCGACCCTGGTGCGTAAAACGGTTAGAAGAGAAGATCGCCATGAAAACCATCTTTCTCGCTATTTGGCAAGTGGCGACCATGAGTATTTTGTGTAGAGGTCGCCACTTGCACCTCTAGGTCGCCATGGCGACCATAAGTGGCGACCCTGCAAATGTGAGGAGGTCGCCACTTGCAACATCAAGGTCGCCATGGCGACCCTAAGTGGCGACCATGCCTTGAGTGCACTAGGTCGCCATTTGCAAGGGAGGTCGCCATGGCGACCCCAAGTGGCGACCTCACCTGGTTGATTTGTGGACTTTCTGTCACCATGGCGCTCAAGTGGCGCCCAAGTGGCAACCTTCTGATGTCTTTGGAGAATCCTCTGTCGCCATGGCGCTCATGTAGCGACCTCACATGTCCAAATGGCGAAAATGCCTTGTTTCTTCCCATTTGTGAGACATTTTCGCAAAAGTCCTCCACTTTCATCTCAATTGCTTCTAAAACCTAATAAAACCTGAAACACTCAATTTAACAACATTAAACACGGGGAAATGCCCGAGAATCAAGCTAAAAGAATCGGAAATGAGGGCCAAAATCATACCAATTTTGGCTTGATCAGCCGTATAAAATTTTAGCTCGGATTGGATCTGTGGCGTATAAACTGGATCTTCCAGCGAATGCTCGCATACATAATGTATTTCATGTTAGCTTACTTAAGAAACAATTGGGACCAATTGTCACTTCTAGCGTGACTTTACCTCCTGTAGCTGAGGATGCTACCTTGTTGCCTCAACCACAGTCCATTTTAGATCGCCGAGTTGTTCAAAAAGGGAAGTATCGGCCGAAGACGGAAATTCTTGTTCACTGGTCAGGTACCTTTAAGGAAGATGCTACTTGGAAAAATTTGTGGCGATTTTCCAAAACGTATCCAGATTTTTGCCTTAAGGACAAGGAACTTCGAAGGGGGGTGGATTGATACGAATCGGATCGTATGGAGTAGTGCAGGCTTGCGTTTAGCGCAAGAGAAGGTGCATGAGTTGCACGTATAGAAGGTCCAAGTGTGGGGTGTTATTTCATTAAGTTGTCTTATTTAATTATGCTGTTGTTTGATTTATTCAATAAGTAAGTGGGTTGAGTGGTGGGCGCTGGAAGCACTCACGTTTCCACTATCTCCTATCTTTTAGGATGCTTATTTGTGTTATCTGATGTAAGGCCTATATAGAGGTCTATTTGAATTCAATGAAGGATTATCAAAGATTTATAATCCCAAATATCTCTCCTCTCCTGTTATATCCTCTAAATTCTCTTCTTCGTATCCCTTTTCTTCTTCTTTTATTGTTCCCAGAAATTAGTTTATAACAAATAGCCTCCTCTCTCACTTTCCCTTCCATTTCTCTCCAAAGACCAACCCACCTCAACAATGAATTACATTTATGTTACAAATTAAATAAACCCATAACATTTCTTGTTTATACAATTTTCTTCGCCCAAAGAAGAAAAACCTTTAAATTAGAATCATGCATAGCAGATCATATGACAAAATAAATAATTGACTATGTTTAGGATTTATTGCTTAAGAAAATATCCGTTTATAGTTTAACTCAATAAATAATCAGCTAAATAAAAAAGTTTGTAGGTGTTTGGTAAATTAAATTTTAAAATTGTTTAACTTTTGAATGGATGGAAAATATATTTGACAAAATGACTAAAATAGACATTATTAAAGAAATATATGAAAAAAAAAAATCAAATGATATAATAATCATATATTAAAAATGAAATATATAAAATATGAAATATAATTACAATAAATCTATATTTTAAAATAATTATATATAAAAATTAAAAACAAAAACAAAAACAACAAATTCAAATTGCCGGAGGTGGATCTGTCCACCTTCGGCAACGGAGACGTTGGCGTCATTTGACGTAAACAACGTTGGTGTCATCATTGCCGGAGCTGGACTGGTGGTCCTTTTCCAACGTCTGGAGGAGGCGAGAGCCTTCTCCAAGCATTGGAATCTTCCAACACCAGAAGAGTCGACTTCTTTGGAGGAGGACTAATCTAAATCCAGCGACGATGACGCCGGATTTAGAGTTGCCAAAATGGAAGAGGCTTCACGAGAATGAAGGATTCGTGAGAATAAAGGATCGGTCCATGAGATTAATGAGGATCCGTGAGAATGGAGGAGGCTCCTCCATTGTCGGGGTAGAAATCGGCGTCCTCCGTCAACGTTGGTGTCACTGGAGGAAGATGGATCTCCTCTGGCCTTCAACTCTTGTGGTGGCCACAACCACTGGCCAGCCACCAATGAGCAATGGCCACCACCACCATTAGATTTTTAATTATTTTTTTTAGTTTTTTTAAAAAAATATTATTAATGAATATATGGGAATTATTATCATTCTATTAAAATAGTAAGGGTATTGTTGACATTTCAAATGTAAATGATAGCTTCTCCGATAATCAATTTTCAAAAGCTACCCCCTATCAACTTCTCAAAAACCGATTATTGGAAGAGCAAATTATGAAATAAGTTGATTATGGAGTGTTTATCAAACACAATATGGATTATATATTATGAAATAAGTGATTATTTATTATAAGTTTAAACAACCCAAACATGGTCGAAAATCATAGAAAACAAAATAAGAGACAGAAAATTGATTGTAGCCTTGTAGGTTGTCTCGAGATGGACAAAAAAATAAAAATGATAGCAAACCGACAAACTAAATCAAAATTGATTGTAGCCTTGTAGCCTTGTCCTACTTGTTGTCTTGAGGCGGTATCGTGGTACCATTTTCAATAAATAGTTCCCTCTCTCTCTAGAATCATCAAACCGACAAACACGCGGCTTCAATGGTCCCGATCTCTCTATTAATTTAATTGCTCTTTTTCATGATCCCTTCATTTTGGATCAATTTTCTCCCTTTATTTTTTATTTTTTTTAAAAGGTCTGTCGGACATATCGAAATCAAATATTTCAAAATATCTAATCTCAGTACACATGAAAGAAATACCCCGCATATCATTTTGTTAATAATAAGGGTTAACTGCACTAAAGTACCCTAACTTTAACCCTTTTAGTAAAATATCAGTAAATTTCATAAATACAACACAAACATACCCTGATGTTAAAGTCCAACTATTAAAGTTATCGGTTGATCAACTAAATCTTTGAAAAGATAATGTTACCCCTGCCACATAATACAAAATATATTTATTTATTATTTATATTCAATTATTAAAAAATTAAAAATAAAAATAAATGACGTCCTCATCTCAAATCTTCAACATTAAATTAAAAAAAAAAAAAAAACATATATCAAATAACAATTTATATATATATAAAAAAAAACATATATCAACGTAGTTTCTAAAAAAAAGAAAAAATTTGAAAAATAAATTAATAGGAAAAAAAAAAAAAAACATCGTCCCCATAATATCTCCATCTTTAACATCATCATCTAACATCTTCATCTTCATATTCATCTTCAACATCACATCATCTTCATCATTATCACCAATCCATCTTCATTGCATTTCACAACAAACAAACCAACACAAACACAAATCAAATAAATTTATTCAAAAAACTAAATCAACTAAATATATATATATATATATAAATATGAAAATCGGAACAGATCTAATCCATCATCCTTCATCTTCATCACAGTTCAAAACCAACAAACCAACACAAACATAAATCGAATAAATTTATTCAAAAACCCAAATCAACTAAATATATAAAAATAAAAATTAAAAAAATAGAACAAATCAGATGTAAGTATGGAACCACATCAGATGGAGCTGCTCTAGCAAGCTCGTCCTCCATCGATGGAGAACACTCGATGGCGTATGCTCCGTCGATGGCAAACGCTCCGTCGATGGAGTAGTGAGCTCGATCTCTGATGCTCCATCAGAGATAGAGCTCGATCCAAAGATGGAGCGATCTCCATATCGCTCAATCTCTTTTTTTTTTTTTTTTCAATTTCTTTTTTATATTAATTTTCTATTTGCGATGAAGATGGATTAGTGATAATGATGATGTTAGATGATGATATTGAATATGGAGATGCTATGGGGATGATTTTTTTTTTTTTTAATATGTTTTTCAAATTTTTTATGTTTTTATTTTTAGAAACTACGTTGATATATGTTTTATTTTATTTTTTAAAGTTAGATTCCATCAAAAAAAATTTAAATAATTAAAAAAATAAAAAATAAATAAAAATAAAAAAGTAAAGAAAAGGTGGAGGCTTTTTCCTCCACCATCATCATTGCAGTTAGGGGTGGGTACAAAAACCAAAACTGAATTGAACCAAACCGAACCAAGCCGAAAAGGGTGTTTGGTTCAGTTCAAACCGATTTGAAATTTGAAAATCGAATTGAATTCGGTTCGGTTTCAATTTTGAACATACAAAATCGAAATGAACCAAATTGTCTTAATGAATTATTTTGTAAAGTTTAAGTTTATTATAAACTATTTGTTGATGATGTTTTATTTTGGACTACATTATATACTGCATTTTTTTAGGTTTCTTGCAAGTCGACTTATTCCCGTATGATTCGTGGTTCTTCTGAGGTCCCTTGGTAGAGCGATATTTGGTGTTGTTTCATCCCTCCTTCCCGTTCAGCTTTGGCATGACATATTTTATTGAATCGACTCCCCATAGATGATCACTTGTGTAGGGTTGGGTTTCATTTAACTTCCCGGTGCAGTGTTTGTGGGGTTAGTAATGAGTCGTCTGATCATCTTTTCCTTCAATGCCCTCTAGCGGCTGCTTTTCGGGAGGCCGTTTTTTCAGCTTTTCATCGACGTATTTCTACTGATTCGTGGAGTTCTTTATTCTCCCATGTCATGTAAGTTTCCTTTAGTGGTCATGTGCAGGTTTTATGGTAGACATATTCATGCCAGTGGATTTTAAAGAGTAAGGTTATGGATTTCAGATATGTTTTGTCTTTGGTTTGGCATGCGGTGTCTGACGCTAACCGATTGGAGATTGGGTGTATGCATAATTGTGTAGATGATCTTTTGATTTTTCGTCAGTTTGATCTCCGTGGTCGTCTGGCTAGGGCCCCGGTTATCAAAAATGTGATTTGGTCACCTATGGCTCTTGGTTGGATCGAAATTAATACTGATAGGGCTGTCTTGAGTTCTCTAGGTGCTGGGGGTTGTGGGGGGTCTTCCGTAATTGTAGAGCTTTTGTGAAGGTTTTTTTTTTTTTATATTCCTCTTGGTCAGGTGTTTGCGTTTGAGGTGGAACTTCTTGCAGCTTCGATGGCCATTAATTATGCTTGGCATAATGGGTGGCATCAGAACTGTTTTGAGAGTGATTCTTTTTATGTGGTTTAGCTGCTCTCATCTCGCTCCAAGCAGGTTCCTTGGCAGATTCGGTAGGCTTGGCAGCGCTGTATCTATCAGATATCAAAAATGGAGTTTTAGGTTTCTCATATTTTTGGGAGGGGAATTAGGTTGTAGACACTCTTTCTAAGCATGCTTTGGGGTTGGAGGTTGATTTGTGGTGGTCTATCACCCCGTCTTTCTAATCTTGATTGCATGGGTCGGGAGTCTTTTTCTTTTTTCTTGATGTTTTTTGTTTCTATTTTTTGTGGCTTGTGTTGGGGATAATTCCTATAAACCGATGAATGTTAGGATTATGCTCAATAGCAAGAGTGTAATAGTATAATTAACAATCTTTTTCATATTAATAAAGTGATTTCTGTTTTAAACAAATCTTATAGCATTTATAGTTTAATAATTATTAAAGTAAATAATCATAAGGTCTAAAGACTATGAGAAAAGAAGAATTGTTCATACATCTGGATATGTATGTGGTAGACACAATTCTTTAGTTAGTCTTGAATATCGTTCACAACTTAAGTTAAAGGTTGGGCACCTTTATCTTGTTAAAGTTGTAGAATTCTTTTGCTAGCATTTGAGTGGGATCAAATGAGATATGATGAGTCTAAAATCATCGGAGTGTCTTCGAGCAAAAGAATCTAGTGCACTGGGTGCATTGAACAGGATCACAATGAAATACTTTATCTATAACCGTCAGTAGATAAAAGTAATTTCATTATCAGGACAATCGGAGAGTCTATCTCAATCCTGAGATAAATGATGGACTTATGGTTACAGGTGATATCATTTGAGCTATCAATGAGTACGACTATATCGCATAGTCTATCCTCGATAGTTTGGTGATATTCATTTGTTAATCGATAGAGGACTTCATTTATAGATATGGACATCGTGGCTCCATTTATTAAATGAGAGTATAATATCATCATATGGATGTTTTGAGGTAATTGGATATTAAATCTCAACGTTGAGTTTTCAATAGTGTCTATTGAAAACATGGCTTCTGGACAAGTCAAAATATCCAAGTTCAAAACGTGGTCATATGAGTAAATATGGTAACTTGGAGAGTTATAGGCGGTCTATGAACTCTTGGCGATTACTGATATTAATCACGAGGATACACTATCTCCAATATGATTGTCTAGGGTATGAATGAGGAAGCATCTTCCTTTTCTGTCTTTATTTAAGAGTTCAATTTTAGCTCTTTAGTGGAATGAGCTAAAATTAATGGATCGGACCTAAGTGAATCATTTGTTGATTGTGATTAGGTTATGTCTATTGGAGCTTAAATTTAGATAGCCCGCCAAGATCCCCAATCCACACGGACTTGCATGGATCACTTGTTATATTCTACCGGACCAATTTAGGGTCCATCTAGAATTGCAATTTAATGTATTAAGAATATAATTTGCACATTATTTATATAATGGGCTGCACAATTATATTTATATATTAATGGATGACATGTGGGCTTGTTTCTTTTAGTAAGAATGAGTCTAATTCACATGTGGGCTTTTTATTTAAAGTCCTATGGATTTAATGAAATAAGAAAAATAATATTTGGCCCAATGTATATATGTGGGGCGGCAACATGCTATAATGGCATTTAATATTATTTTGTTTCATTATTTAATTAAATAAGAATTAATTAATTTATTAATTAATTGTTTAATTAAAGTAACAAATCTTTTCTAAATAGGAAATATGATTCCTATTTGTATACTATTGGTAGTAGTATAATTAAATAGAAAGACTTGTTTGACAAGGAAAATAAATAATTAATTTTATTTATTTAATCAAATAGGAAGTCTTTTTATTTTAGTCAAATAAGGAATAAAAGATTTATGAGTTTGATTAGGTTTTGGAAATCTTTTCTAAATAGGAATTAGGGTGCAATTCAAACTAATTAATTTTGTTTGGAAATTGCGGCAACCCTAATTATTTTAGGAAGAGAATTCGGCCAACCCTAAAAAAGGAAGAAGAGAAATTTCGGTTACATATATATGTACACATATAGATTTCGGCCACCACTCTAAGGATTAGGGTTTTTGGTGCAGAATTTTTTCTTCTTCTTCTTCTTCTCAACTCATAGTTAGAGATCTATTATTCTACTAAAAACAAAAGGAACATTGATTATTCTTTGATTGTGTTCTAGTTGCTTGTTCATTAATAAGCTTGTGAATACTATATCGATCTAGGTTCACGCGAGTTTCGATCATACGATTGAGAACTCAAAAGTGACCGGAATAATCTTAGGTTCCTTTAGATTGTTTTTGGGACTAACGAATCAAGAAAAGTTTGTTTAAATCCAATCACAGGTTTGCAATTCAAAGAGAAGGGAGACCACGCTCCTAGGTGATCCACGTTCGTGCTAGGATTGAAGATCTTGCGGATTACCATCGACGCAAGTCAATCGGATCACGCGACAAGAGGTATTAATCTTTTATTACTTTATTATATATGTTTGATTAATCAAAAGGGTTTAAGGTTCATAAAATTGGAAAAATTTTAAAAGCTACTCAAACTAATTTTTTTAGTCTCGCTTCCGTTGCGGGTACGATTTTTCCCTACAATGAACACGAAAACGCCGTGACTAATATACGCCCATAACTCATAGCAAATAATAACGTCAATAAGCAGAAAAATAGATGAGAGAGAATAAAACAATTACAACACAAGATATACGTGGAAAACCCAAAACGGGTAAAAAACCACGGGTCGTCAGGACAATAGAGAAAATTCCACTATATGATAAATTGTTACAACCATATACTCCAGGATTCTCTCTCACACCTAACCCAAACTCCACTCACAAGATTCTCACCAAGAACCCCCACAATATCCCCTAGGTCTCCCCTAAATATCACCCACGGATCTCTAACTAAATCCACCGATATTCCTTTGGATCCCTCCTCAGATATTCCCTTGGGTCTCCCCGGATCTCACTCACACTCTCTGATGTTACATGGTGTTCAACTCACACTTTCAACCTAATTACAAGGTTCTATTTATACTAGTTACAGAGAGTTTAAGATAAAAGGAAATCCTACTCCTAAACGTACAAGATTTATTTGTTTCACATAAATACTATTTCCTTTTATGACAAGTCTTCTTGTAAGGAGTATTTCTTTTCCTTCAAGCACAAGAACTTCCCAAAAGAACACTTTCCTTTTTCGTTGAAGATTTCCTGTTCCACGCATGCTTATGATTGACTACGATTTGGGTCACGATTGCGCACCCGCTTCCTAAACCGTTACAAGTCACCTTAAATTACATCGCTCAGAAAACCGCGATCAATACGTTGAAACAATCTTCATTCTTCTATTCTTCTGGTCTTCAAACCTCCCTCAAACAACATCATTCCATCTTCCAAAGGTATCCCACGTCTCTAGGAAGCTTCACATCAATTGAGTCTTGTTTGGTTCACTTAGGAATATAAGTCAAAACCTAACAGCTTGCGTGGTATTGTTTTTGTTTTTGTTTTTGTTTTTGTTTCTCTTTAAAATCAAATTTGAAATAGCCGAATAATTCAAAAAAAAAAAAAATGTGTACTGCATTTTTTGACTTCTATTTTATAGAAATTATGAAGATTTTATATTTTGATTGAGTATGTAGACTGAATATGATTGAAATTTTAGATTTGGATTGAAAACTAAGTTGTTTTTTTTTTTTTTTTTTTTTTTTATTAATGTTTTCTTAGAAAAGTTTAAGCTGAAATGTCAAAAAAGCAACTTAAATGCCTAAAAAATTAAAAAAACATATAAAAAAAACCTTCAAAGCCCAATATGTTTAAAACCGAATCGAATCGAACCAAACCGAACCTAGATAAAGGTATTTGATTTAATTCGGTTTTTAGATTCAAAACTGTTCAAACCAATTCACATTTTCAAAAACCGAAAATATATCAATTCAATATGATTTTGGCCAAAACCGAACTGAATCGATCCATGCACACCCCTAATTGCAGTCACCAGATATGGGAAAGGGGAAAAAGTAAAAAGTTTAAAAAATAAAACTTGTTGCCTCACCAGGTCTGAGAAGGAGGAGTCACTCCCAGAAAAGTTAGGGATAAGGTTACGGTCTCCTCCCCGAATTTTCGAGTGGAGCAAAGCCTCCACCTTTGATGCTTGATTATTTGATCTGGTGGTTTTCTTTGATGACTTTGGCAGTTGTTTTTGATGAATTTGATGGTTGTGTTTGGCAATTTGATGTTGGTGGTAGTGTGTGACTATGGTGGTGTGGTTTGATGTTGTGAGGCCATGCATGTGAAGGTTTAGGGTTTAGATATATGTGGTGATATTTGAACCTGTTGGTGATTGACAATAGTGATGGTGTTTGAGGTGGCGATGGAGATGAACAGCGGGAGGAGGAGATGGCGGCAATGTTTTAGAATGAAGATGGAAGGCGATGGTTACAAAGGCTCTGGTCTAGAATGATGCCATAATAGAGATCCAATCTCCAGATTGGATCTTGATTGTCCATCTCATGAAATATCATCCATCTTGATCTGAAGATTGGATCTCCATCCATAAAATTATTATTTATTATTATTTTTTCTTAAATTTGTAATTGTAAAAATAAGTATTTCAATTTTTTTTTTTCAATTTTTTTTTTTTTTGTTGACGCTTGACAGGTAAGGTGGGTATATTTTTATGTTTATTTTTAATTTAAATTTAACATATAATTATAAATAAAATATCGATTTTTTATATTCTATTTTTGTTTTGTTGGCATGTGGCATTATCTATGTTTAAAGACAAAAATATCCCTAGAACCGTTAAGTTGGACTATTAGTGGCCTAACAATTTTTTAAAAGTAAGGGACCACTGGTTCTAAAAAAGAAAACTCATTTAAAAAGTTGATTTTCACCTAAACTTAGAAACGATAATACCCATATTTTAAATGACTTTAAAACCAAAAGGGGGTTAATTGTATTAACTTACATTTACTTTATTGAATCTAGTAAGATTTTAAAAGGATGCCCTAAATTAACATAAACACCCCTTGTCATCAAGTCAATCCGTTGACTTTAACGGTATGGAAAACCAAATATACCTTTGCCACATCATCCAAACGTAAAAAAATTTTAATTAAAAATTGAGAAAAAAATAATATATCGACTGTGTATGGAATCATCCTCAATTCGCGAAGGAGCCTCCTTTACGAACTGCAAGAGGTTGATCTCCAAGATTGGGAAGATCTCTTCCGGCAAGTAGGAGATCCTCAAAGATCTCTTGTTTCCTTCAGCGGTAGAGCTTCAATGAGGGTAGATTATCTTCTTCTTCTTCTTTTTTTTTTTTTTTTTTTCAAAACAAAATTGATTTTTCAATTTTAATTAAAAAATATTTTATGTTTGAGATGGAGTGGCAATGGTCTATTTGGCTTTCCAATTGTTAAGATCAGTCAACCGTTAGAGTTAATGGATTGATTTGATGGCAGGGGCTGTTTGCGTTAATTTATGGTATCTTTTTGAAATCTTGCTAGATTTAATAAACTAAAGGTAATTTAATGCAATTAACCCACCAGAGGGTTTTTGAAAACGATGCCTAGCAACCAAGAAAGCTGTATGGAGCTAATTACAATTGAAAATCATTAAATCTGTGACTTGACTAAATGCCAGGGACGTAATAGGATTCAACACCAGAGAGGACTTGAATAAAAAAAATTTGTGTGAACCTCGATGATACGGGAAACAATTACCGATTAAAAACAAAGATACACTTACTAAGGAGAAATAGTCAGTGCAGTGTAAAATGAATGTTCTAAAAAAAATAAATTTAAAAAAAATTAAAAAATGAAATGTAAATACAATCAAAGTACACTAATTAAGTTGTATCCTACTATGTTCAAAATATCAAATTTATCAATTATAACAACAATCTATCTTTTAATGTAGACAGTCATAGACTTGTTAAAAATTCATTTTATATCTTACAACGGAGTGATGTCTTAATAAGTTTTATTGTAGAATAAACTAATTAAGTTGTTAATGTATAACTACGAAGAGATTGAGTCAAATATAATGATATAAAGTTTATAAACTAAAATTAGATTAATCTAATAATTTAAAAGGAAATAAAATAATCAAACACATGTAATTCATACAAATATATATATATATATATATATAGTTTGATAAAAATTTTGAAAATTGAGAAAGAAGTTGAATCAATTTTGGAGAATGTGAGAGACAATTAGTATAAAAATCAGATTTATAAAAAATAAGAAATATAAAAGGGAACAGATATGAACAAATCTATGAACCAGTGTTTGTGATGTAAGAAAATTATTATAAATGGCATTGTGATCAACAATGTCACGTTGTTAGATATATTTATTAAATATTACAGCAAGGTATGTGTACTTGTTGCGATGCGAAGGGTTTTTCTTCAATTGTGGCAAATTATAAACATGACACACAATTCTGTATCAGAAATATAGGTGGATGTAAGTTCATTACTTACACTCTATGTAATTGACAGCTTTGGCAACGCACAATCGTTGAGTTAACACAATCTTTGGCAACTAGACATGATGAGGTTGGCACATGGTAAAACCGCTCACACCCACACCATAAGTTCAAGTCTTTTACCTTCCCCACAAAACCCCATAATATTGTAATATTTTTTAAAAAATAAAAAAATCTTTGGCAACTTCCATTTATATAGCCCTGACCGTTGAAGAGCAACCGTCATTGAACTCAGTCCAAACTTGTTGAAAATATTGTCATTATTTTAAAATAAGATATTGTTTACAAATCCTTCTTACAAGACATATTACATCATGTTAACCGCCAAAATTGGCGAGGGACCAAAGAAGAATTTTCCACCTCAACACAAGAAGCAGGTGCGAACACAATCCGGATACCTCGACAGAATGGAGCCCGATTGGCCCAAGTATGAACCTCCTTCAGCGGGATCCACCCCGCCAGCATCTTAACTCATAACAAGGACCAAGCCCGGTTATGACCGAGCACCTTAGGGACCCCGCATCGTCCCATCAACACTACTTCCTATGGACCCCGCAGCAGCCCGACATGAAGTGCTGCAGATCATCCTGTAACAAAGTCAGCCACATATAGGGTTGCACATTTTCCCCCGGATCCCCGTTTCCCCGCTTCCCCTTCCCCATCCCCATTTGGGGGAAAATTTTTGGGGAAAAATGGGGAAATGGGGAGGGATGGGGATGAAAATCATCCTCAAATTGAAATGGGGATGGGGATGGGGATGGGAAGACCTCCCCCCATCCCCATTTCCCCATTTTCCCCACTAATATAGTGAAATGGGGATGGGGATGGGGATGGGGATGGGGGAGGTACCCCCATCCCCATTTCCCCATTTGCCCATTTCCTCCACAATATTATAAAAATAATTATATATATTTATATATATTTTTTGTAATGTATTTTCTTTGACATTATTTTGTAATATATATATATATATATAACATTATTATATATATAACATTATTTTGTAATGTATTTTCTTTTGCATTTGTAATGGAATGTTTTTTTTTTTTTTTTAGTTTAATTTGTAATTTTCAATCAAATGGGGAAATAGGAGAATGGGGTAAACGGGGAAACGGGGAAAATGGGGAAATGGGGATGGTGATGGGGGGACCTCCCCCCAAAACTCCCCCATCCCCATTTTCCCCAAATGGGGAAATGGGGAGGGATGGGGAAGGGTTTGAGAAGTGGGGATGGGGATGGGGGGACCTATATCCATCCTTATTTCCCCAATGTGCATCCCTAGCCACATATCCTCCTACTACCGTCAGAAGAACGCTTACTAAATAAAGGCAACTCGTTAAGTAAAAGCACACTAGGAAGCAAGATTCTAGCTCTAAGAACTCAAAAAAGCCACAAAGATCTAATAAAAACGTCGCCGTATAAAAGGATTATACTCCCTCCCGCCAAAGGATCCAATTTTTAAACAAGTCAACACAATAAGAGTCCAATTAGGAAGGGAAGAGATTGAGTCCTCCTAGAAAGGAAAGACTGAATCCTGCACGTAAAGAACTCCGAGATTACCTCCTAAAAAGAAGAGGATCCTGCAGTTGCCCAAAACCCTAAACCGAGATTTTATGAGTGCATAGCAAGCAAGCAAGACCTATATATACAACAGTTTCTACAAGAAAAAGGGAGAGGACCCTAGACACTACTTATCAACAGGCACAGTTCTTCCACCATCACCGTCTCCATCGTCGAAAATATGATCCATGCTCCATTGTAATCTAAATCAGAAATAGGTCACGTATTGTAATGAGAAGAGACAATCCAATAAAACTTATTGTTGATTAGTTTGATATACATTATTTAGTTCTGACTTCGATAGGGATTTAGTCGGTATCGAACTACTTGATACCCCTCCGACCATGGTCAATCTTGATCTTGGTTCCTTTAAAGTTGTTATTTGGAATCCTATCTCGATAACGATTTTCAAGTAACACTTTTGGCGCCGTCTGTGGGAAGAATCCATTATCCCAACCATCAATAAAAAAACGGTCTTCTTCCATCTGAAAAATATCTAGAATGAGACTCCGATCTTCCCAGGGTCACCCGGAGTCGTCAGGACTTCAGTCCCTAGCTTCCACTGAAAGAGCCCAGAGGCGGGGTAAGGGCACTAGGAACGAGAATCCTCCGCCGGTGCCCCCACCAGTTGTAGGCCTTGTCCCTCAAGACCCCGTTAGGGAGGAAGCCAATCGGGATGTCTTAGAACAGCATGCCGCAGCCTACGTAGAAGCAATCCGACTCCGGATGATAGCCCAGGGGATTCCCTTTGAAGCAACCGGGATCCCAGGGGATGCTGGCTCGAATGTCAGGGCACCTGTTTTTGACCGATTGGGCCCACCCCTCTTAGTCAGACAGGCAGAGCTCAGACCCAGGCTAGTGAAGTCCGCAATCGAGGTTCCTCCAAGGAAGGTCCAGTCTCCACCAAAACCAAGAGCCAAGGAGAGGGATCCGCATCTTGATTCAGAAGGAAGCGCCAAATCCCGAAGGAGCACTAGAGAAAAGCGCCAAAGAGCTAAGCGAAAGGAGGTAGTCCTAGATTCAGATTCATCAGATGAGGAAGTTTCAGCAGCCCAGTCTGGAACCAAAAAGTCTCAACGCCTGGAGGATCAAATGACGAAGATGGCAAAGGAATTGGAGCAGCTGAAGAAGGGAAAGCATCAAGGGAGTCAGAAAAACCCCCTGGGTGAGATGAACGCACCATTTTCCAAAAGGGTGAGAGAAGCAGGTTTGCCCCCCAAATTCAGGATGCCTTCGGAAAAGTATTCTGGAACCGAGGATCCCGTCAGCCACCTAGAAAGCTTCGTCCACCAGATGGAAGTTTAGAGTGCAACCAGGACTGCCATGTGCAGGATGTTCCCCTCAACCCTAACAGATTGTGCCAAGACATGGTTCAGAAAATTACCACCAGGTAGTGTTGATTCTTTCTCCAAACTTACCAAAGCTTTCTGTGCACAGTTTCAGGGAATCAAACCCCGTCCCAAGGATCCTATCCTGCTGCAGTATGTAATTCAAGAGCGGGGTGAAACTCTGAGATCTTATGTGGAGAAATTCCACAAAGAGGTCATCCAGATGGGTGTGTTCAACGAGAAGGAAACTTTAGCCAATTTCCGGAGGAATTTGTGGGCAGGCAGGTTGTTTCGGTCTTTTGCCAAGCATCCTTCTGAGACATACCAGGAAGCCTATAATCGGGCTCTGGAACAGGTGGACATCGAGGAACAACTTCGGATTAAAATTGAACACGATGAAGCCCGATTAGCGCCGCGCCCAAAGAAGGAGGTTCCGAAGCCTGCACCAGCTAGGAAATTTCAGAATCTGCCTCCAAATCGGTCTACTTACAGGCCGCCTCCAATTCCTCCGTACCAGGATAGATACCCAGTAAGGAGATCCCCTCCCAGAGAGCCTCCCATGAAGGAGGTGTCCAGAATAGCAAGAGAGGAAGAGGGGTATAACCACTACACCCCCCTAAATGCTTCACGGGAAACTATCTATCTCGCTATTCGGGATAAGGGCCTACTCAGAAAGCCAGTTCCCATGAAGGTCCCTGTGGACAAGAGGAACCAATATAAATATTGCTACTTCCATGAAGATGTGGGACATAACACCTCAGAATGCTACAGTCTCCACAATCAGATAGAAGCACTGGTTAGAGGAGGACTTCTGACTGAATTCTTACAACAGGTACGAGACAGCATCAAAGAAGGAAAGCAGGTACAAAGTGGGATGCAGGAAGCAGCAGAAAGAAGGAGAGAGGGAGAGAATGATTTAATGCAGCAGATCCAAGTGATCCACACCATCAGTGGAGGTCCCACTCTAGCAGGAACCTCCAACAATTCAAGAAAGAACCACGCAAGGAAAATTCCTAGACTCAACGCTGAACATGAGTTGCTAAAGGTCAATGAAGGACCCCGAGACATATCCCGTTCCACCAAAATCATCTTTACGGAGGAGGATGTTTACAATACGGTGCAGCCGCATGATGATCCCATGGTCATAACAGTACAGATCGCCAATTACTTAGTGCACCGCGTCTTGATCGATACGGGAAGCAGCGTGGATATTCTGTTTAAAGGGGCTCATGAGCAGCTCAACCTGAAGAATTCTTGCTTCAACAGCTGTACCTCTCTACTATACGGATTCACAGGGGATTCCGTAATGCCGATGGGAACAAAGATACTACCAGTAATAGTAGGGGAAGCTCCTCTTCAGCAGAACATAATGACGGAGTTTATTGTAGTGGACACCCCGTCGGCATACAATGCAATTTTGGGAAGGCCTTTTCTATCAGGGATTAGGGGAGTGCTGTCTATCTACCACAACGTGTTGAAGTTTCCAGTAGGATCAGGAGTATGAGAGGTAAGGGGAGACCAGCAGGCAGCCCGCAACTGCTATGCGGTGTCGACCAACCCGCTGCGTTGGCTAAGCAATGCGCATCGGTGGCCAGCTACCCGGGTCCGAGAACGACAGAGCGGGGTGATCACGTCTTGGAGGAAGATGAGATACCAGACATAGTCGTAGAAGAATCAGAAGAAGAAGAGCGTAGTTGGAGCAGCGGGTATCCATCAGAGCAGCTAGAGGAGGTTCAGATCCGGTGCGAAGATCTAACAAAGACAGTAAAAGTGGGAGAAGGTCTAGACCCGGAAGTGAAGGAGGATTTGATAGAGCTTCTCAGGGAGTATAATGACGTCTTTGCTTGGAGCCATGAGGATATGCCCGGCATTCCACTCAGCCTGGCGACCCATAGGTTGGCAGTAGATGCAACCTTCAAACCGATAAAACAAAAGAGAAGGCACTTCAATGCTGAACGCAATGCCGCGGTTCAGGAAGAGGTTGACAAGCTCCTGAAGGCCGGGTTCATCAGGGAATCCCGGTACCCCGACTGGATCGCCAATGTGGTTATGGAAATAAGCTCCTGAGCTTCATGGATGCTTTCTCAGGGTACAATCAGATCATGATGCATCCGTCAGACCAAGACAAAACTAGCTTCATCACCGGGCAAGGCCTCTACTGTTATAAGGTAATGCCTTTCGGACTTAAAAATGTAGGTGCCACCTATCAGCGCATGGTGAACAAGCTATTCAAGGAGCAGATAGGGAAGTCCATGGAGGTGTACATAGATGACATGATCACTAAATCTCCAGAAACGAGACAGCATACAGGGGACTTGCACCAGACCTTCCAGGTAGATTGCCACTGGAGAGGGGCATGCGTTACCAAAAGGGGTACCCCTCCAATTGATTTCTTCTTCCAGCATAGCTAAAGAGGTAGAAGTCCTTCCTGTGAACCGCCTCCCGTGTTGGATGGATCCAATAGCAGACTATCTTTAAAGTGGCATTCTCCCTGAAGACCAGGATCAGGCCCGCCGGCTCAAGAGGACAGCAACCCGCTACTGTTTGGTAGAAGGATATCTATACCGCAAGGGGAAATCTCTTCCTCTGCTCAGGTGTCTCCATCCCGATGACGCGCGCTGGGCGCTCAACGAGGTCCACTCGGAGGATTGTGGTAACCACGTGTCAGGAGAAACTTTGGCTTACCAAGTAATCAGGATGGGTTACTATTGGCCAACTATACATCAGGATGCAAAACAGTTCGCACGATCCTGCGAGGCTTGTCAGAAAACAGCAAACCTCCATCATCTCCCACCAGAGAGGCTCTCCTCGATCAGTACTCCTTACCCCTTCGCCATCTGGGGGCTAGACCTGATCGGGCCATTCCCCACTGCACCCGGCCAAGCCAAGCATGCAGTAGTGGCGATAGATTACTTTACTCGGTGGGTAGAAGCCAAGGCTCTTACTCGGATAACTGAAGAAAAGACTACCAACTTTGTCAAGGAGCACATTGTTTGCCGATTTGGCACCCCGATGGCCATCGTAACTGATTTGGGAAAGCAGTTCGACAATGCCAACTTCAGGGAATTCTGTGAAGACCGGAAGATCAATCTCCGTTTTGCTTCGGTGGCTCACCCTCAAACTAATGGGCTGGTTGAAGCTACTAACAAGACCATCAAGAAGCTCCTGAAGAAAAAGCTCCAACAGAAGAAAGGATTATGGGTGGCAGAATTACCTCATGTATTATGGGCCTACAGAACAACTAGGCGGACAGCCACAGGGGAAACCCCCTATTCCCTGGTATTCGGGGCGGAAGCAGTATTGCCCATCGAGCATAAGCTCATATCTTTCCGGGTCCAAAATTACGAATCGAAAGATAACGAGGCTAAATTAAGAGCTAGCCTAGACCTACTGGAGGAAAAGCAAAGCCGGGTGGCGGAGAAGGTGGCAATATACCAGAGCAAGATAGCCCGACACTTCAACAAGAAGGTGAGGGTCCGAAGCTTCAAAGAAGGAGACTTGGTTCTCAGAAAGGTGACCCAGAACACACGAAGAAGGTCCGATGGAGTGGTAGCCCCAAACTGGGAAGGGCCATATCTGGTTAAGACATCACTCCGAGGTGGTGCTTACAAACTGGTAGACATGGAGGGGTACCCAGTAGACCACACATGGAATGCTGATCATCTCCGAAAATTCTACCCTTAGAAATCTTGTTCGTATCAAGGGGAATCTAACACCCTGTTTTCATGTTTGTACCGATTGAGGAAATTCAATAAAGCAGTTCTTTCTCCTATATGACTCTCTTGTGTCCATTGCTTGAAGTTTCCTGCTAGATTCTTCAACGCCTCTCACTAAATACACTTAATTCACCATTGCTAAAGCGCCTCGAGACCCGGAAGTTGCATAGCGCCCCTGATGCCTTGGGTCGGGACCTCCCCACCAAGAGGATCTCCATTACTAAAGCGCCTCAAGACCAGGAAATAGCCTAAAGGCGCTCCTGCTGCCTTGGTCGGGGAATACCCTCCTCCAAGAAGCCTGGTGCTAAAGTGGCCTTAGTTGCCTACCAGGACAGATTACAGTAAGAATCGGGCTGCCTCAGGGTACCCGGTTTCTTACTTCGCCTCAAGACCAGGAAATAGCCTAAAGGCGCTCCTGCTGCCTTGGTCGGGGAATACCCTCCTCCAAGAAGCCTGGTGCTAAAGTGGCCTTAGTTGCCTACCAGGACAGATTACAGTAAGAATCGGGCTGCCTCAGGGTACCCGGTTTCTTACTTCGCCTCAAGACCAGGAAATAGCCTAAAGGCGCTCCTGCTGCCTTGGTCGGGGAATACCCTCCTCCAAGAAGTCTGGTGCTAAAGTGGCCTTAGTTGCCTACTAGGACAGATTACAGTAAGAATTGGGCTGCCTCAGGGTACCTGGTTTCTTACTTCGCCTCAAGACCAGGAAATAGCCTAAAGGCGCTCCTGCTGCCTTAGTCGGGGAATACCCTCCTCCAAGAAGCCTGGTGCTAAAGTGGCCTTAGTTGCCTACCAGGACAGATTACAGTAAGAATCGGGCTGCCTCAGGGTACCCGGTTTCTTACTTCGCCTCAAGACCAGGAAATAGCCTAAAGGCGCTCCTGCTGCCTCAAGACCAGGAAATAGCCTAAAGGCGCTCCTGCTGCCTTGGTCGAGGAATACCCTCCATCAAGAAGCCTGGTGCTAAAGTGGCCCTAGTTGCCTACCAGGACAAATCAACACTAACATCAAGGTGACTCATCGGGATGCTTCGCCCTCTATTTCCCCACTTACTACCCCGACAGAGGACCAACAGTCAGAAAGAAACTTAAAAGTTTACTGTCAGCAAGTCAAATTGTTCGCAAGAAGCAAATCAAATTGTTCGTAAGTGACAGATGTCCTCAACTGATTACTTTGCACTTTATACTGTTGGGAGTTCGATTAAAGGAAGATGTGATCTGACCCCGCTCATTCTTACGGTTACGAGATATAAGCATTACATGTTTTATCTTTACTACCCATCGGGGTCCAGTCATCGTCCTTATTACTCATCAGGTTTCCAAGTATCAACAAAGTTACATGTTATGGAAAGTTCCTGAGTGCAAAAGCAAGAAAAACACAAGTACGAAGCAAGTAATGAAAAACAGTTATATTTATAAACAGGGTGCCCAGCTCCCGATTCGGGCTACAAAATTTAAATAGAGGGGGGAGGCCAAGCTAGTCTTCTTTTTCTTCTTCGGGAGGCTCTCCTTCGCCAGCTGCCCCTCCTCCCAAAGACTCAGCTGCTGCAGTTGGAACCACCTCCGCAGTAGAAACCTGGGTCCCTTCAACCACGGGGACCTTGGATCCAGCTGAACCCTTATCCTCTGCGATGACCACTCCAGTAGCAGACTCGGGATCCACCACTTGTTCTTCAATAGAAGGAGGATTCGGGATAGCCCCCTCAGTACCACCAAGTCGGACTTCAGCAGCCGTGCCAGCTCCCTGACCCGGATGAACCACCTCTTGAGGAGGGACCTCCGTCTCTTGACCCCCTCCTTCTAGCTGGGCAGCCCTTGCCGTTATTTGTTCCCGGTTCCAGCTTAAGGCAGCCTCAAGGTCAAAGGGAGGAGGCAAAGCTGTGGCCACCTCGTAGCAGGCTGTGAAGTAGCCATCCTCGAATGAGGGCCCTTGTTGAGCCTCCAAGCCTGCTATAGTCTCCCGCAGAAGTTGATTCTCGCTTTGTAGCAGCTTCTTCTCCCTCTTCACACACTCCTTCTCTTCCCGGCGACGTAGGGATCTAATCGTCTCAGTATCCAGGCTGCGCTCAACCCGCCTAAGGGCCACCAAGGCTTCCTGCCTCCCCTCCTCAGACCTCTTTGCGTCTTGAAGCAGAGGGGCAAAGCTTTGTTGAGTCTGAACCAGTTCCTGTTGAGTGTCCTCCAGCCTCGCTTGGAGGCCAATATAAGCCTCCCTCAGGGTCATCAGCTGCCTCTCCATAGCCATGGCAAATTTGAAGCCCTACAAAAAGAGGAAAGGAAATCAATGATTAGCAAGCAGATAGAAGAAATGGTAGAAGTAAAAAAGAAAGAATGTTACCTCAGCCAACACGGATGCTCCCTTAGCAACTAGAATATCAGTAGGAAGCTTGGCCATATTTGTCAGGTCTCCACCAGGGCAGGAGGCCGCGAACCTGGATACCACCTCATCAAAGATAGCACACCTAGACCCCGATCCAGAGGCCACATCAGTAGCCGGGGCAGGGATGGGGAGAGATGCCTCCTCCACCAAGATTCTGGCTGGGTCCTTGGAAGACTTTGTGATAGGAGAAAGAGCGGGTGACGTCTCCGATTCAGAAGCAGTTCTCTTTTGTGCTGACTTTCCAGGACCTCGGGCCTTAGCCGCCCTAGCCAACATCGCCGAAATCCTCGAGCGCGAGGGAGGAGAAGAGGGGAGGCGAGCCGGAGTCTTGGCCCTAGACCCCGCTGGAACAGGAGTAGGAGTAGTCGTCTGAGATGGAGCAGGAGGAGGGTTGGGGTCGGTTCCCTCTCGGATGGACCCCGGCGCAGTCTCGGCAGCCAGGGTAGGAGATGGGACATGGGAAGAATGGGCCAGCAGAGTCATATCCACTGTCCCCGAAGAAGAAGGTGACCCCGCTACCATCGGGGTAGCCGACACTGCAAGAAAGGGAGATGTCCAGTGAGAAGCAGAAGAAGGGTAATATACACGTGAAAAAATAGAAGAGTAAGGTACAGCCAACTTACCAGGAAGAGCGAGGGAGATCCTCAGGTGCCGCTCCAAGCGGGCACCCTCAAAGGGATCCAGAGTGGGATACTGCATGTTGGTATACCCCCTCTCCATGATCCTCGCAAGGATTTCCCGGGATCCAGGAGCTAGCACCCCCTTCGCCCACTTATCCCGCATTGTGAACTGAGTTGGGACGGGGTATTCATACCCCCCGATAAAGGCAGTGCGCCCCCACTCGCCTTCCACCACTAACCATTCTTCTTTCCAAGGCGCGACATACTTCACGTTGGCTCCTGGGACGATAAACCTCATGTCGTTGTTTGCCCTCAGATAGAATTGACCCCGAGGCACCATACTGGTGATGTTGAAGAGGTAGCGAAGTTCATCAAATCCCGGCTCCCGCTCGATGCGATCCTTCTCGCATTGCTCCTTCCAGAGCACCAAGAACCCCGTCAGGTGTTTCCAGAACCCCGACGAAATCTGAAGGGGGGCTAGCTCTAGCGCAACGAGAGCCCGGCGGAGCGTGGGGTGTAGTGGCAATCGAACACCGCATTCGAAGGCCGCCTTGTGGATCAACAGTCGATCTTGAGGCGGGGTATAAACGTCGTAGCCCCGATGAGGAAGAGACAGGGTAATGTTATCTGGAATTTTGTACTCCTCCCTCAGTTTGGCTAGAGTGTCCAAGGTACAGACAGAGTCGGGAACTATTCTCCCATCATGGAAGAGGGCGAAGGAGCTGGCTTGTAACCCGACTAAAGAAACCCTCTCGCCGTTGCCTCCGTCACCACTGCCCGACTTTGCAGCACCCACTTCGTCACCAATCAGGACCGGGTCTCCTGGTTGGTTGTGAAAACCCGACTTAATTCGGGGGTTTCGGGCAGAGCGACGACGCTGAGCCCGCGGGGTTTCATCAGCAACCCCGTCCTCCTCTCGACCCCTTTTCCTCTTCTCCGAGGTAAGAGAATCTTCCTCCACATCACCTTTCTCCATATTGAAAAGAGCATTTATGCTATCGGACTGGGGAGAAGGGGCGGGATCTGGATGAATGGGATTTGCCGCTACAGGAGGGTTTTGTTCAACAACGATTTCTTGAGAAGTAGGAGTTTGAGAAGAAGCGGCCATTGTAAGAGAAGAAGAAAAGAAGAAGTTCGAGAAGATTGGGAAAGCAGGAAAGAAAAGAAGTCAAGGAGAGTTTTTTGTTCTCGAAAAGTCAGAAAGCTTGAAAGTAAGAAGCGCTAGTAGAAGCCGGTCTATTTATAGAGGAGGAATGACGGTTACGTACTCGAAAACCGGAAACGGTGACCGGAAGGATGAGTTGAGGTGTTTTCCGCATTAATCGCGCCAAAACGACTCTTTTTGAAAACGGGGA
Source organism: Acer campestre (assembly GCA_954870605.1). Taxonomy (NCBI): domain Eukaryota; kingdom Viridiplantae; phylum Streptophyta; class Magnoliopsida; order Sapindales; family Sapindaceae; genus Acer; species Acer campestre. The sequence continues at coordinate 17,071,413 of OX940799.1, read as the reverse complement.
ACCCAATCAACAGTCGACACGCAATCAGTTATAACGTACGAAATAAGGATTCCCCCCCCCCCCCCCCTCCTCCCCCTCTCCTAAGTGGAAACCTAGTCAGATAAGGAAGAAAGCGGATAAGGTGGAAAATCCTTCAAGCAAACGAAAAGATCCTGACTCCGACCCAGTCCCCGACAAAGTGTCAGTGTCCAAGTCAGGGGGGACTTCTGTTAACCGCCAAAATTGGCGAGGGACCAAAGAAGAATTTTCCACCTCAACTCAAGAAGCAGGTGCGAACACAATCCGGATACCTCGACAGAATGGAGCCCGATTGGCCCAAGTATGAACCTCCTTCAGCGGGATCCACCCCGCCAGCATCTTAACTCATAACAAGGACCAAGCCCGGTTATGACCGAGCACCTTAGGGACCCCGCATCGTCCCATCAACACTACTTCCTATGGACCCCGCAGCAACCCGACATGAAGTGCTGCAGATCATCCTGTAACAAAGTCAGCCACATATCCTCCTACTACCGTCAGAAGAACGCTTACTAAATAAAGGCAACTCGTTAAGTAAAAGCACACTAGGAAGCAAGATTCTAGCTCTAAGAACTCAAAAAAGCCACAAAGATCTAATAAAAACGTCGCCGTATAAAAGGATTATACTCCCTCCCGCCAAAGGATCCAATTTTTAAACAAGTCAACACAATAAGAGTCCAATTAGGAAGGGAAGAGATTGAGTCCTCCTAGAAAGGAAAGACTGAATCCTGCACGTAAAGAACTCCGAGATTACCTCCTAAAAAGAAGAGGATCCTGCAGTTGCCCAAAACCCTAAACCGAGATTTTATGAGTGCATAGCAAGCAAGCAAGACCTATATATACAACAGTTTCTACAAGAAAAAGGGAGAGGACCCTAGACACTACTTATCGACAGGCACAGTTCTTCCACCATCACCATCTCCATCGTCGAAAATATGATCCATGCTCCATTGTAATCTAAATCAGAAATAGGTCACGTATTGTAATGAGAAGAGACAATCCAATAAAACTTATTGTTGATTAGTTTGATATACATTATTTAGTTCTGTTATCCGAAAATTGTTAGGAGGACAATAATCCAAATAACCACTTTAAAAGGGTCAAGATCGAGAATGATCCTGGCCGGAGGGGTATCAAGTAGTTCGATACCAACTAGGTCCCTGTCAATGCATACATAATCAAGAATACGTGAAATCGAATAAGAACTCGTTTTATTGATCACTCTTTTTTAATACATGAATACATCGACCCTGAATTTCTGAGGTTATCACGTTACATAAGAGTTTTCGTCGGTAAAGAGGGTGATGATGGCGGTGGTGAATCTGTGCCTGTCGATAAGTAGTCCCTTTTTTCGGCAAATTAGCTGTTATATATATAGAGGTCCTGTTTGCTTGCCATGCACTCCTACAATCGCGGATTAGGGTTTGACAGCTTGCAGGATCCTCTATCTTTAGGAGATAATCTCGGAGATTTAATGCGCTGAATCTCATCTTTCCTTCCTTGGAGGAGTCAATCACTTACCTTCCTAGTAGGATTCAAAATGTGCTGTCCTGCTCAAATTAGGACTCTCTGATGGGAAGGAGTGTACCTCCTTTGTACAACAGTGTTTTAGTGTGTTTCTTGCGAAGCTTTCCATTCCTGTTTCGAGAATCTTGCTGCCTGACATCTTTTTGCTCTGGCGGGCTAATTATATCAGGAGACGTTACCTAGCAGGTATCGTGCTGATGAAGTAAGCAGGAATCTGACTGGTATTGTAGCGGGATGTGGCGTGGAACCCCATATCGAGACGCCGCGGGGTTCATATAGTAGTAGGAATCCATCTCGGGGTGCTGCGAGGTCCTTAGAAGACAGTGACGGGGTACCACGGGGTCCATAGGAAGCCCGGCCACAATCGGTCTGGATCCTGCTATGAGTTATAGTGAGCATTTTGACTCTTGACCACTCTGTTGAGCTAAGACGCTGGCGGGGTGGACTCCGCTGAAGGAGATGTGTATTTGGATCACTCGGGGTCCACTTCGTCAAGGTAGCCGGATGCTGTTCGCACTCTTATACCCTTCTTATGTCGAGGTGGAAAATTCTTCTTTGGTCCTTCGCCAATTTTGGCGGTTAACAAGTTCTGACTTCGATAGGGATTTAGTCGGTATCGAACTACTTGATACCCCTCCGACCAGGGTCAATCTTGATCTTGGTCCCTTTAAAGTTGTTATTTGGAATCCTATCTCGATAACGATTTTCAGGTAACAAATCACTTTCCTTACACTAGGGGCATTCTTGACTTTTCCAACAAAACCCCATTTTTATAAATAAATAAATAAATAAATAAATAATAATAACAATAATAATAATAATAATAATAATAATAACAAATTAAGATAAGATGAGGTCTGCAATGATTTACCCCTCACACATATAATTATATAACATATAGCATGAGTTGTGGGTTTAGTCACCCCCTTCCCAAATATCAAATTATTGTAATATTTCAACAAAACAAAAAAAAAAAACAAAAAAAAAAAAAAAAAATTAATTACCTTTCTTTGAATCAGCGTGATAAGCCAAAACTGTGTAAACAGATTGAATAATACCTGAAGCAAGTGCAAGAAGGGCTGCGATGAGAGCAAGCAGGCTCCAGCGGTTAGTAAAATATTGGTGAATGTCGTGAATGACTTTACGTAGCCCCATAAACCCTTTGTTGTGGAAGTACTTACTGATTTCCCACCTCACTTCTGAATATAATTCATAATTTGGGAACAAGTGTGAGCCTATTTCATTGAACAACTCAGCCACATCTTCATCTCTGCCAAGTTGATTCCGAAGTATGTTCTTCTCTCGCAACTCATCCACATCTTTGGTTCGATCGATGAGCTTATCCAGGAAGTACATGTAAGATATGAATTCGGATCCATTATGAAAATCTGGACACATCTCGTAACCTAAAATGTTCAAGAATGCTGATGCAGTTGATTCGTCCAAAATGATGGGAGGCAGCTTTAATGTGCCGCCGATGAAAGAGATGTCTGTCACACAACTTGTCTCACTAGGCTTCAAATTGATCCCAGCTTCTCTGAGTTTCCCGATATTGGGAAATTGGACTAGGACCCGATATTCATTCCTATTACACCTCAAATTACCAAAGAGATCAGCAATCCAGCCCATGATGATCTCTATGAAGTCGTGCTTTCTGTGTATTTGATTATGTGGTTGAATGTGCATTTTCCGCAAAAGATCAAGAAGATGAACATGATCATCTTTAAGATATTTCGAAATCTCCCTTTCGTTGTAGAACCACTCGAGGGATGATCTGAACTGATAGAAGATGAACATGTAGATTGATACCAGGAGCTCGTCTTCTTTTGGAGTATTGCTGCGAATCTCGTCCTTTCGTGTGTGTGGCTTTATGCGCTTAGCGCATCGAATTATGAGCCGGAGGAGCTGGTAGGGAAGTTGGTTTTCTAACAAGAACAAATCCCGTGCTAGGAACTTCTCATAATCAGGTTTAATTCCCAACTTTCTAAATTGCTTCTCCGGATCTATCCAAAAATCAACAGAAATGTACATGAACTGTAGAATTGCACAACCATCCACCAGAAACATCCAGGCAAGTTCGTGATCTTTATCTTTATAGTTAATAGTTAAGTTACGATCGTAGCAGTCCTTCAATCCCTTGATCTGATTATTTTTAATATCTACATACAAATCTTTTTTTTCAACACCATTCTGATGGAGGAAGTCGGCAGCTAAATTAACCTTGATCTGGTTTGCCATATTTCGAGTGTGATATGGCAATGGGTCATAAGGACCGAATGAAAACATGTTTGGTTGAAAATACTCCTTCAATTTTTTGTTGTTTCTGAGCTTGTATGGAACCTTATGTATCTTTGGTTTAGCATCAGCAGGTCCCCATGTCTTGTTAACCGCTTCTAAGGCTTCTTCGAAAGAATCGAACAGCTTCGTTTCTTCTTCCGTGAATCTATGATCGATCTCAATGCTACACTCATCGTCCTTATTATTGCCTCCATTTCTGTCACTGGTGCCAACACTCGCTCCTCCACCCAACGCCTTCAAAGACATTTTTCACTGCAATATTTCTATTTGTGAGGATTATACATATTATGCGACTATTGTATTGAACACCCCTTTTTTTTTTAGTGTTTTGTTGTTGTTGGCTGGGAGTCTAGGACTTAGCCTTTTTCTTTTATATTTTTACTTTTTTGGTTCGGATTATTTTTGTCCCAGGCTTTTGTTCCTTTTTTTAAAAATAATTATATTATTTATATTTAAAATAATAAATTTATTTAATCTGATTTAAAACTTATTTTAATATATTTTATTTTATTCTAATATTAAAAAAATTCAATTTCAATTAAATGTTAATTTATTTCAAATTTATTTTATTTATTTTTAAAAATAATTTATTTTATTCAAAAAATAATTTAGTAACTTTTTAACCAAAGTTGATTAATTTATTTTTTTCACTTTCTTTGAATTGATTAAAATGATTTTATTTATTTTAATATAATTTTATACTTACCTCTCACACACATAAATAAATAAAAAATAAAAATAAATTGAATTATTTTTTATCCAATCCCATACTATACCAAACAAGAGACACTCTTATTTTATTCCAATTCGTACTGCACCAAACACATTACAGTATTAATCTAATCCAATCCAATCTAATCCAATAAAAATAATCCAATCATATCCGATCTCAAGATGCGTTGGACCAAACGCACCCTAAGAGAATAATATACATGATTTACGCTCAATTCTTAACCTTCTCTAATCAAGTTGGTTGGTTCAACAAGTGTTTAGCTATCCCTTTCAAGTAACAAATACGAATCCAAAAATCTCATCACAATCACTAGAGAATGAGAAAAACCCAAATTTCAGGAATCTGTTTGAACACCATTGTTTCAAAGTAATTCGAAAATTAGAAATCTAAAATAATATTTTATTAATATTAAATAAATATAATATATTCATCAACTTTTACTTAATTTTTTCTTTTGTTTTACATGAGAAATGTTTTTGAGAAGTTGGATATATCATATATCATATATGTGAACTGAAGTCTGAATTTTCAAGAAAAGAAAAAAGGACCGAAGTCTGAAGATATCATCAGGGGGATAATGTTAAAATCTTCTACTTCTTTGACTATCAGTAATTCAGTATCAGGTTTGAGTCTGAAATATTAAAAAACCAAAATTAAATTTTTTTTCCAGAAAAAGCAAACCTAAGCAGACACCGGTAATGGACCACCACTGCTTAGTGAGCTGCACATGCTCACATCACAATGTAATTATTATTCCACTTCACTACTAATTTATAACTTGATATCTAATCGATTCAATTTTTTTTATTTATCAAAAGTTACATTTTTAATAAATGCAACAATAAAATTGGAATATGTTGTTGTATTGATTTTTTTTAGGAATACCGAAATAATTTTAAATATTTATTAATTTAATCATATATTAAATTAGTTTAATAAGAAGAATGTCAAAAATAAATAATTTTTAATCATATTAAAAAATAAAGATAAATTTATATGTATGTTCTAGATAAATTTACGTTGTATTTTTTAATATCTTAATTTTTTAAAAAAAATGAGCTAGCCCACCCTAGCCATGTATAGTTACATCTCTTCTGAGTGTAATATTATTATATAATTATACGGTTCAATATGTCTCGATAATGGAGGGCGTTCATTTAATTCAGTGACTGTCACCTAATATATATATATATACATATGTGCTCTGATACCAAAACTTAGAACTAGGTAGTAAAATAGAATGCACAAAACAAAATATAGAAAACTTAAAAACATAAAAGGAATTCAAAGATTTATGAACAAATATTGGCACAATACAATGTCACACTCCTGGTCTAGAAAAATAAACTGACAGATAAATAAGTCAAAAGATAAATTGGTTCAGAGAACTTACAATGACAATTGGCTCTTATACAAAAGAAACGGTCGCAAACTTTATTGGTGATGAAACACTGAAGTGTTTGTACAGAAGAAGAAGGTTTACAGAGAGAAAGGCTTTCTGAGAATATTTTAAAACTTAGAAAATGAAAAATTCGAACATGAGTCTAATGGTTTACGTTCCCCTTATATAGGAGGATTAACCTGAGTTAAAAGATTAAAGTAACCTTGGTTAATTTAACCTTGGTTAGATTTTAATTATTATTGAGCAAATAGCTGTCCTCTTTTATTGTTCTGGAACAGTGAATTGTCTACTGTTTGCTTTGTCATTATGTGAACTGACATCTGAATTAAAATAAATAAAATAAAAAATAATTATAAAAAAAAAAAAAAAAAAAAAACTGAAGTCTGAAGATATCATCAGGAGGATACTGTAAAGATCTTCTACTTCTTTGACTATTAGTAATTCAGTATCAGGTTTGAATCTGAAATATTAAAAAACCAAAATTAAATTATTATTTTTTCCAGAAAAAGCAAATCTGAGCGGATACCGGTAATGGACCACCACTGGTTGATATAGTAGGCTTGAACGGAGGAAGGGAGGAGACCGATTGGGCCCCAATAGGAGATGGATGCTTAGAAAGAGAAGAGGAAGAGGAAGAGGGTCTGGAGAGAAAACAGAAAAACTTGACTATTTGAGCTGGATGTGGTGTCGGCAGGAGAGAAATAAATCATTGAATTATTACAAACCTAATTAATTATTGCCTGATCCGTGCAGTAGGTGGAACCATGTGTAGCCATTGACTGCTTGGGACCCTTTATCTGCATGATCACATGTAGAATCGTACACACATCACATGCACTGATGCACACATCACAATGTAATTATTATTCCACTTCACTACTAGTTTAAAAGAAGGGTATCTTCTGTTGGCGTTTTTCGTTTGTTGTTTTATATAAAAAAAAATTGAAAATGAAAATTATTTTTTATTTTAGTTTCGAAATCTAAAAACGTGTATGGTAACATAAACCGAAAGCTGTATTTTATAAATGAAAACGAAAAAAACGCGTTTAGTAGAATAACCAAAAAATAAAAAAATTGTGATAATGATCCTATTCTTTTTTTCTATTGGAATTTTTTAAGTTAAATAAAATCAAATATGTACTTATGTACTAATAGATGATTGGTCCAATCTAAAACTGGTTTGAAATTATAGATAATATCAATTTTTTTAACAATAAGATAGATAATGTCAAAATGGCAAGTGGCAACAGATATTTCTTCCAATCCACCATACATTTTACGTCAACACAACTATCTTTTTGTCACTGGACTTTTTTCGTCAACACAATTTAAAATCTTCCAATTTAAAAAATAAAAAAATAAAAGAGAACTGCTGATCTGGAGCTCTGACGCGAAGGAGGAGGCGGCATTAGACAGCTCCATTTTCTGTCATGGAGAAGAAGGAGAAGATGAAGTGTAGAAGATAAGGAAGAAGAAGAAGAACTACGTAGAGGAAGAGGAGAACCAGGTGAAAAAAAGAATAAAGAAAAAAAAATTGATTTTTTTTTAAATAAAAAATCAAAATGAAAAACAAAACAAAAAACAAAATGAAATCATGTTTAAGGTGTTTTCTATATTTTTCAATTTTAACACTGATTTTATTTTTCATTTTGTTTTTGTTTTCTGAAAATAAATGAAAAACGGTTAACGAATGTAAATTCAAAATCGTTTTTAGAAAACAAAAACGAAAACGAACTGAAAAACAGCTGCAGGACATAACTTAGGGCCCGTCCTGTAAACCGTTTTTTGTTTTTGTTTTTCGAAAATAAAAATGAAAATGAAAACAGTGTTTTTGGTTTTGTTTTTGAATTCCGAATACGCGTCTGGTAGCATTTACTGGAATCCGTATTTTGAAAATAAAAACGGAAAAAACGCATCCGGTAGGATAACCAAAACTTTCGAAAATTGAAATATCAATTTTTAATTTTTTTTTTAATATTATAAAAATTATAAATAAATGATTAAATAATTAACAAAAAAACATTTTTTAATTTAATTTAGGGTTTCAGAAATTTTACAGTTGAAGAGGAAGAGGAAGAGGAAGAGGAAGAAGAAGAAGACCAGATCAGCAGAGATCGGCGGCGATCGGAGGAGGAAGAAGAAGAAGATGACGGTGGGGAGAAGAAGAAGGTGACGGCGGGGAGAAGGAGAAGAAGAGGATGACAGCGGGGAGAAGAGGAAGATGACGGAGGGAGAAGGAGAAGAAGAGGATGACTGCGAGGAGAAGAAGAGCGGTGGGCGGCGACGATCGGAGGAGGAAGAAGAAGAAGAAGAAGGCGGGGAGGAGAAGAAGAAGAAGAAGAAGAAGAAGATGGCGGGGAGGAGAAGAAGAAGAAGAAGAAGATGATGGCGGTGGGGAGAAGGGTCTGGACTGGACGGGGAGGAAGAAGAAGTAGGTGAAAAAAAAAAGTTTTATTAAAATAAATATATATTTAATTATAAGGGACCCACTTAATATGAAAAACAAAAACAAAAACAATTTTTTTTTGTTTTTCAAAATTTCCACTTTGAACACTGCTTTTGTTTTTCATTTTGTTTTTGTATTTCGAAAATAAAATGAAAAACGGTTTACAAGACGCGAATTCGAAATCGTTTTTGAAAAATAAAAACAAAAACAGGCTGAAAACGCGCTGCAGGACGCCACCTTAACATCTAATTGATTCATATTTTGTTTATCAACTGTTGAAGCATCCACAATGCATAAGAACCAAACACAAACCCCATTGTGTGCCACCTCACCATTTGTGGGTCTTATTTTCAAAAAATGGCTCTTCCCATTTGAATCCTCTCTAAATAGGTCTCCATTCCCCACAATGCAACTAAATTGGATCCACTTTTTTTACTTTTTTTCCAAATATATATATTAATAAATTATATAATATAATATATTTTAAATATCAACACTATCAATAATATTTTAACAAATTATAATTAATTAAAAATAAAACAATTAATTAATTTAAAATTATTACAACCGAATTACATCAACAATAAAAATAAATATTTAAAACAAACTATTGTCTATGACTACCACTACAACCAACATCACCATTTTTTCTCATTATATCCTTTTGGCTATGTTTGGGATTGCTTTGCTTATGAAATAATCCGCTTTTAGCTTAACTTAAAAAATAATCAACTTACAAGATAAGTCGACAGGTGTTTGGTAAATTGACTTTATAAATAATCAACTTATATGGAAAAAGTGTTTGGTAAACTTTAATTGATTATGGAAAATGTCTAAAATGGACATAATTGTTAAAATGTAATATATTATTCAAAAAAAAAATTACGTAATTTTTTTTTCTTTTTTATTTAATTAAAAATACTCATATAAAGCATAGGATATATAACTCTGTATATATATATAATATATTTTTTTAAATATTCTACTGAGTCAACTCAATCATCATAATACTAATTTACCGAGTCAACTCGGTCTTCTCATTACAAATCTGTTGAGTCAACTCGGTCTTCTCATCTCAAGAAGCCATTAATGGATTCTCTACAACTCAAGCTCCAAATCCGCCATCGTTTCTTGCTCCACCGAGGTCGCCATCATCAGTCATCCCTCGCCGTCGACATCGTCTCCCTCACTTCCGACATCGTCTCGCTCGCCGCCGACTTACAAGTTTTGAAATTATGAGATCCGGTCCCGGATTCGTCGTGAAAATGGAGGAGGAACCTCATCCATCGCCGGAGTAGAACCAGGAAGCAGCATCTCTGGCTCGACGGAATCAACGATCGACGTCGTCGGTGGTAGCTGGCCGACAAATTATTATTATTATTATTATTAATTTTTTAATTTTTCAGTGTTTTAAACTATTATTAATTCTAAAAATTATCAATATAAAATAAAGGGGCATTATTGTCTTTATATTAAAATAGTAGGGGCATTATAGACATTCTAAGGATAAGAAATTAGCTTCTCCAAAAATCAGCTTGGAAAAGCAACCCCCACCCAACTTCTCAAAAGCTGTTTATTGGAGGAGCAATTTATAAAATAAGTTGCTTTTGGATAGTTTACCAAACACCCATTTACTCAAAACTTGAGATATAATCACTTATTTCTCAAGTAAAAGCAACTCCAAACATAGCCTTTGTTGCTGTATTAGCAAAATTTTTGCTTCATTTGAGGGCAACAAGTTTAGATAACAAAACATAATTTTTTATTCAAAAAAAAAATCATCTATTATTTGTTGTTTTTCCCTCTCTGCAAGGTCTTTTGCCACACATTTATGATCAGATCTTTTGGAGCAGATTTGGAGAAATTATGGTAATGAGCCATAATACAGCTATTAATGTAACATGTTTAGTTATATATATATATATATATAATGCTATTTTATAATGTGACAAGTCTAGTAAAATTAATTAAAAAAAAATTAATGTTTTCATTCAGATTATTTTAATTTCATTAAAATAAAATTTTAAAATTAAAATTAAATTTATTTATATATTTTTATTATATATATAATTATTAAAATTAATAATTATATTTTAAATTTAAAGAATTTATATATATATATATATATAAGCCCAATGATTAGGAGTTATTGGAAACCAAACTCCTATCATTGGACAATACTCAAATTGAGTTTCACATTTGGAACTCAATATGGGTCTAGTCTGGTAGATCCCATAAATGGGTCTTATTTTTTAGGTCTTATATGTGCCCCATTGTGCCCTCCAACTAGATCCACTTAAAAGTGGGTCTTATTTGAGCCTCATTGTGGACGCTCTTACATTTTTAATAAATGCAACAATAAAATTGGAATATGTTATTGTAGTGATTTTCTTAAGAATACCGAAATAATTTTAAATATTTATTAAATGGGATATTATTATTTTCCACCCTCACTTATAAGGTATTGGTTATTTTCCACCCTCTAGTTTGAGTAATGGCCAAAATCCACCCTCTAATTTCAGTTAATAGTCAAAATACACCCTACTGTTACTGTTCCGTTAAAATGTTTAATTTTCTGTTAGGTCAGTAAGGGTATAATGGTAAGTGCACATGGAAAAGTTAAACCAAATTAAAAAATGAATTAAACAAATCATTTAATATAAAACTAAATAAGAAAATTAAAATAACAATAATAAATAAATATTTAAATAAACTTTAAAAAAAAAAATCACTTTCTCTCACGCCTCACTCCTCTCTCCTCAACACTGAGTCACAGACTCTCCCCTCATTTCTCTCCTCTCTCGATTTCATCTCCATGCCAGTTCTCTCAACTCTTATCTTTTATTTTTAAATTTTTTATTTTATTTTACAAATCTCCAACTTTATCTCAAACTCCCATCCTCATCTCCTACTCAATCTCAATCTCAGTCTCTCTCACCCTCACTCACTTTCTTCTAAATATCTCTGGATTTCTCTGGATTTCTCACTCTTAGGTGGGTTTTTTCGATTCTTTTTTTAAAATGATTTTCTTGTTTTCTAATTGATTTTGGGAGGGTTCCATTTTTTGGGTTTCCAATTGATGGTGATGATTTGTTCTGATTTTTTTTTTTTTTTTGGTGGTTTTATGGGTTTCGATATGTGATTGATGGTCCCATGGTTAAAGGGTAAAATGGTGATGAAGATTTTGGTGTTTGGGGGCTCAGATTGTGTTTGTGGTTGTTGAAATCGGTTTTTTTTTTTTTTTTTTGGGAGAAGATTTTTGTTTGTGTTTGTGGGAATTGAATCGGTTTGGTTGGAGAATAGATGATGTTTATCTCCTTTTTTTAAAAAAAAAAAAAAAAAAAATTGTTAAAAGATACGGATTTGGAGAAGATGTTTATCTTTTTTTTTTTCAATTTTGTTTTTGATGGATCTTGTTTTGGATTTGTTGGATTCCAGATTGGATCTCCACTGTCCACCTTGAGGGATGAACGGTGGAAATCCCATATGGATCTCTTTTTTTTCTGAAATATTCTTTTCTTTTCTTTTTTTCTGGGTTTGGACTGGGTTTGGAATAACAAGCATTTTTTTTTTTAATTTCTTGTATGGGTTTATGGTGATGATGAACCGGGTTTTTAATTTTTGAGGTTTGGTGTTGATCTTCAATTTGGTTGAGGTTGAGGTTTGGATGATCTAGAATCTTTTTTAATATTTTTTTTCTGGGTTGAATGTTAATATTTTTTCTGGGTTTGGACGAGGTTTGGACGATGATGGTGATGGAAGATGATTTTAAAAAAAAAATTAAAAATTGAAAAAGAGAGGGTGCATTACTGCAAGGGCAACATCGACATTTTACATTATGAAGAACATTTTTCCATCCAAAACTAACGGCAGGGTGGAAAATGGCTGATACCAAAACTAGAGGGTGCAAAATGACCAATACCTTATAACTCAGGGTGGAAAACAATAATATCCCTTATTAATTTAATCATATATTAAATTAGTTTACAATGTATTTTTTTTAATATCTTTTTTTTTTTTTTAAATGAGCTAGCCCACCCTAGCCATGCATAGTTACGTCTCTTCTGAGTGTAATATTATTATACAATTATACGGTTCAACATGGCTCAATGATGTAGGGCGTTCATTTAATCCAGTAATATCTAGGTTCAAGTGACCACCACCTATGTGATAATTTATATATATATATTTATCATTCGGTTCAGCAATGTCCCAGCTCATAAATTATTTTATATATATATATATATTTTTTAAGGGATATTATTGTTTTCCACCCTAACATTTGAGGTATTAGACGTTTTGCACCCTCTTGTTTCTGTATTGGCCAATTTCCACCCTCACATTTCATTTAATAGTCAAAATACACCCTCCCATTAAAAAATGTTAGTCAACTGTTAAGCATTTGAAAAATCAAAAAGGTAAATTGGTAATTTTATCCTTAAACATAAATAAAAATAAAAATTATATAAAACAATTTAAAAACCCACTTTCTCTCTCCACTTCTCATCTTCATCGTTTCTCTCTGATGCTTTTCACTGGTTCTATGTTTCTTCTCTCTCTTCTCTCTCTCTCTCTCTCTCTCTCCTCCCTGTCTCTTCGTCCCCGGCTTGTTAAGTTTCCACATCTTGTTTTGTTCAAAAAAAATCAAGATCTTGTTATGTTCAAAATCTTTTTTCCAGATCTTAAAAAAAAAAAAAAAAATTGTAGATTTTTTTTTTCTTTTTGGCATTTTGTGGAGATCAAATGGACCCATTTCAACCTATTGTTTTGTTTTTAAAAAAAAAAAATAAAAATAAGTTCTTGTTCTCTTGAATTGTTTTTTCCATATCTTGTTGATTTTGCAAATCTTTTTTTTTTTTTTTTTTTTACCTTTTCTTTCCCTTTATTTTTTTATTTTTTTATTTTTTATTTACATTTTGTGGAGATCAAATGGATATCTACTGGTTTTTTTTTTAATTATTATTTAAAAAAACATGAATCTCCACCAAAGATCCTTCTCTTTTTGAATTTTTTTTCTGTTTTTTAATTAAATTTTGAATTTTTAGTTTTTTATATTATTTTTAATTTTAATAGAAGTTGTGGAGATCAAATGGATATCTACTGTTTTTTTTATTAATATTTTTTTAAAAAAAGATGAATCTTCACTGAAGATCCTTCTCTTTTTTAAAAAAAAACTATTTTTTTAGTTAAATTTTGAATTTTTAGTTTTTTTTTTTTATTTAGTAGAAGGTGTAGGTTCTGGTTTTGGGTCTGGTGTTGGTGATAATGGGTCTGGGTGTGTTGGTGATGATGAAGGTTAGGTTATGGGTTCTGGGTTCTGGGTTCTGCTGGTGTGTTGATGATGATTCTAGGTGAAATGGTGTGTTGAATGTTGATTTTTTTTTCTTCTGGGTTTCGAGTATGAAGAACTGAAGATATTGAATTTTTTTAATTTTTTATTTAAATGAAAACTGAAAAAGAGAGATATAAGGGTATAATAGTATTTTTATTAAAAAGTTAACGGAAGTTAACAGAATGTGTAAAATGGCTATTACTGAAACTAGAGGGTGCAAAATGACCAATACCTCATAAGTCAGGGTGGAAAATAATAATATCCCTTTTTTTAATGTTAGTTCATATATTAAATAATTTTAAGCTTATAGATTTATCTACCCCTTTTAACATTCAATTGTTAGGTCAAATTTTATGGTTCAAACCTCTTTTTTATGTATTCTCATTTCTCCACATACTTCCGCAAAATAAATAATAATAATAATTTATATATATATATATCATTCGGTTCATAAATTATTATTATTTTTTTTTAATGTTAGTTCATATATTAAATAATTTTAAGCTTATAAATTTATCTACCCCTGTTAACATTCAATTGTTAGGTCAAATTTTATTGCTCAAAGCTCTTTTTTATGTATTCGATCTCATTTCCCCACCCACTTCCTCAAAATAATAATAATAATTAATATCATGATGGTAGATATATCTTGAGAGTAACCCTTCAATGAAGTAGTTTTGAAATATATAAAAATTTCATAGATTTTTTTTTTTTTAACAAAAAAAAAAAGGGATTAAATTTCATAGATTGTTATTGTATCTAATTAAGATATTGGAAGAATAATTTTTTTATCTATATGACTATATCTAAAATTCTAAACTCCTTACACCAATTATTTCTCTTGTATATCAGTGTCATCCTAAGATTATGAATACTGATTTTTAAAAACCAATATAAGTTGCACTTTTACTTTGAATAAAATAAATAAATTACACTTTTCAATTTTTATTCAAACACTCAAAACTTTTATCTAAAAATTGTTAAAAAATATTAAAAAAAAATTCTGTCATTTCAAATGTCAATATCAATATAGTTTATAGTATTTATGAGTCTTATCGGTATTTGGGACTTATGAGTCTTGTGACAATGATCTATTTATTATTATTTTTTCGAACTTTTGATTTTTGAAGAAGGTTAAATTAGAATTTAATAATTAGTAAACATTCATGTTCTATAGTGAGCCGAGACGACTTTGGTTTGGTAGTATACTTTTCACACTTAAGCCATGAGATTATGTATTCGACTTCGAGTCCTCCCCCTCTTAAAAACCTAGAATTTATGTAATATATACTTCAAAACAATAAACTATACATAATCTATATATAATAATATATAAATATATATTTTTTAAGCTGATATCAATATGGGTAAATGTAATTCTCATATGAGAGGAAAGGTCTCCTTACACCTTATAGTTGAATAGATAAATGTGAGCAAATATTTATAATAACATGATTTGAACTATGTGGTCGAGCTTTATTTCGAAGTTTCAGGTCACCAAGACAATATACATGTCATTTCATAGTCCTTTTTAAATTATTAAAATAGTGCTTGTCAAAAATAAATAGTGAAAATTATATTTTGTTTATAGTTTGAATTAAATCGTTGTGAAAAAAGTTAAAGAGCATAGCATTATTCAAAAAAATATTATAACCAATATTAATATATAATTAAAAGCATTTTATTGTATAAAAATATCTTTAAATTGTTATAATATATGTGGCTTTTACCACATGTATAATATCACTCAAAATATCCTACAAAATATCACCCATAATATCTCTTAATATCTCTCATATAATATCTCCCAAATATCTCTCCAAAATATCTCCCACTTGCCCATCTATTTTCCTATACCACCGCCTCTCTCTCTTTCTCGCATAATATCTCCCACTTGCCTCTCTCTTAAATGCCTATATCTATATATATATATATATATGTGTGTGTGTGCTCTCTCTCTCATGTAAAGGTTGAAAAAACTGATATCAATACAAAAAGCTATAATCCCTCTCTCTTTATATCTCGTGTATCTCTCTTCTCTCATCTCTCATTTTTGTTTATTTATTTATTATTTATTAATTTACAACACGTTATCAGCACGATCGTATGTAAGTAAAAAGTATCTCCAGGTGAGTGATTTACTTACGGCTTGATATTCGTGTATTAAGTAAAAGGGATCCCTGATGGGTGATTTACTTACATCCCAATATTCTGGATCTATATATATTTCATATACAAAATGGCTTTGCCGTTAACGGAACATATATATATATAGTCCTGAATTTATTTTCTCTAAATCTCAATATTCTGGATCTATATATATTTCGTATACAAAAATGGCTGTGCCGTTAACGGAACATATATATATAGTCCTGAATTTATTTTCTTTAAATCTCAATATTCTGGATCTATATATATTTCGTATACAAAATGGTTGTGCCGTTAACGGAACATATATATATAGTCCTTAATTTATTTTCTCTAAATCTCAATATTCTGGATCTATATATATTTCGTATACAAAATGGATGTGCCGTTAACGGAACATATATATAGTCCTGAATTTATTCTCTTTAAATCCCAATATTATAGTTCTGGATTTATTTTTTATGCACATGGCAGGTGAGCTCAGCCTCCTGGAATTGTTTATTTACAGGATATATATACCGTTCTGGAACTGTTTATTTACGGAACATAACATGTGAGCTCAGCCTCCTGGAATTGTATATTTACAGGACATATATACCGTCCTGGAACTGTTCATTTTTCGCAATATATGAGATTGGTAATACCGATGAACCAAAACTTAAAGTTTCTGGAATTATGATATTTAAGTCGGCACGGTTTTGAAAACCGATGAGAAACTGGAGTTCTAGATCCAGTGTTATATTCACGAATGCCTTATGGCACGGTATTGAAAACCGATGAGAACCTGGAATTCTGGATCCAGTGTTATATTCATGAATGACGTACTTCATTATTTGGAACCTGAGGTTTCAAATTCACTCAGAATCTGAAGTTTTCTATATTATAATTATATATGAACTTACAATTCATGGTCGAATTGGAAGTTCGAAAAATCATTATGATCCATGATTTTATTTTATCTCATATATATAAAGTGATATTTTTACATATCATTCATTTGAGAAAAATGATTTATACATCCAATAGGATGTTATGAGTATCGTAAAAGGGATTTAAGATCCTAAACGAATAATGAAATTGGAATTAATATTTTATCCATTTCATACACATCCAACAGGATGATGTGAGTATCATAAAAAATGATTTAAGATCCTAAAGTTTAATGAAATTGGAAATAATATCTTATCCATTTCATACATGCTTGATACTCATGAAGAGCAATATTCAGAGAAGGATCTACACATCCAACAAGATATTGTGAATATCATAAAAATAATTTAAGATCCTAACGTATAAATAAATTGGCAATAATATTTTTATCCATTTCATACACATCCAACAGGATGATGTGAGTATCACATAAAAGGATTTAAGATCTTAACGTATAATGAAACTGGATATAATATTTTATCCATTTTATTCAAGTTTGATGCTCCTGGAGAGCAAAATTCAGAATTGCTGAAAAAAGAAAGAGGAGAATTCTGAGATCAGTAGTCTACTTGACAGTAGATGAACTTGATGAACATGTGAATGTGATGGGTGTTAGATAATCAGATCATCTGATCCAGTATCACCAAACCCCGATCTGAGTTTGCTTCTGGGTTGGTGGGTTTTCAACCCAGACCCATCGCCCCTCGGGTCAACGCCACCTCGTAAGCGAGCTTCGTCGGTTTTTCGCACCAGCCTATTGCGTTTTACGGTGACGATCAATGATCGTCGGTCATGACCCACGATCTAGTCTAGATCGATCACAGAGCTCGTTTTTGCTCTAGGCCACTTTTGGAGAATTCGATATTTTTTATGGACTGTTTTGCAATTATTTTGGGCCATTTTGTAATTTTGACAAAATTTTGGATCAATTTATAATTACCAAAATTTATTGATCCAGTTTGCAATTTTCAAAAAGTTTTAGGGCTGATTTATAATTTAAAAAAATTGAGGGACTTTTCGTAATTTTACAAAATCAGGGGCAACTTTGTAATTTCATTTAACAATATATTTATATATTAAAAAAAAAAAAAAAAAAAAAAACAAAACAAAACAAACAAACAAAAAAAAAGGAGGGGGGATTATTATCATTTCACATGAGACATAAAATGATATTACAAATAATGTCCATAAAATTCCTAGAAGGAAAAATATATGTCTTCCTGAGAGTGCAACGACTCATATAATTTTGCGAAGTCAGAAATATTTTATGAATTCGACTTTGCTGAGGGCAAATGTTATTAATGTATTAGGTCCAACGGATCTGATAGAAAGCTCTGGAAGAGCCATGATATTGTTATCAAACAATACTAAATTATATATCAGGTCCAACGGATCTTATAGAAAGCTCTGGAAGAGCCATGATATTGTTATCAAACAATACTAAATTATGTATCATGTCCAACGGATCTGATAGAAAGCTCTGGAAGAGCCACGATGTTGTTATCAAACAATTCTCAATTATGTATCAATGATACTTGATATTATTCAAAGAACAACATAAAGAAATATGCTTAGTTCAAGGGCATTTAAAGTTAATACCAAATAAAATCTGGTGGATCTGATGGATCTGATTAAAGGCTCTAGAAGAGCCACAATCTTATTGCCAAATGATATTCAATTGTGTATCAATGATACTTTATATCATTCAAGCAGAACATAAAGAAATCTGTTTAGATCAAAGACATGTAATTTTATTACTGTCATATTAAGATCATTAATAATAAGAATGTTGAATATCTGTGCGTGATTCAAGCCAGAAACTGATTATAGAAAAGCTGTGTTCTTTATCATCCAGATTATATTGTTGATCAGAAAAGAGATGTATGTGGATATATTCATCCACCAAATAAAACCATATCATTCTAAAGTTGGTTTTGAATCCCTATCATTCAAAGAGATATATGTGGACATATTCATCCATCAAAAGAACCCTTTCATTATTTTATGGTTCTAGTTGATGCATCTATGAGATGATCACATGTTTGTGTGTTATCAAACATCTCTAGTTGAGATAGATGTACAACATCCAGTTTTCACATATACGCATAATCAGAATGGATGAGCGGAATCAATTATCAAAATGTCTCCAGGTAATTACGAAAACTTTATTATTCATTTATCAATTTTTGTATGGGACATTCTATGTTACATGTTGATGCAGTCATCTATGTCTCACTACTTATAATCATTATTTACCATTACAACTTGTAATTGGTCATTGACTTGCTCACATTTTAAAGATATTTGATTGTGTAGTACATCTCCTTATTTCATCTCTATCATGATCTAATATAAGAATTATATATCATTATGAGATTAATATTGATTTTGATTAATCTCTATTAGATCATTTAAACTTCTGAGAGTTTATATTTTTACGCACAATCTGTATATTATCATATTAATTAAATTCCAAATGGGAAGTTTCTTCAGAAAGAGTAAATGAACAGTTACTCTTATATAAAATAGAGATACCAGTTCGGTTCTCTATATATAAATGTGTCTCATTTCAATCTTTGTATCACTCAAATATGAAAGATAATTGATTATCAGATAATTATTAATTTGTTACTTGATATATTAAAGGTAACAAGATTTATAAGTTGCCATCTCATAAACCCCGGCCGGGTGATTGTTCCTAAAGAACGATCTGAGTAAAAAGCAACAAATAAATCATCTGATACATATTATAATTCATAAGCTTATGAACCTTTTTGAAAGGTATTGTTAAAACTCGAGTTATAAATAAATCCACTTTCTCTAAATCAACTCTGTAAGAGTCTGACATATTTAATGAGACACAAGTCTATGAAAATACTAAATTCACTGTAATGGAAGAAATCTCAACAGAGATATAAGTATATTGAAATTGAGAAAATTTCTATACGAGTCTATGAAATGACTAAATCCATTGAAATGGAAAGAAATCTCAACAGAGATACAACTATATTGAAATTAAGAAAATTTCTATAAAATCCATATAGTGACTAAATCCATTGACATGGAAGAAATCTCAACAGAGATTCAAGTATATTGAAATTGAGAAAATTTCTATAAATCATATAAGAGAAATGTGGAATCATAAAGAAACAATCATTGATGATGTATTTTTATACACAGTAGCACTACTGAAATTATAAATGATAATTATGATATTGTATAATTATGATAAACAATCATCAATGATTGTATACAAAAGGCATGATTAGCCTAAGTGAAAAGAAGCAATTCAAAAAGAATTGACTTCATATGCCTAACATAAAGTATTTAGACCAATGGTACTCCAGACACCTGGAGATGTCAAACTAGTTGGATACTAATGGGTTTTTATACGGAAAACGTAATGAGAAAAACAAGATCGTGAGATATGAGGCACGACTCGTAGTACAAAGTTTCTCACAGAAACTTGGTATTCAATAAGTGACGAATATAATTACGTTTCAAATTTATGATAAATTTGGCTGCCTTTACAAGGCTTGAAATACGTCCTCTAGATGTAGTAATCATTTATCTATATGATTCACTCAATGCAGATATTTATAATCCCGAAAGGATTTAAAATGCTATAAACATGTAAATTGAGATCTCGTAATCTGTATTTGATGAACATACAAAAATCTTTATATGGATTAAAAACAATCTGGACGGATGTGGCATAATCGTCTAAGTGAATATCTGATAAAATAAGGGTATAGTAATTATATTATATACCCAAGTGTCTTCGCAAAGAAATCAGAATTCGAATTTATTATATTCACAACATATGTTGATGATATGAATTTAATTGGAGCTCCTGGAGAGCTCTTGAAAACTCTTGAATTTTTGGTAAATGAGTTTAAAAAAAATGAAAGATATGGGAAAGAAAATATAATCTCGACCTGAAGGTCGATCATAGATCAAATGGAATGTTTGTCCATCAATCAGAATATGTTGAAAAATTCTGAAAATATTCCATATGGATATTACTCCATAAAACAAGTCTTTGCTTATACTCCCTTCAATCATTTATGATGTTATTTCATTTCATGAAATAAACATCTGTATACCCCAGTTTAGCAATCTAGAAGATTGTTTTAAAAGAACTTTTATCAGGGGGAGCGTCCCATCAGGGAGAGCATATCAAATGAAGTATATTAATTATATTAATTATATTAATTATATTGGGGCATATGTGCATTGTACTCTTTTCTTTACAATCAGGTTTTTGTCCCATTGGGTTTTCCTGATAAGGTTTTTAATGAGGCAATTCTCTACGCACACCCAAAAATCATTTGATCCACAAAATCATCATAAATATTACATTGGTTCAATATATCATCGTATATATGTTATCTTGATCAAAAATATCATTGTAAATATTACTTTGATCTTGCTAATCATCGTATATATATTACTTTGATCCAAAAGATCATCATAAATATTACTTTGATCCGACAGATCAATGGATATATTTGCTCAGGTTTTTATCCCACTGGGTTTTTCCTAGCAAAGTATAATTATGAGAAATGTTTTGAAGAAAACATTAACTATTAACATATTTGCATTGTACTCTTTTTCCCTTCGATCAGGTTTTGTCCCACTGGGTTTTCCCGACGAGGTTTTTAACGAGACAATCAAGAAGAGCAAAGTTCTGAGCGTATATATGTGCACTATACTCTTTTTCCCTTCGATCAGGTTTTGTCCCACTGGGTTTTCCTGACAAGGTTTTTAACGAGATAGTTTTAAGAGCATCCAGCATCACAAGATCCAGGAGATCATTGTATATATTTTACTTAGGTTTTATCCTATTAAGTTTTTCCATAAAAGATTAATACATGTAGTATAAATCCAAGGGGGAGTGTTATAATATATGTGGCTTTTACCACATGTATAATATCACTCAAAATATCCTACAAAATATCACCCATAATATCTCTCATATAATATCTCCCAAATATCTCTCCAATATATCTCCCACTTGCCCATCTCTTTTCCTACACCACCGCCTCTCTCTCTTTCTCACATATAATCCCTCTCTCTTTATATCTCGTGTATCTCTCTTCTCTCATCTCTCATTTTTGTTTATTTATTTATTATTTATTAAATTTCATTGTCGTGTATTATTAAAAGGTGACAGCGACTTAGCAATGAGTAGGCACGTGCTTTTTTGTACTGAATTTTTTCTTGATCAAGATCCAATTAGCACTTCATCTTCCTTTTTTTTCTTTTTTCTTTTTTTACAATAAAGAAGAACTTATGAATTAAAATAAACAAACTAATGAAGCAGTCAAGCTGCCACACATTTAAAATGTGCATCTACTTTTACTAAATTATGGGGAGAAATTACTTGGTGCTCAATGTATAAAATTATAAAACCGTATGTGATAATGAGTTAAACATCAATTCTTCTCCATTTCTCCAGCAAGTTTCTCTTCGTTTCTTCTTCTCCTTCTCCAGCGTGTTTCTCTCTTTTCGTCGCCGGCTTCTCGCTGTGGCAGCGGGAGCCGGCGGCGATCTTCTTCTCCTTTCCCATGCTTGGCCTTTCCGGTCAGATGGGGGACGCCGGCGCTGCTATGATGGCCCTGTCCGTCGCCTGGAAATCTTTCTTGCGTCACAGGGAGGGATGTTTTGTCCAAGCGACGACGGCAGCGGTTAGATCGGCCGATCCTATGGGTTCCGGCCAGATCTGGTGTGGTTCGGTGTGAGTTGTCTTGATCGGTGGTTTAGGAGTCCGTCCGACCCCATCCTCTCCGCTGGGACACCGCCGGCAGCTTCGATGTCTTCCTATCACTGATCTTGGTTTTGGCTTGGTCGGTTTTTGCTTTGCGGAGTCAGGCTTTGTTACTGATGGAGGTTTGATTGGCATGGTGGTTTGGAGGTTTTGATCGGCATCTCCGACGGCGACGTCTTGGGTGGGTCTTCTCCGGCGGCTTGGGTCTCTCCTCCGAATCAGTTTCAACTTGTGTGTTTATTTGTGTTTTGTTTTGTTTTGGTTGTAATCCCACTCTTGTGTGGGCGTTTTTCTCCCGTTGTGGGACTCTGATCTGGGCTTGTGCTCAATTAGTTTTATTTGTGGAGTCCCAGTTTGGTTGTAACCTTGCCCTGGATCTGGTTTTCCAGATTTTCAGGTGCTATTTCCATCCAAAAAAAAAAACAACGGTTTGGTTGTACATATTTGTCCAAATATTTACTCAAATGATGTGACATTTGAATTGTTAAGAGTATATCAAAACTCAAATGCCACATCATAAACATGATTTTAGACTAACACGATTTTGATATCTTTAGTGATTGTTTGACAAAACTCAAGAAGAGGTTTTGTAGTGTTTGGCTACAGTACTCAAGAAAAGGTGTTGGTATGATACCACCCACTTTTTGAGAACAATTTTACGATTTACTCCAACGTGAAAGAGTTATTTTCAAAATCATTAATGCTAGATTGTTAGACAACCCAAAAATTTAGTCCAAATTTCAACACAAATGATGTGGTAAGTGGTTTTTTCATTCACTAATGCTAGTCAACCAAAAAATTTAGCCCAAAAACCAAGTGATTTGTTATTATCATATCATTTACCACATCATCCTATGATTTGTGTGGTGATGACAACTCATTTGTCACATCATTTTGGTTGAATTTTTGGTTAATTTTTTGGGTTCTATTACTCTTTTTCATTAACCACATCATCCTATGTTTTGTGTGGTGATGACAACTTACTTACCATATCATTTGGGTTAATTATTCAGGTTGTATACACCCAAATAGGTATTGTAGCCAAAACTTTTTTTTTTTAAGCATTAAAAAGGTTGTTATATGTCTCTCTCTCTCTCTCTCTCTCTCTCTCTCTCTCTCTCTCTCTCTCTCTCTCTCTCTCTCTCTCTCTATATATATATATATATCTACTCATGTTCCTTCCGAAAAGCTCTTTTTAAATTACTAGATTTTAGAGCACATGCAAGGCATGTGCTTAAATCAGTATTTGAGTTTCATATTTGCAAATATACATATCCTTAAAAAATAAGAAATGTTAATATAACACATAACATCTTGAGGAAGTCTTAAACTCATGGGTTTGGTAAAAAGCTCATCTACACTTGTCTCTAAAGAGATCCTTCTCACGATGATTTAACAGTTGTCTGCAACTTTTATTGAACATCTCAACAATTCAAATTCAACAACTAAATTATTATTTTTTACATCCAAGGGTACTTTTCGACTAAATTGCTTAAATTGTGATGAAATGATCACTCAAATCTTCAATAACAGATATTCACATCTTCTAAACTTCATAATATTCACTAATTTGTAGTTATTCTATCAACCACTTATAGTAATTAGTATCCGAATTGAAAATGTCGATCTACCATATACATTACCACATTATTTCATTGGCGATACTAATTGTTGAAGTAAAATTCACGTTTCTACAAACTCCATTAATGGTATCCACTACATGATAGATCACCAATAACAATACCATGAATCTAACATTGCCTATGATATTTCTATTAAGTAATTCTACAAACTTGAAGACTTGTATTTGTCATTTGATTTTTTTTTTTTAAACAAGGGGATGCTATAACTAAAATCTTATTAAAAGCTATCTATTAAATAATTATATAAAGTTGGCTGTATTTGTAATTTTACTTTTAAAGAAATTTTTTTTAAAAAAAAAAGAGTCAAAGAAATTAAAAGAAAAAAAAAAGGGCTATAATTCCAGTGTTGTGTTATTATTACAAAGATATGTCTATTAAGTAATTCTACAAACTCGAAGGCTTGTATCTGTCATTTGACTTTAAAAAAAAAACAATAAGGAATGCTATAACTAAAATCTTACTACAATCTATCCATTAAGTAATTATATAAAGTTTAAAGGTTGTATTTGTAATTTTACTTTTAAAGAAAAAGAAAAAAAAAAAAAAAAGTCAAAGAAATTAAAAGAAAAAGAAAGGGATCCCAGGCTCCCAGCTGTCTCTTCACTCTTTTTATTTTACATATAGTATAGATTTTTAAAGATAATTTGTTCCAACTACGTTTTTAACAACTTTTTTTTAAAAGCATTAAAAAGGTTGTCATATGTCTCTCTCTCTATATATGACTATATATAGAGTACATTTTTACTCACCTCTACAAGAGAGGTGAGCATTACCCCCTTCCAAACACATGACATGTGTCCATGAAAGGGTAAAATTGTCTAAAAATATAATAAGGTTTGGACAAATTTACCCCTTCCATAGACACATATCATATTTTTGGAAAGGAGGTAATGCTCACCCTCTTCTCACCCTCTTAAGGGGGTGAGCAAAAGTAAACTCCTATATATATATATATATATATATCTACTTATGTTCCTTCCGAAAAGCTCTTTTTAAATTATTTTTAAAGATAATTTGTCCCAACTACCTTTATGACCCCATAAACAAACACAACTTATCTACATTACGTTCATCGAACTCTCGACGATTAAAGGAAACAACAAACCACCAACTGGGATTCTCTACAAAGTTTTTAAGGTACGGAATAGCAGTGTGCCTACCCATATTAACACGACCACCATAAGAAAATGTAACAAAACGTTCATCATAAACAATTTCCAATACAAGTGTTATAGCTTCAATCAAGACCTTTAATTTCAAATTGGGCAAAACCAAAGACTCACCTTTACCACTGCTCATGTCGACACTACAAGATTGAATATCGAACCGGTTTTCGAAAAGCTGTTGACCCATTTCTTGGAATGAGAAGTGGTTCGACATGGAAAGAGAGTGATTGCACATGGACATGGATAGAGAAGTTGTGAGGAGGACAGAGGGTAAAGCGACGACGTTTTGGATGAGTTTGGAGAAGTGGCCATGTGAATAGTTGCTTAAAACTAGAGTTTTGAGTTGGGTTGTTGACTTTTTGTCAAGGGTTCTTCTCTTGCTGCTGTTGCTGCAGAGTTGTAGTAGGAGTTGAATCTTGAAGAGAAAGTTGATGAAACTGGAAACCTCAGTTTCAATCTTGTCATTCTTTTCCGGTTCATAAGCATTTGTTCCAACTTCAATGTGAGGAAGCTCTTCAAATGCTTATTGAACTCTTCTAAAAAAATATTGTTCTCTTCAATTGGTTTGGGCCTAACATAGATTTGTTAAATATCATATTTGAAGGGCCCAGTCTAGCCCAATGAAAAAAACTATTATATTAAAAACTTTGTCTAAAAGATTACTAGATGTTATTCTTGTTATTTTTTATTTTTTTTCACTAATGCTAGACAACCAACAAATTTAGCCAAAATTTCAACCCAAATGATGTGGCAAGTGATTTTTTCATTAACCACATCATCTCATATTGTGTGTGGTGATGACAACTCACTTACCACATCATTTGGATTGAAATTTAGACTAAATTTTTGGGTTGTCTAACATTATTTTTATTTTTATTTTTGTGAGTATTCATTTAGATCAACATACAGTAAATAGTTTTTATGGATGTTAGATATCAAAACATGGAATTTTGTTGTAACTAATTTTGGTGAACAACTTATTTTTATTACAAAATTTTGCTATTGAATATGAAAGTTGGATTGAAATGTTTAAATAATTAGTAATAATCTAATTTTTTTTAATAAAAATAGTTAGAATTTAATTAATAATTATATTGAATTGTATGTTGTCTATGTTGAAAAGATCTCAATTCTCTCCTTACATTTTCTCTTATCACCTTTATAATCTATTGACACGTGTCTAATATAGCAAATCAACGATCAATATTATTTATATTAATTTTTATGTTTTGCTTAACCAAAACATAAAATTAATCCAGTATTATTTATATTAATTTTTATGTTTTGCTCAACCAAAGCCAGGATCGGTATACCCATGCACGCCACCTGAGAATCAGGATCGAGATCGGGGTCACCCAGATCCCCAAGTACTAGGAAACATTGAAGTCGAGGTCCAGAGGATCCTACTACCACATCATCCCGGTTCCCTGATACCTAAAGAGTACTGGTACCGTGGTCCAACAATGTATAATACCCCGGTATCGCGATCCCCTCCTAGAACCGGTCTACCAGGCAATAGGGATCATGGTAACAAAGGAGTTTTCAATACGTCAAAAGAGAAGGCTATCAAGGAAGGAAGGAAGGACCAATATACCAAGGGATCAAAGCCACGTTACAAAAAGAGCAGCATGCAATAACATCTTAACACAAGGAAAGTTGACTTTTTCCACCATTTGTAAACTCAATTTAAAATGGAATTGATCAACTTTGTCAATATCACCAAGAAGGGAAACAAATCACTTGATTTTGGGATTATTCATGTGCCTAAACGAAGCCACCATCAACGTCCATTTGATTGCTAAATTGATTGACTGAATTAACGGAGTGGATAGCAAGAAAAGGGACCTATAAATGTTACAAGACTCTTGAAAGAGAGGAGAGAGGAATTTTTTCACTTATCGACTAGCACGAGTACGCCATCGCCTATTTTGCCAGAACACCATACCTAAACCCCCATAAACCCTCATTGTATAATTCAAATTGTGTGTTATTTATCAATAAAAAAGTATTATTCTTCTATCTTGATAATACATATATTGTGTTAATTGGAGTTTCACCCCTCTGATATTTTCCCGTTAAAAACAGTTTTAATAATTTTCTCATGTATAGTATATATTTGATTCTAAATTTATTATTTCTTTCTTTAGATCTCAAATATAAATAAATTGAATCACAATATATATGTTTTGTTATATTAATTGCAATTCTTTCTTCTAATCAAAATTATAATTTTATTATATACTTAAAAATATTCTTTCTCTCTCCAAATCTTACCTATTCACCCTAATACTATGCCATACTTTCTTTTGACATTATCTATCCACCTATTTAGACCAGACTTTTTTTTTTTTTTTTGAAGCTTTTTACCATCGATAGGATTCGAGCCACCGAGGTCATTTGCCTAAGTCGCAAGCTCATCTATCTACTAGTTAAGCTACGCCCCTAGAGGCAGATACCATGCCATACTTTTGGTAGGTTATTATTTATTTACATAGTTTTTTCTTATTTATTTTTGAAATATATAATATAAAAAGGTGTTGATTTATATAAGAGTGGTGCTATTGTCACCCCCATGTTATATAATTAAAACATAATAAACATAGGCATATATACTTATGTTTAATTATTAATAACTTTTATCAAACAAACTTTTATAATTTTTTAACAATTATAATAGTTTTTGGATATTAGAAAAACATTAGAATTACAATTACAATTTAAATTTATTTTCTAACTCTTTAGAAATACTATTATTGAATCTTGAATTAACGACTATACATTTTAGTCTATATTATTTTTAGAGTAATGCTAGACCTTTTGCCAATTTTATATTTTAACTTATATTCCAACTAATGATGTGTCAATTGACAAATGAATGCATATTAATTATGATGCATTTCACTTGTCAAGTTTATATGTATTAAATTGTCTAAGTTAAAGATTAGGATATTAGTTGGAATATCTAGCATTGTTCTTTTCTTTTTTTTTAATTTTTTTTTTATTGTGTTTTCATCATTATTTAAGAATCATCTTAAATATTTTTTCACGAATGCACGAAATTAAGATAATTAATATCAATAAAAATATATAAAAATTTCAACAATTACTGATTTTTTATTTTAATGTTTTAATATATAAATAACATTTTTAATTAATGTTTTAACATAACCTATATGATATATGTCATTTTAACTGATTATTACACATACAGATATTTTATTTTAATGTTTTAATATATAAATAACATTTTTAATTAATATTTTCTTTGACATAACCTATATGATATATGTCGTTTTAACTGATTATTACCCAAAAAAAAAAAAAAAAAAAAAATCTTGCCTTCGTCCCCGGTGAGGACAATGCGAGGACAAAGTGAGGTAGGGAGATGATCCAAATCCATGTTGAAAAGAACTTGCTTGTTGAAAATGTTGTTTCAATTTCTATTTTAGTTGGTATTTACCCTGTTAATAC
Source organism: Acer campestre (assembly GCA_954870605.1). Lineage (NCBI taxonomy): Eukaryota > Viridiplantae > Streptophyta > Magnoliopsida > Sapindales > Sapindaceae > Acer > Acer campestre. Next base: position 17,042,529 of record OX940799.1, on the reverse strand, counting down.
ATTATAGAGATAATTTCGATGGATAATAATACATGAGATATTATATTTGTATTAAATTATATGTTTACGTAAAATAAAATAAAAAATAAAAAAACTGCACATTCGTATGATTAATCATATATAATTACTAATAAACTTTCTATCTTATAAAATGATCAAAATAAACAAGGGTACAATAATATAAACTTTAAAAATAAAAGAGAGAAAATACTATAATGGCCAAAAATAAGGATTAAAATCCTCTATTGAGTTTTTTTTATCGGCTAACTCTGCTAATCTTTTAAATATATGATGATATAAGATAAATAGTTGAATCAACCGATAGGATTAAGGTTTTTTTTTTCTCTCTCTCTCTCTCACCTTGCAAAAGAATGGCAGCTCAGTCCAAACCCACCTCAATAATGTCCTCTCAGTCTCTCACTTTCCCTTCCATTTCTCTCCAAAGACCAACCCTCTTCAACAATGAATTACATTTATGTTACAAATTAAATAAATCCATAACATTTCTTGTTCTTACAATTTTCTTCGCCCAAAGAAAAAAATAAAAACCTTTAAATCAGAATCATGCATAGCAGATCATATGGCTAAATAATAAACGGCTGTGTTTGTGATTAATTTATAGCTTAACTTAATAAATAATTAGCTTAACAAAAAAGTTGAGGTGTTTGGTAATTAAATTTTAAAATTGTTTTAACTTTTGAATGGATGGAAAATGACAAAATGACTAGAATAGACATTATTAAAGAATATGAAAATAAAAAATCAAATCATACAATAATCATATACTAAAAATTAAATATATAAAATATGGAATATAATTACTGTAGATCTAAATTTTAAAATAATTATATATAAAAATTAAAAAAAAAAACAAAAAAACAAAATAAAAGTTCAAATTATCGAAGGTGGAATCCACCTCCGGCGATAGAGACGTCGGCATCGTTTGACGTCGACGACGCTGGCATTGTTGTTGTTGAAGGTCCGACGTCGGGAGAAGGCATGAGCCTCCTCCAAGCGTTGGAATCTTCCAACGCCGGAAGAGTCGATTTCCTTGGAGGAGGATTGATTTGAATCCAGCTATGCCGACACCGGATATGGAGTCGCCGAAATGGATGAGGCTCTGCGAGAACAAAGGATATGTGAGAATGAAGGATCAGTCCCTGAGATTTAGGATCCGTGAGAATGGAGGAGGCTCCTCCTCCACTGTCGGAGTAGAAATCGGCCTCCTCAAGCGACGTTGGCATCACTAGAGGAATCAAGATCTCCTCCGGCCTCCAACTCTTGTGGTGGCCACCACCACCGTTAGATTTTTATTTTTTATTTTCAGCTTTTTAAAAATATTAATTTTTAGTCTTTGAAATATTATTAATGATATATGGGAATTATTGTCATTCTATTAAAATAGTAAGTGTCTTCTTGACATTTCAAATGTAAATGATAGCTTCTTTGATAATCAGTTTTCAAAAGTGACCCCTACCAACTTCTCAAAAGCCGATTATTGAAAGAGCAAATTATGAATAAGTTGATTATGGAGTGTTTACCAAATATCTCACGGATTATAGATTATGAAATAAGTGATTATTTGTTAAGTCTAAGCAACCCCAAACGTCAACATCATAGAAAACAAAAATGAGAGACAGAAAATTGATTGTAGGTTTTCTTGAGATGGACAAAAATAATAAGGGATAATTACCCCGGTGGCCATCAACTTATACCACCACTATTAAAATGGCCACCAGATGGGGAATTGGTTTCAAATGGCCATTTTTGGCTAACATTATTACACTAATGGTCATTCCGTCCAATTCCATCCAAAAAGTGGCATTTTGGTAAATATGAGGATAACATTAATTTAATTTAGATATTTTTTAGAAATCAATTTTTTCTTTTGATTTTTGAAATAAATAATTATATTTAGTGTGTGTATATACACATAGCATATCTCAAATATATATATATATATTTATACAGTCTTTCTACTATCAGTTCGTTCTGATTCTTATATATTTTATATCAGGACGAAGAATGTGAACCATAGATTATGGAGAAGTTTTGACAAGTGCATACACTTTGAGTCAATGTATGTAAATCTAATGATCCACATTCTTCGTCCAGATATATTTTATATCAGGACGAACTGCTAATAGAAAAATTGTCTATATATATATACATACAGTCTTTCTATTGTCAGTTCATTCTGACAATAAATATATCAGGATAAAGAATATGGACCACAGATTATAGATAAGTTTTGACAAGTGCATACACTTGAGTCAAAATATGTAAATCTAGTGGTCCACATTCTTCATCCTGATATATTTATTGTCAGGACAAACTGATAATAAAAAATCTGTATATATAAACATTTCTTTTCAACTTATCCTAAATATATTTTTTAGAATTTTTAGATTTTGTAACCTTAATATTCTCAAATATATAATATATATATATATATCTTTTCAACTTATTTCAAATATGTATTTTAGATTTTTAGATTTTTAGATTTTGTAGTTTTAATCTTTTCAAAAAAGAATATATATATATACATATGTATGTATATATATATGTATATATATCTAAGATATGCTATATGTATATACACACTAAATATAATTATTTGTTTCAAAAAAACAAAAGAAAAAATTGATTTCCAAAAAACATCTAAAATAAATTAATGTCATCCTTTTATTTACCAAAATGCCATTTATTTGATGGAATTAGATAAAATTGGATGAAATGACCATTAATGTAATAACGTTTGCCAAAAATAGTCATTTTGAAACCAATTCCCCATTTGATGGTCATTTTGATAGTGATGGTAAAAGTTAGCCACCAAGATAATTACCCCAAATAATAATAATAAATGATAGAAACTTGTCCTACTTGTTGTGTTGTGGTGGTTACATTTTTCAATAAATAGTTCCATCTCTTTGGATGTAGAATAATCAAACACGCGACTTCTGCCAAATTAATGGTCCCAATCTCTCTATTAATTTTTTTATTTTATTTTTTTAGAAAATCTCGCTATTAATTTAAGGGCAATTATTCATTTAGTCCCTTTATTTTTTTGAAATATTTATTTTTTACTCACTTATACATATTCGGAGGATTGGGCCCTATATTTTCAAAAACCACTCAATTTGGTCCTTCTGTTGGTCAAACGTTAGTCAACTTTAACGGTTTCAAGGGTATTTTTGTCTTTAACCAAAGACATGCCACATGTCAACACAAAAATCAATAGAAAAAAATAAATATTTATGTAATGCTAATAAAATTAATATTATAAATACAAATTAAAAAATTATAAATAAAACAAAAATTAAAAAAAAAGGGATTAGTGAGTTAAATTAATAAAAAAAAAAGGACCATACATAACAGTAGAGATTAGCAGCCCACAATTAGTAACTAAAGGAGAGGGCTGCATATATTTCTACAGAAATAGCGCATCAATGGACACTAGTTATCTTAAGAAGCTGGAAAATACTAACAGATTCAACTCATACTTATCAATAAAGAGACTTGCAGCAGTAAATTTAACCAGCACCTTGCAAATTGATCCATACCCAAATTCTAACTGTTTCTAACCTTCCTAATTCATTGTGAAAAAAGGACTAATTGCACAAACGTCCCTAATTTTAGGCATAATTGCACGTATATGGAACTTTTACCCATAATTGCACAAACATCCTCTACCGTTAGTTGACTTCCATTAACTCTAACCGTTGACCACAATTTTAACCCATAATGACTAAAGTGCCCCTAGTTACCTATTTTATTATTTAAATTAATAATTAAAAAACGAAACAGAAAAGACAAAGAAAAAAAAAACAAAATCAATCATTTTTTTTTTCTCTTTCATTTTCTCAAACCCCAACACAATCCAAAATAAACTTAACAAATAAAAACCAAAACTCAATCCCACAAATCAAAACCAAAACTTAAATCCTCAAACAATAACCAAAATCAAATCCTCAAACAATAACCCAAATCTATCAATTCCACAACCAGTTAACCATATCCATTTAATATATATATATATATATAACTTCAATAGTGAATTTTTAACTTTCTAGGTTGAAGTTCTAATTTTTTTTTTTTTTAAATGGATGTGGTTAACTGATTGTGGAATTGATGGATTTGGGTTTTTATTTGTGGATTTGATTTTTGGTTTTTGTTTATTAAGTTTATTTTTGGATTGTGTTTGGGGGTTGAGAAAATGAAAGAGAAAAAAAATTATTGATTTTTTTTTTTTTGTCTTTTTTGTTTCATTTTTTAATTATTAATTTAAATAATAAAATTGGCAACTAGGGGCACTTTAGTCATTGTGGGTTAAAATTGTGGTCAATAGTTAGAGTTAACGGAAGTCAACTAACAAAATGGGACGTTTGTACAATTATGGGTAAAAGTTCCATATGCATGCAATTATGCCTAAACTTAAGGGTGTTTGTGCAATTAGTCAAAAAAAAAAAAAAAAAACATCCAACCAAAACACATATACGCTCAAATGAAATTATGAGGAAAAAAAAAAATCTCCTTCTCCAAACTAAATTACATATCTTTAATTTATTTTTCTATTAATTTTCATTCAAGATAAAATTTTTGCATTAACCAAACCATAATAAATCTAAGCTTGATCTCACGCAACATTCTCTTCACAAAATACACACCAAAACCAAATCATCAACCTTCACTACCACCAAATCAAAACCCAGATCGAAACCAAAACCCAAATTGACCCAAACCACCACTACCAGCAACCAAAACCCAAATCAGAAACTAAAACCCGAATTGAATCCACACCAAACAAGAAGGATGATGGGAGAGAGAGAGAGAGAGCAAGGAACACGATCGAACCCAGATCGAACCCGTCGGCTTCTTGTCGTCGTTGTCACTACTTATGTTTTGAATTTGTTCGAGTTCGAATGTCAATCAGTGGTGGGCGAGACGATTGGGATTGATTTCGTGGAGGGGTTTTGGGTGCTTGATTGATGGGTTTGGATGTTTGGGTGATTTGTGTGGTGGTGTGTTGATGAAGATGTTGGTGAAGAGATGAATGGGTTTGAAGAGGGTGTTTGGGTGATTTGTCTGGTGATGTGTTGATGATGATGTTGGTGAAGAGATAAATTTAGGGTTTCATTTCCAGATTAAAAAAATCCAAATCTTTTTTTTTTTCATTTTTTTTTTTGCATTTAATTTTTTTTAACATGAAGAGTAAATTTTTAATTTACGTAAATATTTATTATTTAATATTTTAATATTTTTAAATAACAAAGTTAGAGGATGAAGTGGTCATTTGCTTTAAGTGAGGGATAAAATATATGGTCCAATCCGCCGAAACTGTATAAGTGAGTAAAAGATAGATATTTCAAATTAAAAAAGGGACCCAAGTGATAATATCTCTTAATTTAATTGCTCTTTTCATGATTCCTTCATTTTGGATCCATCTTCCCCCTTTATTTTTTATTTTTTGGCAAAGGGTCTGTCGCACATGTCGAAATCAAATATTACATATACGGTTAAAATATCTACCCTTAATACACATGAGAGAAATCTCCACGCACATCATTTTGTTCATAATAATAATAATCGAACCATACCGATGGAGAAAATGGAGTCAAGTTGGTTAGCTAGGTTAAAATATGTCTCTCAAGTTGGTTAGGTTAAAATATGTCTACCATGCACATCACATCTTAGTAGTTAGTACGGATGGTAGTGCACATCCATTTATTTCAATTTTCGTGATGGGGGCTTATCATGCGTATTTATAAGCATATGTGATGAGTTTTATCTTCATTGTTGTGGGAGTAAATCTCTCATTATTATAATAGTAGATATTCGAACCGTAACATGTAATGTTTTGATCTTGGCAGATTCTAACAAACTATCTACTCGCTCGGTATCAGAAATTATTGTAATAATTCAAATATATATATATGTCCACCCTTACTTTTTACTATCAAGTTTCAACCAATTACTAATTATTTCACATTCTTTCAACAAAAAAAAATGTATTTCACCTAGAAAATTCAACCATCGATATATTAGTAGATACTATCAAACTTCATTTAATTGTATGAATCCAATTCAATAACTAATAATTTTTTTTTATTTTTTTTTAAGTATTACAAAAACTATTATAATAAGACGGTTGGGACATGTCGAAATCAAATAATACGCGGCCCGGATATCTACTCTCATAACGGAAGATAACTACTTCCATAAACCAAGAAGAAAACTTCTCATACATACTTATAAAATGTGTATGGTATGATTTGAATCCCCCACCACTAATGTGAAAGGGGTATGCACTATTATCTATGATAAAAGGTTATGTGTATAACTAATAATTTTTCTGATAACGTTACAATGGTGTAAACTTAATTAAATCTTACTATATATTTAAAATTGACGAGCATCATATGTGATTGCTATAAATTATAATTGATTTTATAAGCTAACCAACTCAGCAAAAACTGGAAAAGGAACATAATCTTTTGACCTATGTGAAGTGTAAAGTGGCCATTTTTTTCCAACATAAATTAAGAAAGTAAGCAAGATTTCTTACCAGACTGCAACTACAACTACATAAGTGTTGCTTATGTGAACATAACAATTTTTCAAGAATAATCGGCCTAAATATTCAAAAGTCACTCATTCTCTTAAATTTCGTTTGGCTTTAATAAAAAGAATAAAAGTTTGGTTGCCAAACACTTTTTTCTTTTTTTTTTTCTTTTCTTTTCTTTCGCAGATAAAGACGATGTTAACTTAATTAACAAGACTATGAGCTACTAAATTGGCAGACCAACTAACAAAAAAACACAATCTACTGAATGGATAATATCTTGAATCACCAATCCAATCTCAGAGCAAAAATTCTCCTGGACAAGGATCGAATTGGTAACCAAAGAACCATTAAGACTCTAGAGTGAAGGGTTCTAACACCGCTTCCTTAACTAACCGAATGCCCCATTGGTTTCCAAACACATTATTAATCAAAAGTATTGCAAATTTGATTATTTCATTATATATATATATATATATATCAGACTGTCAGTTTAAACCGATATATTTTATATTAATTCCTTACATGTGAAACATTGAATTTAAATGTTTTGACTTGATTGCATACACTTGGGCCCACAAACAAAGAATTGATATATTTTATATCAGTTCAAACTAACAATAGAAAGACTATATATATATATATATATATCATAGTAAAATGTCAATTGATACACATTAATTAATTGACTCCTTCTAAATTTTTAAGTAGAATTTAAAAAATTTATTAGGGTGCGATCAAAATCAAATAAAAATATTTTGGCCGATTTCAATTAGTCAAAATTTCACGGAGGATTTTTTTATCTAATTCTGAAAACATATGGTGGTCATTTATTTAAAACGTATTTTATTTATTTATTTGGTTAAACCTTGAAGGGTCTTTTAATAAATGATTACTTTCTTTTAAATCATTAATTTAAATACAACGAGATTTGATGACAATGTTTTATATATATACATATTTGAAATTACAACAACTGCCAGGATCCTGCGAGAATTGGACTCTACTAGCACAACTCGGACTACTGCTCCCACAAATAGGGAGAGGACACCCACACTTAAGATGGGACAATAAAATAATATGTATATATATACATGCATGACGGGCATTGAACCGTGGTGGTGGAGTCTCCCATCGAAGAATCACACCACATTGGCAAATTGGCAACAATGTTATAGTTGGTTATTAAAGATCCAGAATCTTCTGTAAAAGAAAATAAAAATAAAAATAAAAATAAAGGTTTAAAGTTTACTGGCGAAAATGAAGGAAAGATTTTCTAGAGTGGAATTGAAGGCAAAAGGAAGTTTCCAGGAAAGATTCAACCTGAAAAGGATGTGATATGATGCTCCACAGCTAACTTTGGAGAAAACACCTTTTTAAATCATATTATATTAAAACAAGATTCAATTTTTTTTTTTTAATAATTATTGTTTATGACTTTATTGAGCCACCCAAATATCAAATCATTTTCAATTTAAAAAGTAGAAAGTGATTGGTATTTTGTTGTTTAGTAGTGCTTGGCATGTTCCATGACTTTTCTCTACTTCCAAAAAAATTCGATTTTTTTTATAAAAAATTATATAATATTTATATAAATTTAATATAATTTATTTCAAATTTAGCATGGGATCAAAATAGTTGAAATACTTATTGAAAGAAAGAAACACCTTAATACCTTATATATGTTTAAAATATGAGTAACGCTACATTGTTCAAATTTGGTGCCCAAATATGGTGCCCAAAGTGATGTGACAATACTTTAGACCATTCATTTAAATTGTATTAGATTTGCATGATTTAAATGAATGGTCTACAATATTGCCACATCATTTGGACACCAGATTTGGACACCAAATTTGGACAATGTAGCATTACTCTTAAAATATATATGTACTTTTATTTTAGAAAAAAAAAAAAATTGTTTTGATTCAAATATTTTCTATGAAAAACTTTATATGAATGCATCTATAATAGTAGGCAAAATATTGTATTTTGAAACTTAAGGAGCATTTATCTCTAGGTCTGAAATATGAAAATATATGAATTTAACCTAAAGTTACAAATCTGAATAAATAAATCTTAATAACGTGATTGTTTTTCTAATTTGTATGATATCTTAATGGAAATGTTTTGAAACATATAAAAATACAACATACCCTTTTAACTATTAGTTTATTTCATATAGAATTATTTAATATTATTAATTTATTTCAATCATTATAATATATTTACTTTAACTTAATATTAAGAAAAAATTATGAAACTATTATTTTAATAAATTTATTAAATTAAATAATTATTTTTATTTAAAAACAAATCAACTGAGATGAATATCTTTCATCTCCGATTGAAAGATACTCCTACCAAGGTAAATCGCACACGTTGTGCCTAATCTCACTATTATATAGTGATTAGCTGATGTGATAAAGATTTGACATTGTAGACAAATGACTTAAAATATGTCAAAAGTTCATTTGGCAATGCGTAAAGAACCTCAATTTGGTGTGGCACATATGAACTTGACCGTTGGAGTATTAAAGATGACCAAAACTAATCAACGCTCATAACAACATATCAACACAAGTATTTCTCACTAACCAATCGCTTGTGAGTTACTTGAGGGAGGCTATATATCCATTTTTTTTATTTTTTTTTATTTTTGAACAATATTATATCAAGTTTTGTTAACATTGATGGGTTGATGTTGCTTATGTAACGCTTTAACTCTTTAACTTTTTCAATGATGAAATTTTATGTCGACAATATTATTATTGTAATTTGTGTGATTCTCAAGGGATGTTTTTGAAAATAAAGTCAAGTTTTTCGATTTTTTTTTTTTTTTTTTTCATTTCAGATGTTTTCTTTACTCTTTCCCACTTTAAATCCCTAAAAATAAATAATAATAATAATAATAATAATAATAAAAATCTCTTTTTTTAGAACTTTTCAAATTTAAGACATAAAAACAAATATACCCAAAGTTTTGTTGTATAATTTATATGCAGTAGAGGAGATAATTTTTTTTTTAAATTTTTTATTAAACATTATATATATACTACATAATTATTCGTTATTTATTTATTTATTTATTTATTTTTGTTCATAAGTAGATTTCAATGAACTCATCATCCACAAAAAAATTCAGATTAAAATTCTTTAAAATCAATGTGTTTTCTTCATGATCCTTACCGAAATTAAAATAAGGAATCCTCATGAGAGACTTACTTTATATACATACTACATAATTATTCATTATTTATTTATTTTTTTCTTTTTTTCTTTTTCTAGTTATTTGATTGAGAGTATATTCGCTGGATAAGGCAGTAACATTATTGGACCACATTTGATTGAAAGAGTAATAATTTTGGTATCCATCCTTATAGGATCGTTCCATGTGGCAATAGATTAAAGAATACAATTAGATAATAATGAGAAAATTAAGCTATAAGTGTGAGATATTATAAAGACATTCCTGTGTACATTCTTGAGAAAACGTCAAGTTTTTACTTGGAATATTACATAATTTATTATAATAACATTAACGTACATAGGTGGGAATCTTATTCAAATTTTATTTTATTTTAAATGACTCTAATACTAGAAGGCTTTTGAAAGCAATGCCTAGCAACCAAGAAAGCTACATGGAGCTAATTACAATTGAAAATCATTAATACATTAAAAAAAAAAAAAAAAAACCATAAAAAAATTAAATGTAAATACAATCAAAGTATACTAATTAAATTGTATTCTACTATTTTTTTTAAATATCAAATTTATCAATTATAATATCTAGATCAATAGTATCAACAATCTGTATTTCAATGTAGACAATCATGGACTTTGTTAAAATTCATTTTATAATTTATATCTTACACCGAAATGATGTATTGATAATTTTTATTGTAGAATAAACTAAGTTGTTGATGTATAAACATTAAGAGATTGAGTCAAATATAATAATATAAAGTTTATAAAATAAAATTATATTAATCTAATATGTCAAAATGAAATAAAATAATCAAACGCATGTAATTCATACAAATATATTTAGTTTGAAGACAAATTTTTTTTAAATTGGCTAAGAAGTTGAATCAATTTTGGAGAATGGGAAAGAAAATTGGTATAAAAATCTCTTTTATAAAAAATAGTAAATATAAAAGGGACAACATATTAACAAATCTATGAGTTAGTGTTTGTGACGCAAAAAAAATATTATTATAAATGGCATTGTGATAAATTTATATGTATATTTTTAGTAAATTTACATTGTATTTTTTAATATCTTAATTTTTTTTTTAAATGAGCTAGCCCACCTTAGCCCATCACCCCTACATAGTAATGTCCCTGAATGCAATATTATTATATAGTTATAAGGTCCAATATGGTTTGGTAATTGATGATGGAAGGTGCTCATTTAATCCAGTAATATCCAGGTTCGAGTGGCTACCACCTATGTGATATAATAAATATATAAAAAAATCTCATTCGGTTCAACAATATCCCTTTTCATATATATATATATATAAAATAATTAAGGTTTAATCTTATAAACTTAACTACCTTTTTAACATTCAATTGTTAGGTCAAATATTATTGCTCAACGCTCTATCTTCTATATGTATTCTCATTTCTCAGCCTACTTCCTCAAACTAATAATAATTAATATTATGGAAATAGATATATCAGAGAAACTCTTCAATGAAGTAGTTTTGAAATATAAAAAATTTCATAGATTTTTTTTTTTTTTTTTTTTTTTTTTTTTTTTTTAAAAAAAGAGGGATTAGATTTCATAGATTGTTATATATATATATATATATACATACATACTGTATCTAAGATATTGGAATAATAAATTTTTTATATTTATCTAATTCCTTATACCAATTATTTCTCTTATCAAGTATCATCATAAGATTAAGGGGTTTTTTTTTTTTTTTTTTTTTTTTATCTTATCTAAAGTCTTATAAGATCTTAATTTATTAGACATTATGATATAAATTAAGATATTATGATAAGTTTTATAAATTAAGATATTATGATATGTTTTTTTTTTTAAAAAAAAATTTGGATGACTTATTAATTAAAAATATAAAATTGATTAGGTTGTGTTAGAGTTTCTTTAAAATTTGGAATTTTTGAAAAATTGATTTTTAGGATTTTATTATGTACGGAATTATTATAGAACATTTATGAAATTTTTCTAAAAAGAACTTTACTATATCACTTTTTAAATAAGATAAAAGTTAAAATTTTTTACTTTTTCTAAAAGATATATATATCTTAAAACAAGATATAAATTGAAAAAACAAACAAACTGATTTATCTTAATTTAAGATATAAGAGGCAATAAGTCTTATAATAAAAAAATCAAGCAGCCCTAAGAATACTGATTTTTAAAAACCAATATAAGTTACACTTTTACTTTGAAAAAAAAAAAATTACACTATTCAATTTTTATTCAATCACTCAAAGCTTTTATCTCAAAATTGTTTAAAAAAAAAAATTATATGTCATTTCAAATTTCAATATCAATATGGTTTGTTGTATTTTTGAGTCTGATTAGTAGTTATGAGTCTTATCACAATGATCTATTTTTTTTTTCCGAACTTCTGATTTTTCTATAACCTTGAATTATAATTTTATAACCAGTAAACACCAAGACCTTTAGGTAAACGGGATGTGTTTGGTTCGTTGGTATACCTCTCATACATATATCACAAGGTTGTGTGTTTGAGTCCTATTTCTCTAAAAAAAATTCATAATTTTTGGAAAGCCGATACCATGTGGGTCAAGATCTACCGGGACCTGACGATATTATTATATTAGGCTCTATAAGCATGGTTCGAAATGCAATTCCCACGTAAGAGGAGGTCTCCTCACAATTTGTGGTTGAATAGATAAATGTGAGCATATATTTATAATAACAGTGTTTGAACCTTTGACGAAACTTTATTTTGAAGTCTTCAACCACCGAGACAATAGACATGCCATTTAATGGTCCTTTATACATTATAAAATATTAAAATAGTGCTTGTCAAAAATAAATAGTGAAAATTATATTTAGTTTATAGTTTGAATTGAATAGTTGTGATAGAAGTTAAAAGAGCATAGCATTATTCTTTTAAAAAATATATTATAACCAATATTAATATATAATTAAAAGCATTCCATTGTATTAAACTATCTTTAAATTTCATTGTTGTATATTATTAAAAGGTAATAGCGACTCAGCAATGAGTAGGCAAGTGCTTTTTGTACTAATTTTTCTTGATCAAGATCCAATTAGCACTTCATCTTCCTTTTTTTTTCATTTTTTTTTTACAATAAAGAAGAAGAACTTATGAATTAAAATAAACAAATTATGCAAGAGAGTTCCGTACATGATCATCCGAATAAATTTAAGAAAAAGTTTATGAAGCAGTCAAGCTGCCACACATCTAAAATGTGCATCTACGTTTACTAAATTATGGGGAAAAATTACTTGGTGTTCTATGTATAAATCGTTGTTAACAATGGTTGGTTTTCCATATTTACCCAAATATTTGTCCAAATTACATGGTATGTGAGTTTTCAATGGCATATCACTCCCACAATAATTTATAAGATCTTGACAATTCACATGACGCATCATGATTATGATTTTAGATGAACATGAACTTTGGTATCTTCTGTGATTGTTTGACAAAACTCAATAAGAGTTTTTGTAGGGGTTTGGCTACGGGACTCATGAAGATACCAGAATTTGGATTATATGCTGATATTTTTCATGACCTTATATAATTTCATGACACATAAGCAATCAATCATATGCTTTAAAAAAGTCAACAAAAAAAAAAAAAAAAAAAAAAATCCAAATCCTTGATACTAACCACTTTTTTAGAACAATTTTATGGTATACTCCACGTTGTTACCAAATATTAAAGTTATTTTCAAATCTAACTCAAAACTAATTTGAGTTGCTTTCAAAAATTGGTGCTATCATGCCCATATAGGTATAGTAGTCAAAACATTTTTTTTTTTTTCAAAGCATTACAAAGGTTGTTATATGTCCTTATGTCTGCTCATGTTTCTTTGGAAAAGGTCTTTTTAAATTATTTTTAAAGTTAATTTGTCCCAGCTACCCTTTATGATTTTAGAGATTTTATCGTCAACCACTGCACCCCTTGAATACTAAACATTGTACAATTTTTTTGTACATTTTACTTAAGAAATTGCAGGCCCGATCCCTGTGAACCTGATCAAGTCTATTTCCTTCCCTCCTGGTAAAGATTGAAAAGTTGTTACAAACACATCATTGCACTCTCACACCATTAAAGTTGTGTTTAGGTTAACAAAATCCCAAATTATTTGTAATACCTCAAAAAAAAAAAAAAATCTAATCGTTTGAAATGTTTTAAATTCTTACTCTTTTTTTCTTCTATTATTACCTCAGTTATTGCTATCTGAAATTATTTGGAGATGAGAATGTTTTTTTTTTTTTTTTTTTTAAATAACATAATGTTGGCATGAAATTGTGGGTAAATTGTTAAATATATATATATATATAAATTTTCAAGTCAGTATACATATAACTTACATCAATGCATTATATATGGATCACTAAATTTATATGCTTTTATTCGATATGTATATATTTATCAATGTTTTTCCGTAATCAATGACTCATACACAACACACTCTGATATAAGTTATACGCACCAATCAAAACCGGGATTATATATATATATCAATTTTCCTATTATCGATTCGAACTAATATAAAATATATCACATTGAATTTAACAAGTGCCCACAGCAAAATATATTATATATTAACATCAATATATTATTATTATATTTTAGGAATTAATTATATTGACTCATCGGGCAGCACAAAGTCAAAAAAATCGGTGCCCGTTTATTAATTATTTAGGATAATTTTGGTACCATCGGTAGTGGTATTCTCATTACCACCATCGGTAGTGCTCGTCGTGTTTGTCAAAATAATCATCACTCCACTTATTATTCTTCTACAACCGAAACTATCATAATCACACGATTGCACCACTGGACGGGCCGTTCGATTAAAAGACAAATTAAACAGATCACGATCAACACATAAAATAAAAAGGTAAAAATAGAAAATTAAAATGACTTTTCATTTTTTTATATCGTCAAGATTCAAGAGCAAACACCGTCACATGTCGACCATTAACATCAACGTCAATGATAACAATCATGATCATCTTTGCAGCACCATCATACTCAAAAAGTCCTCGAAGCACACGAACCCATCTCCGTTTTTATCAACCACCGCTATTATGCGCCGGCACTCGTCTAACGTGCACCGCTCGTCACCCAAATCTCTAAACACACTCTGCAACTCCTCCGCCGTTATCTTACCGTCGTGATCCGTGTCAAAAAAGTTAAACGTCTCTCTAAGCTCGGTCTCGGCTGCCGGCTCGCCAGTCGAGCTGACAACCTGGTTCATCAAGGCGTCGACGGATATACAGCCATCACCTTCGCTATCAACCTCGCTAAGCATGAGCGAGAGCTCCTCTCCGGTGGGAGGATGTGCTCCTAGCCGACTGAGAAGCGCCTCCAGCTGGGTTCTGGAGACGATACCATCGTTGTCCTTGTCTAACAATCTAAGTGCCTGAGACAAGTCGGAGTGGAGATCTGTGGAAATATCAGACCAGTCACCGGATGCTTGAGGCAAAACGCTGGTGGGTGTTGCAGGTTTATAGGTTTTAGAAGTGGGTTTATTATTATGGGTGGAAGATGATGAGTCTGAGGAGGATGCCGACGAACCAGAGCTAAATGAAGAAGGGTCTGATCGTGAAACCTCAGACTTGTCTTTCTTAGATCCAAAGATACGTTTGGGGCTGAGCTTGTTGATTTTGTTAATAAGTTTCATGGTTGGAAAATGAGAAAAAGAAGAAGAGGAAGAACAGAAAATATTGACAAGAGAAAATTGGGTTTGGTTTGATGAGAAACAGAAAGGAAACTGAGGTGGTTAAATGGAGGAAGGAGTAGCACTGCAGGTACCTCCATAGCGCAACTTCCACGAAGCTTCCTGTTATAACTTTTTAATCTATCATATTTATAATTTTGATGTACTGTAGAGGTATTTTCGTAATTTAACTTTACAGTTGTAGAAAGGCTGTTTTTTTTTTTTCCTTTCCGATTTGAAGAAAAGCTGGAAAGGTGTTTTTATTATGAAAGTGATTTATCTTTTTTTTATGTGGGGACGTTTTTGGGATCTTATGGTTTTACTTTGACACGTGGCGTTTTTTCTGTGGTATCGGATTCTGCGATCTACTCGCTCTTTATGATTTCAAGGGTAAAAACGAAATAATGTACTGTATATGCAATACTATGGGTCTATGGCTTTTTTCTTATTTTAATAATTCGAGATTTAAAAAAAGGATAAACTCAAACCGATAACCTCACGTGGAGATGTGAGGAAAATCATTAGATCAACCTTATATTATCTTAATAATATGATAATTCATAAATTGATACATGTTAATTAATAATGATTTATCCTCTTTCATCATATCATATCAGTCCAATGATCAAATCATTGATTGAGATGTAAATCCGATATAAAGTTGATATATGAGTTTTGTAGTTGAAATTGAAGTTTAATATGTTCTTTATTTTTTTTCAGTAACATATACGATAACGTCGAATATTATCCCGACCGAATAAGCACTCTCTCATTGAATTGAGTAGTGGTAGCTTAATATATTCTTTAAAGTAAGTAGTTGGCAATTATTTGTTCAAATTTTGGATTCCCAAGCTGCCGTTTAATGGTAGATTCTCCTAACTGTTGGTGCCCCATTTTGTTATAATCTCGATTTTCTTCTCTATTTCCTTCACTTATGTTTTCTTCGTAACTGTTATATGTGTAATTCAGTTGGATGACACTTCAACGAAAATAGCAGGTAATGTAAAAATATTGTAATGCCACATTATCAAAAGTCAACCGCTCAAACATAAGAGCATTGACCAAGAACACGTCATTAAAGCTAGCCACGTCACCAGGACGGTTGAGCCGAACAACCAGATATACATGCCGAGTAAACCTACTCAATTAAGGTGTCTTAATGATTGAGGATCCTATTCATCGAGGATCTTTACTTAGCAAGATCTTCTCAGCAAATCAAGGAACACAATCTCATCAAGATACGCCCTATCAAGTAGAGATCCACTCGCATTCAGATATAGAATCTTAGAATTTTAGACGCCCTGTAAACCGAGATCAAACCATATATGTGCGGTCTTGATATCTAGACCAACAATTAGGATATATTTCTGTTGACGGTGAATTCTAGATTGCCACACGTTCAACAATAACATCACGTTTATGAAAGCAAGAATGTAAATAAATGCATGCAAGACATGGGTTTTACGTGGAAAACCCTAGAAAGGGAAAATCCACGGCGCCCTTGAGGGCAGGAAAATAATACTATGAATTGTTTGGGGATTACACGCTCAATAATATCTCTCTTCTCTCAAAGATCAAGAACCCTTTTTCCGTAGATTACATGGTTCTATTTATACTAGACAGGCTAGGGTTTCTTCTTGCCTTTGCCATGTTGGTGACGGATTTGCTAAGTAGAATCGTGTTAGGATTTTGGTGTCGCGGACTAATTAGGATTTATTTCCTGTTTAGGCTTTTCTGAGAGGAAATAGGGATATTTCCTTATTAGAGTGCAACTCTTCAATCCTTGTATCTGGATGAATCTTCGCTCAAAGAGGTATGCCTTGGTAGGGTTACTTTCCCTGTACTAGCCGAGTAAGTCTAGCCAAGCAAGGGTCTTCGACGAGTACAATCATTGCTTATTTTAGACTGGGCTATCTAGCGAGTACACTTTTAGTTTCTACTAATCTTGATGACATGGCTAGGCGATGTGGCGAGTGGTCAACACTTTCTTCGTTGATTAGTTGACAAATGATGTGGAATTGTTCCTCTTCCGGGTTACCTGCTTATTCTACTGACATGTCTTCTAGCCGAACACACACATACAGCAATATCCCTATAAATACTTCGAGCCGAGCAAACGACTTGATTTTTGCTTTCCTTTATTTCGGCAAGTAGTATTTATACACACACTTAGTCTGTTTTTTGAGAGCATGCGTTGTTCCTCAGTTTTTGGTATTTTGGGAAATTTTTCCCTCTATTTTTTCGTTTTTAGCCCACGTACTTCTTTTCGAACGCTCACTTCACCATTTAATGCTTCCACAGTAAGTTTCATTTTCGTCCATAAAAATTCAGAAGTGGCATTTGATCAAACGCGGTGAGTTGACGTTTTGACTGTAGGGTTCTCTTTGATGCGCCACGTGTTCATCATCTGATGGGTAGTTCTATCACTGCTTTGTGCACTAGCAGTACACGTTATCAAATCTGCTTATTTAAATTTTGAAATTTGAAAATCTTCCCCTTTTAAGGCTAGAGACTGTTTCACTGCCCATTCCCACTCTTCGACGATTTTCTTTCTTCTTCTTCTTCTTCTTCTATCAATGATACCCATATATTCTCAATTTGCAGGTTTTTGGTCTTTTGTTTCAGAACTTCAACACCAAGATTTTTGACGAGCTTTCTTCGTCTTCTTTTCTTTTTGATTGCCGAACGACCCAAAGGATCCAACGCCTCTTTGTCTGCCCATCTAGATCCTTCGTATAGCTTCCATCTTAAAGACCTTCTGGTGAGTTTTCATGGATCCATCTCGACTTTTTCTTGCTTGAGCTCCTTTTTCTTAGCGAATACGTTATCTCGGCAGGTAGCAGTGCCTTGCTTGAGCTCCTTTTTCTTGTCTCACTAGTACATAACTCGTGGCCACTTCTATGACCAACAGGTATAGGTACATTGTTTCTCCGACTAGCGGTTTCGACAGCAATGGTGCTTGGCCTAAGTAGTCTTTCAAAGCCTGAAAAGTCTGTTTACAATCTTCATTCCATTCAACCCCCTTACCTTTCTTAAGAGCTCTAAAAAACGGTAAACACTTGTCCGTTGATTTTGATATGAACCTGTTCAATGATGCCAGACATCCCATGAGTTTCTGAATATCCTTCAAGGTCCTTAAGGAAACCATATTGGCCAATGTCTGGATCTTGTCTGGGTTTGCCTCTATCTCTCTCTGATGCATCTGATACCCGAGGAACTTGCCAGATGGTATGTCGAATACACATTTGGCGAGGTTTAGTTTCATGCCATACTTGGTTAATACATTGAACATCTCTCGCAATTTGTCCACATGTCTATCAATTGTGACACTTTTCGTCAACATATCGTCTACATATACCTCTATATTCCCCCCTATTTGACTGGCAAACATCCTATTGACCAGTCATTGATAAGTTGCTTCTACATTTTTTAAGCCGAATGACATGACCGTGTAACAGTATAGTCCTTGGTTTGTGGTGAATGCCGTTTTATCTTCTCTAGCTTATGCATCTTAATCTGATTGTATCCCGAGTACACATCCATAAAGCTCAAAAGCTTATGCCCAGTTGTAGCGTCAACCAATTGGTCGATTTTTGGTAGTGGGAGGTTATCTTTGGGGCAAGCCTTGTTCAGGTCGGTAAAGTCTACAAACATTCTCCACTGACTGTTTTTCTTCTTCACGAGTATGACATTCACCACCCATTCGGTGTATTTGACTTCTCTAATTGATCCCGCTGCGAGTAACTTAGCCAATTCTTTTCTTATGGCCACATTTCTTTCTGGATTGAAATTCCTTATTTTCTGTACCACCGGTTTACTTTTATCATCTATAGCCAAATAATGCGAAATCACATTCATGTTGATTCCCGGCATATCTTCATGGCTCCAGGTAAAGATTTCTTTGTATTCTTTTAGCAAGTTTGTTATGTTCGTCTTAACCGGGTCTCGTCCCAATTTTGACCGTTCTATCGGGTTCTCTCTCATCTAAGGTGACTGATTCGGTCGGCTCCTTTTTCTCTTTATCTGCCTTATCCCTTGGATCGAGTTTGAAACTCTCAGGGGTCTCTTCCTGTGCCTCTTGGTTAAGTTCACATATGTTCAACGCTTATGCTTTGTCTTTATTTTTAAAAGCTAACAGGTTGGCACGGCGAGCCATCTCTTGTGATCCCTTAAGTTCCCCGATCCCAAATTCTATCGAGAATTTTACTTTCAGTGCATGAGTTGATGTGACTGCATGTGCCTTGTTCAGGAATGGTCGATCGAGTAGTGCATTATATGGTCAATTGTGAATATCGACGACTATAAAGTCTAATAGGATCGTTCTCCGACATGGTGCTATGCTGAATCTTACTGGTAGCTTTACAGTTCCTAGAGACCTCACCTCACATATGCGCCTCCGAATCCTTTCAGTGGTACGTGAAAAGGCTCCAGGTCTTTTATGTCCAGTCGCAATTCATCATATACCCTGGCACTCAAGATGTCAGCTGAACTTCCATTATCTATCATTATTCGGAGGATATCCCTATGAGTTATTTGGACTCACACTACAATTGCATTGTTGGGTTTTGCATCAATCCCTTCTGAATCCTCGGCTGTGAAAACTATCAGGTCTCATCATTCATTTCCCCTTTTAGGGCTTCTCTGTATGGAATTTACTTTAGTATTTCTATTCTCAGACTTCCGACATTCTTTCTCTGTTAACTGCCTGTCATGTTCCTTCGGGTCCCTAGTCTCTTTATATTGCTTAACTGTTGGCATCCTGAATCTTTTCGGGAATTGGGTGTAAGCAATTTGATCGATGAATGGGTTATTTGATTCGTCATCCAATGCGGCACCGTGCCCATATCTCCGAGCCATTGTTGAGACCTTCTTTGATAGTTCTTAGAGGGTGACGCTTCGTCGGCCGGTTGGTTCTCCTCCCGAACTAAGCTAGCTCTTAATAGTCGTTCTTCGATAGCCATCTTCCCTGCTATCTATGCTACCTTTGGACCTCTGATCATTTATACTTTCAGATCTCCTTTGTCTGTCCCTTTTTGATCGCAATCCCTTTCTCGGATGAGGACTTCTATCTTCAGATGAAACATAACGGTGCCTCCACCGAGCCTTCTGGTGTGCACTGTCGGGGATCGTCCTATGTGTTCGACTGTGGCCTCGTCTCCCCAGAGATTCTTTGTCTAGCAAACATTTTCCTTTCCTTTGTCTTCTTGCTTCGAAGGCTTTAGGGTGGTCCTACGGTGTTTCCTCCATAGACGGTTTTGTTTGGGCCTCTAGGGTTGCAATATGAACTTCTGATCGCAGCCTCCCAGGTGGATAGTCCCCAGGCGTGCTTGTTGTTAAGTCATAGGGAGAAAAAATCCCAGGCCTATAGGAAGGAAGTGTGATCCCTAATTTGTTGGCTTCGCTGACCAGGTTCATCAGAGAGGTTTGGAAGTGCTGTAGGGTTCCCAGATCAGCCACCCTGGTTTCTGGCATTGCTACTGATTATTCTCCAGTCATCAACGTTCCGTCTCCTACTACTCCGGTTGCTTCAGGGACCTGGCGGTGGTTATCGCCGTTGGAGTTTCCGTCTTTGTTACTGGCGTTGCTCATGCTTCAGATTTGTTCATGAGGGTTCTTCGAAGTTTATGTTCAAATCCCTTTCCTTCTAGCGCCAATTGTTGACGATAAATTCTAGATTGCCACGCGTCCAACATTGATATCACATTTATGAAAGCAAGAATGTAAATAAATGCATGCAAGACACGAGTTTTACGTGAAAAACCCTTGAAAGGGAAAAAACCACGGCGCCCTTGAGGGAAGGAAAATAGTACTATGAATTGTTCGGGGATTACACGCTCAATAATATCTCTCTTCTCTCAAGGATCAAGAACCTTTTTTCTGTAGATTACATGGTTCTATTTATACTAGGTAGGCTAGGGTTTCTTCTTGCATTTGTCGTGTTGGTGATAGATTTGCTAAGTAGAATCGTGTTAGGATTCTGATGTCGCATACTGATTAGGATTTGTTTCCTGTTTAGGCTTTTCTGAGAGGAAATAGGGATATTTCCTTATTGGAGTGCAACTCTTGAATCCTTGTATCTGGATGAATCCTTACTGAAAGAGGTATACCTTGGTAGGGTTACTTTCCCCGTACTAGCCAAGTAAGGGTCTTCGATGAGTACAATCTTTGCTTATTTTAGACCAGGTTACCTGGCAAGTACACTTTTAGTTTATACTAATCTTGATGACATGGCTAGGTGATGTGGAGAGTGGTCAACGCTTTTTTCGTTGATTAGTTGACAAATGACGTGGAATTGTTCCTCTTTCGGGTTTCCTGCTTATTCTTTTGATGTGTCTTCTAGTCGAACACACACATACAACAATTTCCTTATCATTACATGGAAGAGAGCTCCAATTTGAAGACTCCAACCTACATATTTTGATATTTTGATGGTTTGAAAGTAGAGATCAGAGATGGCTATCATTTTCGTCATTGACGTAATGTACACTAAATTAGTTTACTATAATTGAGCTTGGAATTTGGAAAGATTGAACGAATTGGTAAATTGTAGGGAAGTTACTAAGCATTTGGTATGGAGACTTTCTAGTTTCCATGCACATTCAATGAATAGTATGTGAAATGTTTGGTTCCATTGATTTATTTTATTTATTTTTTGAAGTGTTGTTCAATTATTGAGATAACATATTTCTTACGATATTTCGCAGAAGATTTGGGTGATCTGACAACAAGAGCTTCAATCATGAGATGGTTAGTTCCTCTTTTAATCATTGACTTATTTTCTAGGTAGAACAAATAGCAATAAATAATAAATAATAATAATAATAATTTACATATAATAATTATTATTTATAAATGACTTCCAATTTATTTTGAATATGTTATTTGATTAATTTGGATTTTTTTTTTGAAGTATAAATTTTGGATTTCCCTAGATCTCACAATCTTTAACATATACCATTGATTCAACTCAATTATTATTATTATTTTGACAATATCTATTAATCCGAAATCAGGTTTTTTTTTTTTTTTTTAAAAGCTTTCGTCATTGGTAGGATTCGAATCACTAACCTGTAAGTCAATTGTCCAAACCTCAAATTCGTCTATCTACTAGCTGACCTACGTCTCTGTTGGCTTCATTTTCATTATTTCATTCGGATTTTTACTCCCTCTAATATATAAACATATAGTAATAAAATAGGTTTTTCAAATTCAATCTAAAACTTTTTTTATCCAAAAATGATATAACAGTTGATATCCTCAGTCAAGAGATGCATAATAGTAACAATTCAACTAAAATTGAATCACTAGGAAGATAAGAAGATAACAATTCATATTCATTCTATTTGGATAGAGCTGCTGGATTAATCAGTTTATTTTTGAAATTTTGCAGTTGATTAGGAATCCCAAACAAGAAGTGAAAAAAAAAAAAAAGCAACTATAATCATAATTATTTATTATTCTCAATATCTAAAAATGGTAATATTATGCATTTCAAATTCTTATTCCAATTTCTTACTCCAATAATGGAATTGATCTGTGTATGCTCCACCAAACTCCAAAACAGTAACGTTAAGGTGAGAGAGGCAGGCAGCAAAATTCCACAACTTGTGCAACTTGTACTCATGACTTGTGACTTGTGACAGCCTTGACTTCATTTTGCGCCGACTGATTATTAACCGCACACGGAAAAAACATAATCAGTTTTTTTTTTTTTTTTTTTTAAACAACCGGCACGTAACTTTGAATCTTTGATTCATATCCATGTTCAAATGTTCAATTAAACAGTTGGCATAAATAATTAAATACAGTTACAGATAGATGAACGAGTTTATAGCTAACGGCTCGAATTCTGTAAAAGAAAAACCATATATGACTCGAATGAGGTTGATCTAGTTAGAAGTGGATCTAGTAATTTTTGTTTAGGATCAATATAGTTAAATTTAACAAAGTGAAATTTTACAAAATTTAATATTAAATATATAGTTTTTTATTTTTTTTACTTTTGACTTTATAAAAATTCAATGGTATACCTCTCACACGGCCCCGCATATATATCTTAAGAGATGGGTTAGTGCGATATTCTTCTTCCAAATTGGGTGAGTGGGAGTGCTTGAGTGCTTGAGTGTGGTCCGTGTGGACATGA
The DNA here is from genome assembly GCA_954870605.1 of Acer campestre. Taxonomy (NCBI): domain Eukaryota; kingdom Viridiplantae; phylum Streptophyta; class Magnoliopsida; order Sapindales; family Sapindaceae; genus Acer; species Acer campestre. Next base: position 17,018,893 of record OX940799.1, on the reverse strand, counting down.
AAATAGAAAAGTCAAGTATAGCATGCTAGCAATTAGTGAATAGGTGTTTAGGAACGGCTCAAAAGGTCTGACAACTCATGCTCTGTGGGTTTCCTCTCAATTTCCGGTGGGCATACTATTCTATGGACACTATAGTATTATATTACACGTAACCATGCAGCAACCGCAACTCAAATTTTAGAAATTAACCGATTGAATGAACGCTCTTTATAGTTATGGGTTTCGACTTCTTTCTATTAATCCAGAACTAACCGATTGAATGAACGCTCTTTATAGTTATAGGTTTTAACTCATTCTCTATTAATTCGGATCCAAGTATTTTTTTTGAAAACTTTTATTATTAGTAGGATTTGAGCCATTAATTTAGAAGTTATTTACTCAAATCCTAAACTCGTCCACCTACCGGTTGAGTTACACCCCTATTGACGTTTTGGACATTTTGACCCCTTTTCATTTGCCTCTCTTTTTTTTAATCCTTATTTTAATGTAACTTTAATTTATTTGTAGGATTCAAACCGTTGACTTGAAAGTTATTTATCTAAACCCTAAACTCATTCACTTACTGACTGAGCTACACCTCTGTTTGACGTTTTGGACGTTTTGACCCCTTTTCATTTGTCTCTCTTTTTTTTAATCCTTATTTTCATGTAACTTTAATTTAATGATAATAACCCGGTTTCCATCATCAATCAACGAAAAAACAAAGAGACTCAACAAAACTCAAAAGTAGCTAGTGCCGCCGAAAGTTCTTCTATGTACTTGGTCAATCATTGCACCAAAATGACAATTACAATGAAACTTTCCATTAATTTTTAATTTTTAAGTCTCTGTAACATTACATTGATTTTGCTTCTAAATGGTTAAATTAAATTATTTATTTTTATCAAAAAAATCACTTTACATATTGATTAAATAATATTTGAAAAAAAAATACTAATTAAAACTATTTAAAACTATTAAAACACTTAACTCTATTAGAAAAGTTTTGCTTCTAAATGGTTAAATTAAATTATTTATTTTTATCAAAAAAATCACTTTACATATTGATTAAATAATATTTGAAAAAAAAAATACTAATTAAAACTATTTAAAACTATTAAAACACTTAACTCTATTAGAAAAGTTGAGTTGAGAAATCAATTAAAATATATACAATTCTATTGCCTTAATCACATGGTTTTTTTTTTTTCCTAACAACGTGGTCCATGTAAAATTTGATCACGTACCTCACTTTTTTTTCTTTTAAATAAAAATAAAAATATTGTTTGGTCGGCAATCGACATTGAAAGATAACAAGATAAGAAAGAAAAACAAAGGAAATTGAAGTGTACATTACATTAAGTTAACAAATAAATGGCTTAACCATGAGGTGTTGCCTTGGTGGTCCAGGGATGAGCTGTAAACTCTGACATCATTGGTTCAACCCATGGCACCTCCCTTGAGGCCAGCCCCTAAGGCGTTAGCTTAGTCGATAGAGGGACGAGCTTGAAATACGGGTAACTCTCAGATTAGCGGTTCAAATACTATCCAGAAGAATGTGAGTTTTGATTTATCCGTTTGCATTCTTGTGGGATCGGGGGTGTGGGTCAGAATTTTCTATCTGTCATATTCCTCAATAACCAACAAATAGGCCACTGTGGGTCACGTATTTAGGGTAGGACAGATGCCATATATACACAAACTTCCATTGACATTTGAAAATTGTTGCACAAACATCTCATACCGTTAGATAGATCCGTTAGTTAATGATCAAAAGCATAAAAAGTATAAAATACCCTTTATTTTTATTTTAAATAAATTAAACAAATAAGTTAAAAATATATTTTTTTTAGAAAACATGAATGTATATTAAATCTAAATCCTGGAAAAAAAAATCATCTTTACAAATAAAAAAATTAGTTTTTTTAAACAATTTAATAATAATTAAATTTTAAAATTTAAATTTATTTAAAATTATGGGGGATTGCACAAACAATTTTTTTTTTTTGAAGATGAATTTTTTTTATAGATTTCAGATTTAAGATATATTCGTGTTTTCTAAAATATTTTTTAATAATTTTTTTTATCTTATTTAAAAAAAATTTAGTTTATTTAAAATAAAAATATAAGGTATTTTAGACTTTTTACACGTTTGACCATTGACTAACGGATCCATCTAACAGTAAGGGATGTTTGAGCAATATTTTTCAAATGTTGAGGGAAGTTTGTGTGTATATGGCCAAAACTGCTATATTCGTGTAATTTTATCAAATCTCGGAGGATATTTGTGTAAATCCCCCCCTCCCCCCACCGAAAAATAAAATAATAATTGGGAGAGCTTTTTGAACAACACACGAGACTATTTCCTAAAGTTATTTACTTTTCAAGTCCAAGGACATATATATATATATATGGATAATGCAGTACCCAAGGTGCTGACCATACCACTCATTGCTTGCCACGTAACCCAAAGCAAGGAGAAAAATGGAAAAAACAAAAGAGTTTTGCCACGTGGTAACACCCAATTGGGTGGTTTGGTGTGGTCAGTATGGTTTGGGTACTGACCAGTCAGTACCCAAGCAATTTCCTATATATATATATATATCTTAGCCAAACAACAACAACCATTCATCAAGATTAATAAACATAACACGACACATGTTTCTTTTTGCTTTGACACATTAATTCTCACTTTCACATGTCTCTTAACTTTCATTGTTTGTTTATCTAATCTGGGACCTCTATCCAGATAAAACACTACAACACTCCAGATGCTTATTTCATAATTGGATGACCAACACTTATTCCATCGATACACTGTACACAATTGTCATACACTGTACACATTGGACAATTGGTTGGTATATGTTAACATCTATCAAGGAAAAAAAAAAAAAACAGAGAAGAGAGGTTCAGATATTGTTTTCAAAGTTTCAAAGTTGGTTGCTAGGCATTGTCTCCAACCTATTGAGAATGGGAAACTGACTTAGCATTCCTTCAAAATACAAGTTTCACCAAAATGATTAAACAAAAAGTCAGGCTTAATCTTCAAAATATAATTAAGCTATTCTGGATTCGAAAAAATTACATTCAATCAAATACGTACAAGACAATTAGCTTAACTGGTATGATCTTTTATAGATTAATCATAACAAGATCTTTATTTTCATTGAACTATAAGATAAAAGACTACAAGTATGAATGTTTCCTGCAAAACCATTTACACACAGCAAAACCATTTACACACAGCAAAACAACATTTTTCTTTTTTGGCTAGGGAAACAAAGAACTGAGCAACAGTACCGAATCGCTAAGAGCGCCCCCCCCCCCCCCCCCCCCCCCCGTTATTTTTTTCAAAGAAAAAATGATGTTTCCAAGCTCCCTCACCAACTTAGTTTTTGTATTTGAACCTTACCCGTTTCGTAAATTTCACTTTTGGTTGCTACCTGCAACTACCTGTTTCGTTAACAAATCGTTCATTGTAGATTAACCATCAAAAACACTCAGATCACTACGACTGTGTGCCAGAATGATCTCTGCTGCAGTTAGGATCTGGAGAAGTGTCATTTTGAGAATTTGCTGTAGTGGAAATATCATCACCTAATTCGGAGTCTGAGCTAGCATCTATCTCCTTTTCCGGACAATCAATTTGCTCTTCAGCTACTTCGCTGTTGTAATTTTCCATATCCTGACTCCTATTTGACAATGCTAATTCTTCCTTCTTTACAACATTAAACACAATACCATTATTAAATCTCTCAGGCTGCAACAAATCACCTTCAGATACCATAATGCTAGAGCTATTTGAAGAGGTTCTATTGCCCAATTCCCTATGTTCAAACTCATTTTCTGAACTCTTATCCGATGCTGTCCTCGGGCTATTATGACTGAATAGATCCCTGCTACCCATCTGAAACACAGGAGAGCTGGGATGAGTCATCAAACCTTTTGCCAGTTCAGTTTCAACATCCAAATGTTGGACAAATTCAATGAACTTATTTGCAGAAGTAGTCCTCATCAAGGGTCCACCAGATCTAGTCCATGAATTTATATCTACACTTTCAGATTCACTATCACTTCCATCATGTGTATTCCGGTGGGACCGCATACTCCTACCTGGAGATGGTGCTCCTGAAGATCCACCCGCTCCTTGATGCAATGAGACAGCAATATCACTAACCAAGTCTTCAAGAGAGCCTGTTGAGTTTTCTCGTGCAATACAGTTCCAAGAAGGAATTCTTCTAGAGGCACTAAATTTGACTGTGGTTGGATGGCCATGTGAGGCTGCTGCAGCTCTCTCAGCACTCCTTTTGAGTCTACGCATGTGGTTTAGAATTGCGACACACTCATCAAGAGCGAGCTCAATGCCACAGTTTGCTTTTATGGCTGAAAGCTTCTCCCATGTGCATCTTCTCCCTTGGTTGGATGCCTTCTGAAGCTCCAGATGAGTTGGATTTTGTATAATTTTCAAGTACTGGCACGACGAGAAAAAAAAAAAATCAGTTGGTCAAAGTACAAAAGTAAAGTAATATCAATTCACAAGTTTCATTCCTCCAACCAACAATGTAGAGTCAGTAGAGTTAGAACTCCAAGAAATAACACCAAATATCACATAAATTTCAGATATTAATATTTAAATTTAATCATTATTATGTAAATCTCCATGACTGAAAATAAACAACACTTCAAAACTTTTAGATTCTATGTCAATACAATCCAACATTAGAATTGATATTTAATCGACGCCCACTTCCATTTACCTGTGCAACTGTGGCAGGCATAACAACAGTAACATCACCTTCCCAATCTTGAGCAAAAAGCCTGGCAAGTCCACCAAGTGGAAAACCAAGTTCAAGTACCTGATTGCATCTGTGCTTCACCTCCATCTCAACGAGATGAGCAAGCTACAAAGTTAAACACATTCATTAACCATTAGAGCATTGAAAAAAAAAATAGAATAAAGGACCAGTACACAACTCCATAAGATTTACAAATTACAATTCTAAAGGCCTAACTAACTACAAAGACCCTACTTCTGAGCTATCTGTTTCAGTGCCAAAAAGACCATGAAATTCTGTAATGCATATTACTTGTATATTGGTTTAGGGCTTACCACACATAATGACTTCCCCTTTTTGGCTAAAAGTTTCTTTATATAGCCATGAGAACTTTAAACACATTATTCTTCTAACATTTTACATTGATGTTTATATCTTCCTCGAGATACTCCCCTTGGTGTTCCAATGCCTTTTAATAAAACTACTGCCCTAGGCCATCGTCCTATGTTCTTGAAGATGTATGTTTTTTTTTTTATGAATACCTGGAGTAGACCTGAAACATCAAGGGCAAGCGGCAGCCCTACAATGCCTTTTAATAAAACTACTGCCCTAGGCCATTGTCCTATGTTCTTGAAGATGTATGTTCAAGTTGCAGAAACTTTTGTAACCAAAGCTTAGTGTTTCACTCTTAAAATTGTAGTATTCATTCCCTAGCAAAACGTCCAGGATTATAAAACCAAAGTTAAAAAAGCTATATGAATCAGTTACTAGAAGATCTTTGAAAAGTTTCAAAGCAATGGAATTATATTCTGCCAACATGAAGTCTAAATTAATATAGTAGGACCCTCAAGTTGCTACTGATATTCATGATATAAAACAAATATCTCTACTTTCTAAATGTTTATGGGTTTTAGTCCCAAATCAATTGGAAAGACAACCAAAAATATAGAACATTTTATGGCATAAACAACTACTTCAATGGTAATTTATCGAAAAGAAAAGAAATAGAGTCTTCAATTTCAACAGTTTGGAAGTCCTAGATGTCAACTCACATTTAGATCAAAAGAACCACATAAATAGATTCTAATCTGTACCAAAAAAAGAAAATTGATCTTTAAATTACATTTAAGGAAATAATTATAAAAGCCCAAAACCAGAAAAAGTCATCAGGAATCATGCTATTTGAATTCTATGACCCTTTTGACCTAATTCATTCAAATTCACTCTAAAATCATAACTAGCGGCTGAAAAATGTGCAAACTTCATCATCCATACTCATGTACATTAATTCTTAATTTTTGTTTGCTTCACAGTAAAGAATACTTAAATCATGACAAGAAAAATAACAAGAATTAAAACTTAAGAAAGCAAAGGAATCTTTACACATGATAACCAAGGTACAAGACAGTAAAGAATGATACAAGTTAAAATTTCAGGGTCACACATACATACCTTTGCTGCAAAGTTACCGCCATAAACTCTCACAAAATCCTTCAGCCGCAATAATGGTGCAATGTGAGGATTTGCTTGACTCACAATGAAATGATTGACATTAAACAGCTCCTTCAGTTGCATCATAGGCAAATCAATCTCCAAGCTACCATCCCTCCATCGGCGCGCTGATGTGCCCGAGCCCTCCTCAGGACCCAAATTAAAGGGTGGATGATAAGGAACAATTTCCCCACTTCGATCCTTGGCCATCAGTTCCTGGGCTTCAAAAAGGCCAGGAAAGGCACAAGAAGCAGTTACTGCACTCCATATTACAACATGAGGTGAAGTCAAGTAGTTAAGGCACCTAGGTGGTTCATGCTTCCTCGGGGAGCAAACCGTTATTCCAAGAATTCGACCTGACATGTCATAGGCTTCTTGAAATGTAAGATTACTTGTAACTTGCCTTAGCATCCATTGTAGCTGCCTGATATCATGAACAGCACCTTGTGTCATTACCCTCTTCACAACCGTGTAAATTCCACCCAACTGATCAAAAAATTGCAAGGAGTGCCAAGAATCCTCAAAAAAGCTTTGCAGTTCCGGCCATGACCTAGTGGCCAGAACAGAACACATAATGGATCCCACACTAGAACCAGCAATAATTCGAGGCAAAAGCTTATGCTCTACCAGTGTTTTAACCACACCCACATGAAAGGCTCCAAGAGAAGCACCCCCACTCAAAAGCAACGCTGTTCTCCCAAAGGCATGTCTAGTTTCATGCATGAATGCAAGCCTCTCTTCCATTGAGAGCTCCTCAGAATCTGAGTCACAGACCATCCTAAGTTGAGTTGAGACCTCGTCGATATATTCCTTTATGAGTTTTGGCACTTGAAGCCTACCCTTGTGAAGCTCAGGATTACACATATTACCAAGGTTTCTGATAAGATCAGCTCTCATGAAAAAGATTATATCTCTCAGAGATCCTTCTTGGCGACGGTGGCTGAGCTCTTGAAGCTTGTTCCTCACCAGTTCTTCATCATAAAGGCTGCATTCATTCATCTTTGGAGTTTCCCTATCGAGCATCTTAGCAGCATGAGCCCATTCCTCATATGTCACAGCTGCTGTCATCATGTTCCTCCAAAATTTCCTTCGATAGGCCATCTCAGCCCTCTGTTTTACATTTGTATATCGTTTCAACAGAAATGCAATGATTGTCACCATTGCCAATATGCCTTGGGGATTCCGAGGATGCAACCATGATATCATGGGTGCCATAGCGTTCCTAAATCTATAGATAACATTTACTAAGACATGAAAGAGATGATGCCTCAATTGTGACATTGATTTGCAGAATAAGACTCTGAAAGCAATTGTCCGACCAACGATTGTTGATGGTCCAATTCTAAAGGGAGCAACATTGGCCTCATTACTTATATCCATATCTTGGTTAAACGAAAGGTCTACGTTAGGGTTAGGATTGTATCTATTGTCAAAGCTCCTATTGTAAACTAGGCTCTAGAAGTCACCAAGAAACCGAATTTCGCAATAGTATAAGGATGCAAAAGGAGTTGAGCTGAAACTTAAATCAGAATAATATCAGGGCTCTCAAAAGTAATGAATAATGGAATATGGAATATCAAGAAAATAAAATAAAATAAAATGACAAATTCGATAGGTTTGCAAATTTAAATTGGATATCCCTCAAATAAGTAAGAAAATCAGTACAACAGCAATTACATCGGTATCACTTTGTAACTGTATCTAAAGAAAAATAAATGAGCTTTTTGAGCAATCTATTAAATTGAACTAAAAACATTTCCAATTGCAAATATCACATCACAAGATATGGATAAAAGTAAGAGATGTCAAGTTCTTAATCCTCAAGTGAGCTCAACAAATCCAAGACATATTTTTTTATGACTTCAATTCAAAACTCAAAATCCCAACTACCATACCGTCCACCAAATCAACCACCCAAATGGATCCTTCAATTCAATCAGATTCCCAGATCAACAGTATATACCAAAAGCCAATAAATCTTAGAAATCAAACAAAAATAGTCCCTACCACAATATGAAAAAAAAAAAAAAAAACCAATAATATTCAGAAACCAAAAACAAAAAAAACCTCAAAAACCTTATAGTAAATAAAATCAATCAAGAATCCAAATGGGGTTCCCAAATCAACGCGCAAGAACCTAAATATAGGCCAAAGAAAACCCAGAAACGAAAACGCCAGAAAATTAAGCAAAAACGTGGATGCCAAAAATAGAAAGACAAATGGTCCGTGAAGAGGCTGCTAATCAGCCAATAAATGAAGAACCAAAGCGTGGAATGCATTGGGATGCGAGAAAGAGATAAAAACATACTCATACCGACGTGGAGGTGATGTTGCGGATTTGAACCGGGTCTGCTGATTTTGTTTTTGTTTTTGGATAGAGTAGCGTATTTTATTTGAACAAGATAAGATTACAAATTAAAGATTGGGAAATAAAGACAAATTTGATGACTGTTTAGAAGTTTCTATTTATGGAAACTGAAATGAAATGGATTTTGAGAACACAAAAAGGAAAGTTTAAATTAGTTAGAGAGAGATAAACAGACGTTGAGTGAAATGAAAAAACATCCTTATTTGTTGCTTAAAAGAATTAAAGTGTTAGGTGTTTGATGAAAGAAGTTAAAATTTGAAACCTATGTTGCTGTGTGCTTCAATATATTTATTTTTAATTTTAGTGTGAGAAAAAGGATTATGTGCCCAATAATCATAGAAATATTACGAGTGAGCCACCCATAAATTACAAATATAATAAGTACACCCATATTTTAATAGAAATTTTAATTATAAAAATATCTCAATACGAATTTACCAATAAAGACAAATTAGTTTAATTAAAAATAAACAAAATATTATTTACACATTAATTACACTTATATCTTTAATTATATCACTTTATTAAATAAATAAATAAATAAATAAATAAACCCTAATTCAACGTTAATTCTATTTTTTTTTTTTAAAAAAGAACGAGAAAAACAGAAGCCCAATGGAGCCAAAATCTTCCATTATCATATAACAAAGTAATGGAACAAAAATTTTCAGAGGACTCTGACCATACAGAAGTACATAATTCTTTCCAACTTCTTTCTCGAGCAATATCCATTTCACGTCTCTCTTCCTCCATGCCATCAATTCACAGCATGAAAATGCAACCGTATCCTTTAGAAAAGAGATAACTAACACTTATAGAATAAAGATAATGGCTACAAAAAGAGAAACCACAAAAGTATACCGTCTCAAAGAGAAGATGCACATAAACATATTCCCCCCCAGTCTGAGAGCTGTTCTTAACCATCCGTTCAACCATTTTCTTTATAAGAGTTCTTATGGGTTCAAAAAACCTCATTATTTCAAAATTGACGAAGCATCAAAATCCTTGAATATATGAAGGAACTCTATGAACCAGTCTGTTGGAGAAAGGTGCAATACGCACAGCATTGCATCATGAGAACAAATATATGGTATAGTTCTCGAATAACTATACCACAAGATCGTGACTTAAGGATCAATTCCACACATATAATTCCAAAGAGTATCATTAATTGCATGAACTCAAATATTTTTTTTCATATATATGGTTTGAGTACGAAAAAAACATATTCCATATCCAAAATCCAATATTTCAATTCCGATTCAAAGAAGATTTGATCCTAAAAATTATAAGGCATGTTCAAAGAAAATTCTTTTAAAGTTTGGCATTTCCTTGAAGACTATCCATATAAATTAATGAAACTGACAGATCATACCTCATCTGCACCAGCTTTGGCAGGACTTTTTGGAGATAATAGGTAGGGCTAGACCAAGCTTTAACTCTCATATTCACAATGCTGCTTATTTGTTATCAAATGTTCAAGTATATCCTTTGGAAGTTCTTTAACAACTTTCACATTATTTCGAAGTGCATGTATGAAAAAATCTTCATCAAATGTCCCCCAATTTGTTTCATGAGATCAAATTAGTAAGAAAAAATAATGGGTGTGTTAATAATTTATGAGGGTTTATAAATAAATGGTATTAAAATGAAAACATTCATTTAAATAAGGGTATTATTGGTATTAAGATGGGTGTTTATAGTAATATTTAAATTTTAAATTTTAAATATTGATGTATTTATAAATATGGGTGCGCTTATCATATCTATGGTTATCAATATCTATACCCATATTATGACGAGATAGAGTTAACATAATGATGTGCCACACATATTTAAACAAGGGAATCATCCCCCCTTCATTTCTACTATAGATGTTCAAGTCAGTGCACATTGATATAACTTCATCAGTGCGTTGAATGTGAACTATTAGATTTACATACTTTGACTTAAAGTATATACACTTGTCAAAACTTCTCTATAATCAGTGGTCCATATGCATTGATACTGATGTAGTTACATCAGTACGCACTGATGTGAACGAGACCGTATATATATTGTTATAAATCAAAGCATAAAAGCAGAGAAAGTAATACTAACCGAAAAGAGAAAGAATGAGAGCAAACCAATTCTATTAGTTTATTTCTCTGTATATTTTGATTGCTCATAGGGAGAAATTGAGATAAGGAACTTATGCATTGTGCTAAATATTTATGTATACTTTAGGTATACCACTATTTTCATCACCATTAGTAAACATTTTCTTACTTTGTTTTTGGTATGATTCCACTTCTGGTGGCTAGATTTTCTTATTATGATCATCAATGTCATAATATTTTAATTGACCAAAATTTCCACCATGAAGATTAGAAGACTTAAAATTCACTTCAGGGATTGATATCAATTAATTTAATTAGGCAAAATAAATGATTTTGTTTAGGCACAAAATAAAAAACATAGTATCCCCACATAATCAGTTTCAAGTGCAATAGACATATCAAATTTAAAGACGTTAATGTAAATCATGAATATATGATAATTAACCAAGGCGACATGTATAATGTATAAAAGAAAATATATATTGTTGGTTTTCTATATATAAAATAAAGTGTTTTTCGGATTACATACCGTTCATAGAAAATTTAAATTTTACGGCTGAAGCATAATCATCTACCAATTGTATCATTGATTGTAAGGTGATCATTAAATTGGAAACAGTTCACAAATGCAAATCCCCACAATATGGATTTGTTTGTATTTTTTTTCACTGTGTTTCTATCACACGTCACACGTAAACAACATACATATCCACTTTGTCAAAATGGATATCCATTTCACTCTAATGGTTCTCCAAAATGGAGATTTAATTTTGGAGATTTGATTTGGATCTCCAAATTTAGAGATCCAAATCTCAATCTCTATTTCACTATTTACATCAAATAATATTATTTTATCTTTCCTATCTACTTCTCATATTTTTAATTAAACCCAATTAATTTAATATAACTTTTTATTTATAAATATTGTGGTAGCCAAAAATGGTCAAGAGACCCAAAGTTAAAAGCCTGGGCCTTTTTTGTAGATTACCTAAACCCATAATAGCAGAACGACCCAATATGAAGGTCAACTGTAGAGCTTGATCTTGGAGGGACCAAGGCAGTGGTCAGTTGTATCAAGTAGGTGGTTGTGGGAGAGATTTTCTCCTGAAATCTCGCCCACAATCAAATCATGATCAGGTGAACGTTGCAAATGAAGCCCTATAAATAATGAGGCTTTTCTCTACAGAAGGCCCTTGAAAAATTCTGAACTAAAACCAAGCTATTCAGCATCTCGAGATTCTGTGTATATTTATTCTGGCCACCGGAATTCAATTTGGTTTACGATTACCACAAACAATTGCTCAGCCCAAATATACCTAAGGCTAAGAATCTAACCCCATCTTCATTATTTCATTTTATCTATATTTCTGTGCTTGTTCTTTTTGCAGGTTCAAAGAAGAAGATAGCTACACAAGGTCGACTGACCAACATTTATTGAAGGTTTATCAAGGAAAAGACAAGCTCCAATCGACAGACTCAACCAAGTTGCTTTGAGCCTAACATAACCCGACCCGATCCACATCGTTTGTAGATCGACCACCTATAGTTTGGCGCCCACTGTGGGGCCCATTGCAACTTTACAAGCCCTTCATTCGAAGCATTCGAACGATCAATGACGATGTCTGGGGAAGGAGGTATCCAAATTGTCGAGGAACAGATCGCCATACTGACTACTCAGATGGCAGCAAACGCAGAAAGGTTGAGAGCACTTGAAGCTGAAAACGTCGCAATCCGAGCGACCAACGGTGAGCTACGAGCTATGATCGACGGCGTAATCCCGATAGCGAGGCCACAGAGCGCCCGAATTCGATCCTAAATGGCGAACAAAAGGTCTATAGAACCATACTAGTCGCCCCAATAGGACCAGAAATCCCGGACGTAAATCCTAATGTCGGGCAAAATCAACGGACACCCCAGACTGCTCGAGTCGAGATCAATCTCAACAATTTGCTGGTCAGTCATGAAAACGAACAAGATCCAATCGCGGGCCAACAGCTTGAGAACGTCTTAAGGACACCTATGTCACTCCAGTCGACACAGGGAGTGGTAAAAGCTGGGACTGAAACATCTATTTATGCTAACTTAGAATTTCCCCGCAGGTTTACAGAAATGGAAGCCTTTATACAAAGGATTCCAAGAGTTCTAGCCCCTATTAAAAGAAGTAACGCAAACAACTTTGACGACTCACCTTTTGTCGATGCAATAGCGCTAGTTGAAATGCCCAGAAAGTTCAGTTTCCCAAATATAAAGCAGTATGGGAGAACGACTGATCCGGATGACCATATAGCACAGTCCAAGTAGAGAATGTTCACTGCGGTGATTTCGTGCGACCTACGAGAAGCATGCATGTGCAAAGCCTTCGGGTCCAGCCTCAATGGCCCAACTTTACAATGGTACACTAATTTACCTAACAATTATATTAATTCTTTTGCACAGCTTACAGATACATGGAGCAATTTGCAAGTAGTCGCAAGCAGGAAAAGCGGTAGGACGACTTATATACGATAACACAGAGGCATGGTGAAAATTTAAGAACTTATGTCGGACGTTTCAATAGAGAAAAAGTACAGATCCCACATTACAATCAGGCGACCGCAATATACGCCTTTAGAAAGGGCCTCAGGTTTGACTCTTATCTCTATAAAGAACTCACTAAGTATCCATGCAGGACGATGGAAGATGTATTAGCTAAAGCATGGGCCCAAATAAAGTGGGAAAAAGATGAAGCCAGTTACATAGGCAAAATCAACACTAATACAAACTAGAGAAATGATCGAGTGGATAGAAGGTCGAACAATAAAAGAGCAGAACCTTACCCGACAAGCGACACACGAATCACACGACAATATGGTGAAGGTTCAAGCGACAGTCGACCTTACAGGTGAGAATACCCAAGAATCATTCGACCGCGAGTTGAAGTACCAGAATACAACCTAAGTATCGAACCAGTCGACCCGTAGCAATTATGAGGGAAATGGGCAAGACGATTAAATGGCCACGGAAAATGAATGCACCTCAAGAATATCGAGATGTAAAGCTAAGATGCGAGTTCCACAAAGATCATGGTCATCGGACTGAAGATTGTGTCACCTTCAAGTTTGAAGTTGCAGAACTCTTAAAACAAAGGCATATACAGGAGTTTCTAATGAAAAAGGGGAAACAAACCCTGGCCAGACGAAATGACAAAGGGGTGACTAATGCTAACGACAGTCCATCAGGACCACCTCGACAATACAGAGTAATAAACTATATCGCAGGGGGTTCCGAAGTAAGTGGTGTAAGCTACTTAGCAGCAAAGAGGCACACGCGGCAAGTGTCGAACACGAAAATTCAACCAAGTCGGGAGCATCTGTTGGCTTACGACGAAACAGTCATCTTCAAATTTACGGATAAATCAGATTTGTTCTCCTCATCATGATGCACTTGTTATTTCTTTACATATTGCCAACTGTTTGACAAAAAGAATTTTGATCGACAATGGTAGTTCGTGTAACATTTTGTTTAACAATGCCCTAAGAGAAATGCAAGTCGACGAATCCAAACTCAGCCGTCGGACTACGATGCTGACAGGCTTTAGTGGGGAGCAAAAAAGTACCTTGGGTGAAATCGTACTACCTATCTATGCTGAAGGCGTGAACTTTTACGTCAACTTCCTGATACTCGACTGTCAGTCATCATACAACGCAATTTTGGGGAGACCATGGATACACAAAATGAAGGCGATCCCTTCGACTTACCACTAGATGATAAAGTTTCCGACTAGGTGGGGAGTCCGCGAGATTAAAGGAGAACAGAGAGCAGCTAGAGAATGCTACCAAAATGCCATGAAGAAAAAAAGAAGTCATTATAGCAATTACAGAACTCTAAAGTCGAGACAACACCAAATACTCCAAAGATAGAAGAACTTGATGATGTGTCGATCGACCCAAAATGACCGGAACGTAAAGTTTTTATCGGGTCCAGATTACCGAAAGAAATTCGTGACCAGTTGATTGAATTCATAAAGGAATGACATGGCAATTTTGTATGGTCGCATTCGGACATGGTCGACATTGATCTGAAGGTAATTGTTCATCAATTACAGGTCGACCTTGATTACCAACAGGTAAAACAAAAGTGACGAAAATTCGCTCTAGAAAGGAACAAAATCATCAACGAAGAGATCCAGAAACTGATCGACATTAGTTAAGTGAAGGAATTTAAGTATCCCGACTGGCTGGCAAACGTCGTGGTAGTTAAAAAGAAAAATGGTAAATGACGAGTATGCATCGACTTCATAGATCTCAACAAAGCATGTCCCGAGGATTCATTTCCACTATTGCACATCGACATGCTCGTCGACGTTACAGCAGGACATGAACTACTCAGTTTCATGGATGCCTACTATGGCTACAACCAAATCCTGATGCATCCAGAAGACCAGAAAAAAACCGCATTCGTAACAGAGCAAGGTACATTTTGTTATAAAGTAATGCCTTTTGGTTTGAAGAATGTAGGTGCAACCTACCAACGGCTGGTCAACAAAATGTTCGCTAAGATGCTTGGTTTGACAATGGAAGTATACATCGACGATATGCTTGTCAAATCTCTGATGGCTCAACAACACGTCGACCACCTGAGACAGTCGTTCGACGTCCTCGATAAATATGGTATGAAACTAAACCCTACAAAATGTTCTTTTGGTGTGTCGTCAGGAAAGTTCCTAGGATACCTAGTCACCAAAGGGGAGTAGAAGCCAACCCGGACCAGATCCAGTCAATACGAGGAATCGAATCACCTAAATGCATCAAAGATGTACAGAAGCTCATTGGTCGTGTAGCAGCATTGAACATGTTCATTTCCAAGTCGTCCGAACGATGCCACCCATTCTTCAACATCTTGAGGAAAAATAAAGCTTTCAAATGGAACGACAAGTGTGAAAAGGCTTTGCAAGTTTTGAAGGAGTACTTGACCTCACCACCACTGTTGGCAAAACCAAAAGAAAATGAAACACTGCTCATGTACTTGGCAGTGTCTGACACTGCTATCAGTGCCATACTGGTTAGAGAAGAAGGTGACGTACAACACCCGATGTATTACGTGAGCAAAGCTCTACTCGACGCAGAAACTAGATATAGTTGATTGGAGAAGTTGGCTTTAGCTCTTGTCGTTGTAGCACGCAAATTAAGGCCATACTTCCAATGTCACTCCATCAGGGTATTAACTACTTATCCTCTTAAAAATATTCTGCATAAACCAGAACTTTCAGGTCGACTGACGAAATGGGCTATTGAACTGAGTGAATACGACATCAACTTTCACCTATGGACGGCACTGAAATCACAGGTATTAGCTGATTTTGTTGCAGATTTTTCCCCTAATGAGAATATGCAGGCTGAAAAAGAAATGATAGCCCTAGCGGAGATTGCAATGAACAAGAAATGGACCTTGTCGATCGACGGTTCTAGCAACATTAAAGGCAGTGGACTAGGATTGGTGCTCAAATCTCCTCACGGAGACACATTAGAGCAATCAGTCCATCGTGAATTCCGCACGATGAATAACGAAGCAGAATATGAAGCATTAATTGCTGGACTTGACTAGTGGTGTGCGGCGGATCAGATCCAATGGATTTGCCATGATCCAAGATCCGATCCGATCCGATTGGATTGAATAAATTGCAATCCGATCCAATCCGATTGTATAGCGGGATTCGATTCGATCCGATTACAATTAGATCCGATCCGATCCGATCCGATCCGATCCGATATGATCCGATGGATCGAATTAATATAAATTCATTATTATTCTTAATATATAAAAGTTATGATATGAAATAAATAAAATCAAATAATTTATTTAGACATTACTAATTAATTCAAACAAAATTAACATTAAATAAATACATTTTAACTTTAAACTGTAAACTTTATATAATTCAAAAAGTTTATAAGCATTAAATATAAGCTCCAAATGTAAACTTAATAAAACCATCCAGATGTTCAACATTAAATAAATTCTTCCCACTATTCAACATCAACATTAGAATTTAGAAGTTGCTGAATTTTCTTCTAAAGAAATGTGTGAAACAAGACAACACTACTGTAAAAAAAAAAAAAAAAAAAAAAGGTATGAAATAGCACTAGAATTTCTGCAAAAGAATAAAATAAAATAAATTAATAAGTGAAGTCATTTAATAAAGAACATAACCAAATTAAAGTGGAGTTAGATTTATTTTACCAGTTTCAAGTATTCCTCATGTTATCATCCTTTAACATCTTACTCAATTTTCTTCCAATGAAAGGTCTTTAACTGCACCCAAAATTTCTACAAAAACAATAAAATAAAATAAAAAGTTAATAAGTGAAATCATTTAATTTAATAAAGAACAATAATCAAACTTATGTTAGATTTACATTACCTATTTCAAGTTCTTCCATGTTATTCACCATCTCACCAAGACTAATTTGTGAAGAAGAATCCAACCAATTTTGTGTGCAAATAAGTGCTTCTACGGTCCTTGGAGACAATGAACTTCGAAATGAATCAAGAATGCGTCCACCGGTACTAAATGTTGATTCAGAGGCTACAGTTGAGACAAGTATTGCCAAAATATCTCATGCAACATAAGATAAAATCTTATATTTGGGAGACTTGATCTTCCACCAACATAAGATATCAAAGTTATCATCATTTGGATTTTCACAAGATTCCATCAAATATTGATCAACTTCTGTCTTGTTACCCACACCATCAGTTTCGTTAACAAGTTTCATATAACCAGAATTGAACAAAGAATCAGCATCAATCTCACCACTATCAACCGGCATATCATTTGCAATAGGGATATTATCATCAGCTTCCACATTTGCAAAGTAAATCACTTTATATTGATAATATAATTCATTCAAAGTACTTATTACTCTACTTGTCACTTCATTTGCTCTATCTTCACCCTACAACAATGCAAAACAATATCTCAAAAGTCGTTGCTTGTGGCGAGGATCAAGAAGTACAGCTATAAATAGAAAAGGATTAATCACCTGATAACTTCCCCAATATTTATCATACTTCTTCCTCATATTTTCAGCCATATGCTTCAAAAAAATATCTTTACTATCACACCAATTTTTCAATTGTGAATGAACCATACACAATTGACGTAAAAATGTACTGGAAGTCACAAATAAAGATCCTGGGAATTTCAGAGTAGCATCAAAAAACACCTTCAAAAACTTAATAAAACAACGAGCATATTCCCAATCCAAGGACGTTGGAGCCCCCTTGTCCTTACCCAAACAAAACTCACGAAAATATTGAGTATCATGATCTTCTAACCTTTCAAATGCTTTTTGAAACTTTTCAGCACTCTCTAACATCAAGTAAGTTGAATTCCATCTAGTTGAGACATCTAAGCATAGAAGTTTTTTTGAAGAAATTTTCTCTCTTTCCGCACAACTCTTAAACTTTTGTAGCCTAGCCAGAGAACCTCTAACATATCTCACCACATTACGAATTTTACTAATTGATTCATGATAATCTTTCAAACCTTCCGTAAAAATGAGATTTAAAATATGTGCAGAACATCTTAAATGCATGTGGTCACCATTCATAATTGCCCCATTCCAACTATTCACAATCTTAGACAAGTATAAAATAGCATCATTGTTAGAGCTTGCATTATCAACAGTTACAGTAAAAACCCTCTCTATGCCCCATGATTTTAAACATGTCTCTAATTCCTTGCCAATGGTATCCCCTTTATGGTTTGCAATTTGACAAAAATTCAAGATTTTCTTTTGCAATTTCCAGTTGCTATCAATAAAATGTGCAGTGAGACACATATAATTAATATTCTGAATTGATATCCATGTGTCTATCGTGAGACAAACTCTTTGATGGTTCCTAAAAAAAAAGTCCTTCAACTTTTGTTTTTCATCCACATAAACTTGCAAAACATCACGCGCAATAGTAGTTCTACATGGGACATGAAATCTAGGTTCAAAAACACCAAGCATGTACTTAAATCCCTTCCCCTCAACAGTTTTAAAAGGAACCTCGTCAAGCAAAACAAACCTAGCAAGTGCTTCCCTACATTTCTCTTCATTATAACTAGTAGCAATGAGTTTGCCATCATCTTCATTTATTTTTGGTTGCATAACTAATTGTTTTTGTTTTGAGTCCCATTTAAAAACAAATTTTGAGCACCTATACCTCAAATGATTAAGCATATTGGAGGTTCCATTTTTTTTCTTACCACATGCATATACTTTACCACAATGCCGACATTTTGATTTGGGATTTTTAGGATCACTACTCAATTGTATAAAATGATCCCAAGCCCATGAAGAATTCTTCCCCCCCTTATCTAAGTCTTCAGATTCATCATCAAGCATATCAACATTAGAAGGAATTGAATCATGAGTAAAAGTACCTTCGATAGTTGGTGGATCACTTGTATTTGATGGAGTGACACTTTTTTTATGATAAAATGGAGTGGTCATCTGCATAAAAACAAATAAATAAAGTATATTAGTTACTAATGAGTGATGCATGGTCGACTAACCAGTAAAGTATTTTCACTAAAATTCACATTCAGTGAAAAATTTACTGCAATTGATAGAATTCAGAGACTCATAAAACTAAAGTAATATTGCTAATATGAAACTAACACAACTTCATAACTTAAAGTCTCAAATAAATGGTTTTTAAGAATTTCAAAACTTCAAAATGAACCTACTAACAATTTTTTTATTTTAAAAACACTAACAATTATTGTTGCTTAGTTGCTTGCCTGATATGATAGGCCTACAAAAGGATAGATTTGGTGTTGGTGAATGGTTTGGCATAGTAACAGTGAATAGGCTCAATTGAATTCATAAGCAATTTTGAGCTTGGCCAAATCCAAAAAAAAAAAAAAAAAAGCGTTTCAGCTTTTCATTCCATTATTGAGTAAAAAATGTGATTTGCATTTTCTTCCGAAAACAAAAGCCATCAATTTTGAAAATCATAAGATGAAAATAGTTAATACATAAATTTGTAGACAAAATAATATATATTAATTTTTTTTTTTTTTTGAAATGGTATTTTTATTCATGCCAACTTGCCAAGGAGGCAAAAAGAAGAGAAAAATACAACAAAGCAGTCCCCCACACCAGGAAAACCAGACTCCCAAACAAAACTAAAAGGAGAAACTAAAAGGAGGCACACAAACAAAGTCAAAACATGTGCAGAAACGCCCCACACCAACAGCCCCACAACACAAACGAAAGCACCAAAACAAAACAAAAAAACCTCCCAGTAAATTGTAGTCGCAACAGCCAACATATACCCATAAAATATTAATTATTAATCCAAATTTAAATATTAATCCATGTATAATACCGGTAATTTTGGGTTAATTATATTATTGATTTAAAACCAAGCTAATAGGCACCAAACCACAAAAAAGAAACAAAAGCAAAACCCACAACACCATGAGACGAAACAGAACAAGGAGAAGGCAAGCACATACATAATAAATTATATAATATTTATTATCATTAAAAATAATACATAGTTAATTAAAAATTATACAAACAAAGTAATGAACATAGAAATACTATAAACAAATAAACAATAAAACAAATAGAATAACTCAAACAGTAAAACAAGTAGAATAACTCAAACAGTTAAACATAGAAATAATTGAGATTAATTAAAAATATAATACATAGTTACATACCAAGTAGTTGGCTGTCACAAAGTACAGTAGAGGAAGAGAAATTGAAGATGGTCGACTTCGACGGCTCACAAGATGACAAGATGGCTAGTTGGTGGCTAGTTGGCTATTGGAAAAGTAGAAAACCTAAAATAGTAACATTATAATATTAGATTGGAATAGGTCGTATTGTATTTGGGTTGGGCCTTTACATTAAAATTAAAAAGTAGTAGATAAAATAAATTATCCAATATAAAAATAAGGCATAATATTTTAGGCGGATTGGCGGATTCGACGAATTTCAAAATGAAAATCCAAGATCCGATCCGATTCGATCCAATGGATTTTAGAATTTAGGATCCAATCCGATCCAATCACCACCTCGGATCCGATCTAATCCAATGGATTGGATCCGATCCAATGGATCGTATTGGATTGGATTGGATCCTGCACACCCCTAGACTCGACCTCGCCAAGGATTTGAACATTAAAAACATTCAAGTATTCAGCGATTCACAACTTGTCGTCCGACAAATGAACGGGTCATATGAAGCAAGGGATCAAAAAATGACTGCCTATTTAGCCAAAGCCAAACTGTTACAGTCGGCATTTGACGAATTTACTATACAACAAGTACCAAGGTCGGAAAATTTCCGAGTAGATGAACTGGTAAATTTGGGATTGACAACGACCAACGGATCAAAGTCGATTCCTGTCCTACATCTTACATCACCGACAATCCAAGAGAACGAAATAATTGCACCAGACGACAATGGAAGAAGTTGGATGGATCCCTTATTAGATTATCTGCGAGATGACATCCTACCTGGGGACAAAACTGAAGCAAGAAGGATCAAAGTAAAGGCTGCAAAATTCTGCATCTTATATGGTAAGTTATATAAAAATTCCTTTACAAGTCTCTACTTAAGATGCGTGACTCCACAAGAAGTATACGACGTTCTCAAAAGTCTACATTATGAAGAATGTGGGAACCACTCTGGAGCATGAAGTCTATCGAATAGAGCTATCACGGTAGGATATTATTGGCCGACGATGCGCTCCGACTCACAGAATCATGTGAAGTCGTGCGACAAATGCCAAAGATTTGCACACGTATCCCATCTCCCTCCAATTATGTTAAACTCAATTTCGGCCCCTTGGCCTTTTATGAAATTGAGAATGGATATTGTAGGAAAGCTTCCCGCAGCACCCGATGGTGTCGTCTACATATTGGTACTAACGGATTACTTCACCAAATGGATCGAAGTCGGTGCCTTTCAACAAATACGGGACATCGAGGTATGCAACTTCGTCTGGAAACATATTATTTGCAGGTTTGGAGTCCCATGGGAAATAGTTACCGACAATGGATCCCAATTCATCTCTTACGACTTCAAGAATTTCTGTGACAAATATGGGATAAAGCTGAGCTTTTCAACGCCAAGTTATCCCCAAGCTAATGGACAAGTGGAGTCGACAAACAAGACCATCATCAACACACTGAAAAAGCGACTAGAAGCAGAAAAAAGTGAATGGGTCGAGAAGCTCCCTGAAATTGTTTGGTCGTACAGAAATACACCTCATCGATCGACAGGGGAAACTCCATTCTCCCTTGTCTATGGATTAGAAGCAATAATCACTATCGAGACACGACTTGCAACTGCACGAAGTGAAAATTCAAATAAGGTCCAAAACAACGTCGAGCTTGCTTTTGAATTAGATCATTTGGATGAACGACATGATCGGGCTGCCTTAAGAGTACAGTCGTACCAACAGCAAGTTGCACAACACTATAACAAAAAGGTACGAATCAGAGTATTCAAAGTAAACGATTGGGTGCTGCGACGCGACTTCCAAAACCCCAGAGAAGAGGGAACAGGAAAGTTGGGACCAACGTGGGAAGGACCTTATCAAATAATTGAGATCGTAGGTCGAGGAGCATACAAGTTGCGAGGACTCGACGGTCTCGAAATACATAACAGCTAGGCCTGGCGCGGTTTCGGTTCTAACCGGAGGAACCTGTCAAAATCGAAACCAAAATCGGTCTAACCCGGTTCCGGTTCTAATTTTTTTGGAACTGAATTTCGATTCCAGTTCTAACCAATCGGTTCTTTTTTTTTTTCAAACCATTGGAGTGCAACGGTCGGCTGACGTCAGCTGGCCATTGCCTCCCAACGGTTTGCTGACGTCAGCAGGCCGTTGGGGGCTCCAACGGCTCCCTTTTTTTATTTTTTTATTTTTATATTTTTATTATAAATATCCCCCCACCCACCCCCCCCCCCCCCCCCCCCCCCCCACCTTTCATTTTTACCCACTCCAATTTCCTCCCAATTCTCTCTAATTCTAATTTCTCTCTCAATTTTCCAACTCTCCAAGTTTCCAATTCATTGTCAATTACTAAGTTTTTAATATTTATTTCATTTGCAATATATTTTATTTCCAATTTATTTTATTTCCGATATATTTTATTTGCAATTAATTTTATTTCCTATTTATTTTATTTCCAATTCTAATTTCTCTCTCAATTCTCCAACTCTCCAAGTTTCCAATTCATTGTCAATTACTAAATTTTTAATATTTATTTCATTTGCAATATATTTTATTTGCAATTAATTTATTTCCAATTTATTTTACAATTCATTTAAATGGCAAGTGAAAGTGAAAGTGGAAGGGGTCACGGCCATGACAGTCCCAGGCGTTCAATTTCGATGAGAGGTAAGGGTCATATGATCGATAATCTCGGTCATGACGACACCGCCTATCATGAGTATTTGCAACGTCGGGCCTATGTTGAAGATCTAGGCCTAAACTCTCCTACTCCCCTTCTAATAATTTCAGAACCCGATCCCGATGACCCCCTCGGCCCCAATTTGACAAACCAGTCAGAAAATATGCCTTATATTGATATACCTCTAGATTTTGGATTTGATCCACAGGAACTAGAAGAGCAGGAAGATCTAATACAGAGGCAGAGCAAATCTAATCTCTTCATAAAACATATGAAGAAAATTAGGCAAGAAGATGTGAGATTTGCAGTGGCTTGCAATTACTGCAGCAAAGTATATAAGTGGCATAAATCTGAAAGATATGACACTTATCGGAAGCATCTTTTAGCTAAACATCCAGAAGCAGAGACCAGATCGAGGTCACAAACACAAATTCCTAGGTATGCTACTCCTAACCAACAATTATTTCGTTATACTGATGAACAAAATAGAGAAGAATTAGCAAGAATGGTAGCAGTAGAACACCTATCATTTAGTTTTGGTGAAATGGTTGGTTTTATTAATTATTATCGACGAGCATTAAACCCTGCTGCATGCCGTGTTCCTAGAACCACACTCACAGCAACTGTTAGGTTTTTGGTTGTTGTTGGCATATATTCCATATCAAAACGTGTTTATCTTGTAAATGTTTATGTGGTCATGTTGATGATGATACAAAGCTTCAAAGAAAGATTTGACTACGGTACATACAAGATGATGGCTTGCTAAGAGGAAATAAGCTTCATTGCTCATCAAAGGTAAAATCGACCTCATTCCTCTTACAAGGCATAGGCACACACACACAAATCATTCATATGTGTCCCTGCATTGTTGTGCACCATTTATATAACACATTCACATGATTTTGTATGCTCATGCATTGAACTCAAATGTTCATACATTTTAGAGTTGCATGTTCTAGGACTATGTCTAGGAAATGGCATTCATATGTGAACTTGTGTTTGTATGTTTGTGTTTCTTGTGTTTTGGACTTTAACATGGTCTTATTTGATTCCTTATTGAGTCCCGGTCATTTCGGTTACTCATACGTTAAGTTTCGAGTCCAAACGATGTAGCTACGCTACCTTTCGTTCTCATTCGTTGAGTTGTGTTCGTCGTCGTTTTCCGAGATGAATTCTCAACCATTTTTCAAAGTTTTTTAGTTTTTGTCATGCATGAGGGAGTCACGGTTCGTAATCTGAAAACGGATTCAAATTCGGAGTTCAGATGCCCGAATACGGCTGAAGAACGCGAGAGGTGCGCGGAGGAGGTTGCTCGGCCAAAAGGCCAAGCTAGATGGCCACGTGTGGACCACGTGTGCCACACGGCCAGAGCTCCTCTCTGGCCACGTGTGGCACACGCTGACCACACGTGGAGGTGGCTGATGGTCACTTTTGTTTTGGACAATTTTGCCCTTCTTCCATTCTTTTTAAATCTCTCCATTTCCCTCCATTCTTTTCTAAGAAGAAAAAGTGTGAAATCCCGTCTATGATTTTCTCCCAAATTTTCTCAACTTCCAAACACCATAACTTTCTCATACGGAGTTGGAATTGAGTGATTCAAGTTGGAGATTGTTCGTATTTGAGTCCTCTACCTTTTCCAAGTGGTTGTGCAGCTGTTTGATCGATTTTCTGACAGATCTCCTCAGAAAAACGAACCAGCTCTTGTAATTGAGGTAGGGTTCATAACTTTGTGATTTCATCTTTTTTAACCTCCAATTTGCTTGGGGTTTCTTCTTCTATATGTATATGTTTGTTTAGTGAATGCTATAGAGAAAGGTAGCTTCATAATCAATCTAATTGAATAGTCTAATTAGAGAGACATGTTGACTAGAATCTTTGATTCTTTGTTTTTAACATGATTGGGAGTTGTATTGTGATTAGATTGATATCTAGGATTGTTTGAGACTTGATTGATCAAGTTTATGATTAATAATCCTTTATATGTGACTTTGATCCATGATTGATGAAATCTAGGATTAGAGCCTTTATATGTGTTTTTAGAGATATTTAGGATTGATTTGTTTTTAACATATCTCCTATCTCTAAATCTTTGGCTAGAATACTTGTTGAATACATTGTGTGATTCTAGTATTTTTATGTATGTTCATAACATCTTGAACTTGTGCCTCATGTATATGTTTTGTTCAAGTGTTATTTTGTATGAATGAATCTAGTAGTTTTTTATGTGTTAATTGTATTCACATGCTCTAGGTTTTCATTCATGTTTTTGCATCTAGATTTATATTGCTTGTGTTTTCACATCTTTAGATCTAGTTGTTCCATGGAATGTATTGATCACATGTTCTATGTTGTTTTGATTGATTGCATCACTTGCATTCACATGATCACACTAGGAAGTCCTTGTAAAAGGCATGAAGTCTTGGCTAGAGTTGGGATGACTCGGATAGCCAAGCAAGAAGTCTTGCCTAGAGTCGGGAGGACTTGGATAGGTAAGCAAGAAGTCTTGTCTAGAGTCGGGAGGACTTGGATAGACAAGCAAGAAGTCATGGCTAGAGTCGGGAGGACTTGGATAGTCATGCATGGGAGGCTTTCTAGAGGCACGTGTGCCTTATATAGAGAGTTGGCTTATATATTGGTAGGCCCGGGTGTTTGGTTAGACATAGAGTCCGATAGAGCGGGGTACATGGGATGTGTATGCACTCTTGAGGAATTTCTAATCTTCCAACGATGTTGGTTTTGGTATGAGTTCCAATATGTGGTGGTTTACATCATTGAGGGATTTTGTATCTTCCAATAGGGATTGGGTAAACATAGACTCCACATGGGTTGGTGACTAGGATTGGTCATTTTGTGGAATTTCTAATTTACTTTCCAAGTATATATATAAGTACCCAATGGTTGTAATTCAACCCGTGGATGTTTCCTCCTTGGAGGTTTTACCATGTTAAAAAATCTCTTGTGTTAATTCTTCCTATCTCTCTCTTTTATATTTGTTTATGTATATGTTGTTATCTTATGACACATCAATTACTTGTGAAGTATATTGATACAAGATTTTGTATAGTGTGATTTGTAAATATATTCTTTTGATCATATTTGTAAATACATTTCTTTTGTATATTGTTTAGAATTTTATGTATAGCAATATTTGTATATACTTGTAATGATTGAACATATATTCATATACAAGTATTCTTGCTAATTGTTTTTTTTTTTTGTATTTTCTTTATACCTCATACAACATATTAATACTTAGACAATGTATGAATGATCACATGATAACTTGTCTTAGTATGATTCCGTGATGTTTATGTTGTATGTAAGGCTACCTTAAGGGACAAACGTAAGTTTGTTCAAGGGATTGAAATTAGGCGAAAAACCTATTCACCCCCCCTCTAGGTACGTCTTAAGCAATTTAACCTTGTTTTGTATACTTTCAGCAACACTTGAAAAGATTTATGTAAAAGAAAAAAAAAAGTTAGAAAGATTTTTTGAAAAATATAACGGTCGTGTTTCCGTAGACATATGGACTGACCATTGGCGATCGTATTCATACTTGGGTGTCACTTGCCATTTTATGGATGATGCATGGAATATCTAGAAAAGAATTCTTGCATTTACAGTTTTTGATGATGCACACATTGCTCATAATATTTTTAGACAACTTTGAATTATTTTTTCAGAGTATAAAATTGAAAAAAAAATTTTTGCAATTGGTTTTGATAATGCTTCTGCCAATACTGCTGTTATTCCATCTTTACTTGATTTATGCAAACCTTATCTCGGTGGTACATTTTTTCATCAAAGATGTGCATGCCATGTTTTAAATTTATGTGTTCAAAAAGGATTAGAAACTCTTGAAAATTTTGTTCTACCTATTAAAAAAGTCCTAATGTTTTTGTGGAAATATTCTTCTACAATGAATGCATGGGTAAGATATTGTAAACAAAATAGTAGACGTGTCGTTAGATTTTCTCGTGATGTTCCAACATGTTGGAATTCTACTTATAAATTGCTTGCTCAAAGTTATGACTATAGGGATTTATTAGTTTCTTTGATTCAATTTCATGTTACTCACCTTCAACTTTATCAATTACATTGGGATGCTTGTTATAACGTTTTCAATTTGTTAAAAGTCTTTCATAATGCTACACAAAATTTATCTGGTATTTATTATCCTACAACTCATTTATTTATTATTGAAAGTATTAATATTTCTGGTGCATTTTCTCATTATGAATCCGACATAGCAATAGGGGAAGCCGTTCATGCTATGAAGGTAAAATGGTTAGATTATTATGAGGAGTTTCCAAATATTTATTTGATTGCCATGGTTTTTGATCCACATTGTAAATTAGATAGTTTGTCTTATTATCTAAATGGTTATCCAAGGTTTAAAAATGGAATATGATGTTGATGCGTGTTATGATAGAGTTAAGAAATTATTGTATGATTTATATGATGAATATCTTACAGTTTATGGATCATCACTGAACTTAGATGTTACACATACACAATCTACATCTCAGCCCCCAACATCCTCCTCCTCCAGATTTATAGAGTTAGGGTATAGTCTGTTATCCAAAAAATCCAAAAAACCTAGATGTTCTTCTTCATCAAACACCGACAAGTATTCTGAGCTTGAATCTTATCTAAATACTCCTTTTGAATTTATAGAAGATACGTCAGGGAAAAAATTTGAAATCTTACAATATTGGAAAGAGCATGCAATGTACTATCCAATCATGGCTATGATAGCCAAAAATATTTTTTCAACACCAGTTTCTACGGTGGCAATGGAACAAGAGTTCAGCGCCGGAAGAAATATTCTGGATGAACAACGTTCTTACTTAACTCACAGATGCAAGTTTGTGTAGATGATTGGACGAAAGCACAATATAGACCAAGAACTTCAACAAGACCCAACATACGACTTCTTCAAAGACGACGAACCTGAAACATGAGCAGTGGGGCCGGAATAACAGATCTACAGAGTACATAGTACATAGTACAGATTACAAATGGCACCAAATATGCAATAAAAGGTAAGAGAACTACGTGGCATTTGATTCTTCTAAATCCCCCAAGAGGATACGTAGGCAATTTAATTGTGGTAAAAATTAAGTGCAAGGCTAATAACTTTACATTTATTTTTAGTTTTATTTTAATTTAATTTTGTAATTTGTCATTTATTTATTATCGAATTTCGGGTGACCTAATTCCCAAATACCCAATGAAATGTAATTTATAATTTGTCATTTTGTTTATTTTTATTTTTATTTAATTTTGTAATTTGTAATTTTGTTTATTTTTATTTTTATTTTATTTTGTAATTTGTCATTTTTATTTATTTTTATTTTAATATTTTATTTACAACTACAACTTACAATACAAGTATACAACTATACAAGTCTAAATTATTATTTTTTTTATTAACTGATGAGGTCGTTTGTGTACTCAACAAAATAGTAATAATATAGATTATGGTTGATTCTTGAAAACTCTTTTTAAGCCACTTAATCCTTTTAAAATGTGATTTGATAGCAAAATAGTGACCAAGTTCGTTCCACAGGGAATAGAGTGTTAATTAGATAAATTGACTAATCTTTGAACAATAAAGTAAATCATATTGTTTGATAGATGTGTGGTTTCTGAAACCACCAATGCTAACTACTCAAATGAAAATACACAAAATATGTTATGAAAAATAAAATACTCAACACCTTGATAAGAATTGTGATAAAATCAATTAATGAGATAGCTAGGGAATAGATCGATTAACAATTGAATGTGAGTAAGCTAACTAGCTACTTTAATGAGCCAATCTCAATATGCTAACCACTTAGAGGCTTAGATTAGTGGGGTTGATATACCCACCACTAATCTATCCTATCCAATGGGTTCTTAATCACACAAGGATTGTCAATCCACATATGAATATATAACAAATTACTCCACTCAAGATAGCAATCAACAAGTGATATACAAGTCAATTATAATGAATGAAATCTAATTAATTTGAATGAATATAACACATAAAAGATTCATTACAAGCTAAGCTAAACCCACAACCAATTGATCCTCAAATCTATCCCCTAGATTAGGGGTTTAGTTACACATATTTGCAATAAATGAAAAGAAGTAAATGATAAGGAAATAACCATTGGGTCACCTTCTTTAAGCTTGATCCTTCTTCTCCTCTATGCTCCTAGATGCAAGGAATGGAGGTTGAGGATATGTCTTGGAATGTGGGTGTTTTGGTGGAAAGTGACTAAGGATTTTGGTGGAGAAATGGTGAGATGAGGAATGATGTAGTGAAGTGATCAAAGTTTTGTGTTAAGGGTTGGATGGATTAGATGAGTTCAAGGAGAGAAATGGAGGATGAAGAATAGTGTGCCATGGATGATAGAGCTAGATCTCAGATTTTGTTCTCTGTGTTTTTCTCTGATTTTTGTGATCCATTTGAAGATGGAGGGACGTTCTATATATATGCACTCTTGGACATGTACTGATAACTGCTTGATTCGCTGAGGTGGAGCCTTGGTCGCTATTTGGTTGCTATGGCGACCCTGGTGCGTAAAACGGTTAGAAGAGAAGATCGCCACGAAAACCATCTTTCTCACTATTTGGCAAGTGCGACCATGAGTATTTTGTGTAGAGGTCGCCACTTGCACCTCTAGGTCGCCATGGCGACCATAAGTGGCGACCATGCAAATGTGAGGAGGTCGCCACTTGCAACATCAAGGTCGCCATGGCGACCCTAAGTGGCGACCATGCCTTGAGTGCACTAGGTCGCCATTTGCAAGGGAGGTCGCCATGGCGACCCCACCTGGTTGATTTGGGGACTTTCTGTCGCCATGGCGCCCAAGTGGCGACCTTCTGATGTCTTTGGAGAATCCTTTGTCGCCATGGCGCTCATGTAGCGACCTCTCATGTCCAAGTGGAGAAAATGCCCTGTTCCTTCCCATTTGTGAGACATTTTCACACAAGTCCTCCACTTTCATCTCAGTTGCTTCTGAAACCTAATAAAACCGAAACACTCAATTTAACAACATTAAACACGGGGAAATGCCCGAGAATCAAGCTAAAAGAATCGGAAATGAGGGCCAAAATCATACCAATTTTGGCTTGATCATTAACAAAGGAAAAAAAAAGGGTTCAAAATCGCTGGTTTCACCAATCCATAGAACCGGAACCGCCGGTTCGAAACCGAAACCGGAACCGTGCCAGGCCTACACAATAGCTAGAACGCCCTACATTTAAAACAATATCATTTCTAAACTTATTTCTTACATCTCTCATAAAATTGTATTTATATATTTGAGAATACTAACAGATCGACGCATAAAAAGCAATGATGAAAAACTTAGTACTAAGTTGAAAAATGAGCTCACAAAATTCATCTCTGTCAACTTCGACACTTTATATTACTATTTCAGGATTGACAGGTTGTACTCCGACATCTACGAAACGAGTATCTACTCTCAACATTCTTATTTGACAAACAAATGCTGAGAGTCGGGGGGTGGTGGGCACATCACTGGATAAAAGAAAAATATCGACTGAACGCATGTACGCGATTATCTTATGTAAGCTGTCGACTAAACGCTTGTACGCGATTATCCTATGTAAATTATCGACTTAACACATGTATGCGATTATTGTCGACTGAATGCATGTACGCGAGTATTCTATAAATAACGCATGTACGTGATTATTGTTGATTGAATGCATGTACACGAGTATTTTATAAATATGTTGACCATGTTTCTATTCTCAATAAGAAAATTCTATACGGTCGTGTCGACCAATTTATGTATGAACATAAATTTATAGGCTTATTTCATTCAATTATTCAATCTTTTGTGCAAACCCCATTATATGATGGTCGTGTTGTTTCCACATTAAATCAAGTCAATCTGTATGCAAAATTATCAAAAGCATGCAACAAAACATTTGAAGGGTCGAGATGACCAAAATCATCCACAACAAATAGTTAAGGTCGAAGCGACCAAATCATCCATAGTTACAGAAGATTAAAAATATGACAAGATAACAAGAGTAAGAATGAAAAATAAAGCATCAATTGACAGATGGATCAATGATAGGCGGATCGATAGTAGGTGGATCGACAACAGTAGCATTCATCTCTTCGACGTTGTCGAGGATTGCATTTTCACCAAGTGATTGTTCTTCTCTTTCTCCAGGCGAGGACTCTTCCAGTATCCACATTTCTTCATAAGTGTCAATCATCTCTTGCATATCGACACTGTTCCACTTGGTATGTTCACCAGAGAGATAGTCTTTGTAAGGCTCTGCCTTCGCCTTGCATATTGCTGCAGATGCAATCAATGACAATTGTTCTTTCAGATCGGCAACGAGACGCTGCTGCTCAACAGCGGTCGCACAAGCCTTGGTCGACTCCTCAGATTGTCGATCCCTCTCTGCTTTCACCTCATTTAGCTCTTTTTTAAGAGCTAAGTTCTTGCGCTCAAGCTCTTCAGCAACCTTGTCAACCTTCGCTTTTTCCACCTATAAAACGTCGTTCATTTTCCTTAGCTTCCCACACCTGTCACTGACTACTTTGTACCTCTCATGTAGATGCAGCTATGCCTGCAGAGCTTACACAATAAAGAGAAATCGTATAAGACAAACAATATATTTTCCTAAATCTAAAGGAGATCAGATACAACAAATCACCTAGAAAATTGAAAGGATTGTTGTGTCGAACACTTCTTTAGGCTTTTTTGCTTTCAAAAATTCCTCGTCTGTTGAAAGGAGACATTCAGTCGACTTTTTCAAAAATGCAGTCGGCTCTTTAAAGGAAGATAGCACCGTTGAGTCAGGTTCAGAGGTAGCAGTCTGCTTCTTCGAGCTCGGCTTGGCTCGGCTCAACTCGACTCTTTTTCCCACGGTCGACAGTCGAATCTCTTTTCTGTTTCTTTCTCGTGGGAGACTGCTAAGGAGATGAAACATACACGTGCCCGGATGACATTGTAGTTCCCTCTTTCGACTTGTCTGCCACCTCATTCTTTTTGGTCGCTGCAGCTCTCTTCTTGGCCAAATCCTTACAATAATGCTTCAGAGCGTCGGCTTCATTCGATATGTTTAGCTTTGCGCTCGACATCGACGTCACTACGAAACGACGTTCAATGTCAGCTACAAGCGACAAGAATTTCATTCGATATTGGAGTATTTCGAAACTCCTCCTAATGCATACATACGACATGAAGTCCTTTACATGAGGATAGGGCTCCCGCGACTTATTTAGGGTCGACCATCTCCATAAACTGCTAGGCCTAAGTTTACCTTCTAAAAACAACACTTTACAACTCCTGTCTTTTTCTGGAATGTTTAACTAAATTTCAGTGCGCCTAGGAGCTACGTCGCACGATGGTTTGGGTTCCACACCCTTCGTTTCTACAAAAGCAATTACTCATCAACGAGTAATTTAAATAAAAAAAAAGGGTATATAAAAAAAATAACTAGCTAAATGACAATTGGCAAGTATTACTCACCAAACCGATTCCAAATACGCTGGTATTGATATTGCGACTCTCCCCAAGAACCGTCGATTGGAGGACCTCTAGCAAAGAAATAGGCATCCTTCCAATGACGATCATTCGTCGTAGTATCAGTGATGAGTTGATGTTCCCTAT
Organism: Acer campestre; assembly: GCA_954870605.1. NCBI lineage: Eukaryota > Viridiplantae > Streptophyta > Magnoliopsida > Sapindales > Sapindaceae > Acer > Acer campestre. Next base: position 16,986,112 of record OX940799.1, on the reverse strand, counting down.
TCCTAGGTATCAACATGTAACGACCTTTGTCGATTACGTGTTCCTTCAAGTAATAGTTATGAATGAGACATCTTATTCCAAATTTTATATTGCGTCTCTTGTTGAGAACTCCCAAACTCAGCAGTATCCTCCAACTATTTGGCATCAATTGGCCATGAGCAATATCGTAATAGAGTAACATTCATCGAACCAGCTGAGGAACTGGAAATCTGAACCCTAAACAAAGAGTATACTTGTAAAAACATGTCCACCCTGGTATGTCCCAGTCTGCTCGCTCATGTTCTTTGGGTGCACGTAGTTCGATGTCATCAGGGATGCCATAAATTACCCTCAAACTATGCAAGTTTCCATCAGAAACCAAACTAGCCTGACTCTCTTCCAGAATACCTAGAGGGCAGCTAGAAGTAGAAGCCTCTGATGTATCCACATATTCCGGGAACTCGACCCTCGACGCAATAGCACGTACACCACCCTACCTAAGTATATTCACCGTATTTATAGCGACGACATTTGACGGATCCTCTATCGTAACCTGTTGATCTACATCTACCATCCCGCTATCGACTCCATCAACATCATTTTTCCCCTCGCTTGGAGTTCAATCAAAGCGTGGGTCAGAAATTGTATCATCGCTCGACATGATATTTCCTAAAACTGGCAGATGCAAAAAAAATGCACAAGTCAGAAACTAATGCACTACAATCACAACCTAGAGTTTCTAAGATCAAAACTTAGGGTTTTCAGCAAAAACGAATCAAACTTTGGAGGCCAACCTAACCCTACAGTTTCTACCGTCCTAAAGTCGATCAAATAAAATACTCATCTACCATAGTCGCGTCATGTGAACAATCAAGTATAACAATAGATCAAGCACTAAAGATATAATCGAAATGCAGCAAAAAACGTCATCAAGAACAATAAAGAACAACAGACGCAGTACAAAACACAAATTCCAGAAAAGAAAAATGATGTCTTTACTAACCTTGAAGAAGAGTTTTTGAAGAAGAAGCTTCCAAAATCCACAAAGAAATGGCAATACCTGCTAAAACACTGAAAGAGAAGATGTGGAGGAAAGAAAGACAGAAGTAAGCGTTTTGAAGGGTCGCTGTAAAAGTGACTCGAAGAAATGGAATGGTTTACTTATAAACCAACTTTTAACCACACTTGCCACGTGTCAACGCCCCTTCAATTACCAATTAACCAAGGTAACCCAGATAACCATCCATAATGATGGTTTAAGGTTTGAAATTTGAAAATATTTTATCTCGGGTAAAGCAAGCGTGCCAAAATTAAATGCATCTGACGTCACCCTAGGGTACTGAAACGAAAGGCGTCTTTTCGATTTGACCTTTGATCAAGCAAGCTTCACTACTCAAAACACTCATCGAACGACCTTCGATACCTGATGTAGTTTAATCGACTAAGTTATTGAGCAAGACTACTCAAGCTGGAGCGCTCGACAATGGTCAACTCAATGAAAATCACTCTCTACTTCGTTAAAAACTCTTTAGAGAGTGTGGGACAAACTGTGGTAGCCAAAAATGGTCAAGAGGCCCAAAGTTAAAAACCTAGGCCTTTTTTGTAGATGACCTAAACCCATAATAGCATAACGACCCAATATGAAGGTTAACTGTAGAGCTTGATCTTGGAGGGACCAAGTCAGTGGTCAGTGGTCAGTGGTCAGTTGTATTAGGTAGGTGGTTGTGGGAGAGATTTTCTCCTGAAATCTCGCCTACAATCAAATCATGATTAGGTGAACGTTGCAAATGAACCCCTATAAAAAAACGAGGCTTTTCTCTACAGAATGCCCCTGAAAAATTCTGAACTAAAACCAAGCTATTTAGCATCTCGAGATTCTGTGTATATTTATTCTGGCTACCGGAATTCAATTTGGTTTACAATTACCACAAACAATTGCTCAGCCTAAGCATACCTAGGCTAAGAATCTAACCTCATCTTCATTATTTCATTTTATCTATATTTTTGTGCTTGTTCTTTTTGCAGGTCAAAGAAGAAGATAGCTACACAAGGTCGACCAACCAACATTTATTGAAGGTTTATCGAGGAAACGACAACCTCCAATCAACAGACTCAACCAAGTTGCTTTGGGCCTAACATAACCCGACCCGATCCACATCGTTTGTAGATCAACCACCTACAAATATAATCACTATAAAAATTATACCATTAGAAATATTTTATTGAGATCTTTCAACTGAGTACAACATTGACTATATTTTAATTATTTTTTATATTTTAACAATGAATTAATAAATATTTTAATTCAAAATAAATGTTTTCAAAACATCAATTTTTATATGTAATTAACATATATCATAATAATTAACTATAAATAATTCATTAAAATAAAATATTAACATTAACATCTCCCATAGTGCAAATCTTTCTCCATAATTCTAGTCTATTTGCGTCCTTTGTAAATAATACTAGGTCTAAAAAATATAAATGTTAAAAAATTATTTCAAAATCATTACATGTAAAAATAGTTAGGTGTGGATAATTATAAAAAAGATTAGAAAAATTTTGGTGTAATAAAAGTGAGTATATTATCTAAAATAATAAAGAGAGAACAATTTTATTAAAGAAAGTTTGAAAAATATTAATATTTTATTATTTGAATATTGTAAAATGGAGAAAGATTAATTAGTAAATTTATGGAGATGGAATATTTAAAGAATATTATTCCATTTTCAGTCTCCAAAATGGAGAAAATTTTAGAGAACCATTAGAGATGGCCTAATATGATGCATTAGTTTAATTCTAGATCGGCAAATCATAACAAGCAAAAGATTTTTATGCGGAAAACATAATTATAAAATAAAAAAGATAAAAGATATTCATATGATTCTATTCTAATATGATGCATTAGTTTAATTCCATGTCACATATAATCATATAGTCACCATACATTTAGACATTTTTCTTCTGTACATACAGTCAGTCATATACAAAGCAACAAACTTACATATCAAATAAATTCATCACCTTCCTAAATAAGTTTGACAATAAACCAGAAATCACTGATTAGATGATAATGTGATCTATCTGTCAATGATTCTTTGTCTAGATTTAAGTTTTGACATTTTCTTGATTATAATTGTCATAGCCATGAATCGATTAGAATCGTTTTTCAATCTTCCTTATTTTGACAGCAAAATATGTTCTGATATGTCCGTCGGATAACCCCAAGGGGTGGAGCCGCTAGTCATTGGGGCGAGCCGTAAACTCGGACGTCTTTAGTTCGATCCCTGATAGTCACGTTTCTCTTGAATTCATTAGAGGTTTATCTAGCTATTAACTTTAAGGCCTCGTGGGATTAATCGAGGTGTGTACAAATTAGCTCAAACACCTACGGATACCAAAAAAAAAGAAAAAAAAAAGAAAAAAAAAAAAAAGATAAATCCGTCGGATGAAATTAAGATATGTCCCGAAAAATGTTGAAAAGCTAAAGGTGTTTGATGAAAAACTTGACGGCAAACTGGCAAAGCTTTAATGGAGAGACATTTTCATTAATACTATCTTAGCTGTCAGCTAGTGAGTCAAATGTCATTATTATATTATTTTAGTTGTTAGTAGAGCTGTAGAGTTAGCTGCAGATGTTGCTTGTGGGTTTTGTTTAAAGATTGCTTTTTAGATTTTGTTGTAAACTTGTAATCATGTATGTCATGATTCAGTTTATATAATGACCGGTTCAATTTCATTTCAATCAACTCCACTCAATCAATACAGAAAGTATTTACTGATTGGTTGTTGTTCACATTTGGTATTAGAGCCTTGTGAGTGTGTGAGTGACTAAGACCGAGTGTGAGAGACACATTATGCGTAGAGGTGACTGCGATTCGGTTCGAAACAAACTGCACACTATTTTAATCGAAACCGGAATCTAACCAGAACCATTAAGGTTTTGGTTTTGGTTTTGGTTTAACATTTCAATAAACCAGCATGAACCGGCGGTTCTTAGCCGGTTTGCAACCATCGGTTCATGTATTAAATAATATTTCTTTTTGAATTATTTATTTATTTATTTTAAAGTATTACAAGTTACAGGTATTACAATGGGACTGTCGGGACCCATCAAGATAAGACAATATATATACGGCTCGAATAACTACTCTCACAAACCGAGAGAAAACTCTCCACTCATGCTTTTAAAATGTGTATGGTGGGACTCGAACTCCTCACCGTGGTGTGGAAGGGAGGTGCACTACTATCCCTACTAAGAGGTGATGTGCGAAATGTTAAATTTTGAATTCATAAACTGTTTTTTTTTTTTTTTTTTTTTTTTTTTTTTTTTTTTTTTGAAGTATTACAATAATTCCGGATTTTATTGGGGAGGAGAGACTCGAACATACAATATCATGGTGTACGTGTGAGGGGCTTTACCACGTGAAAATTGCCAAAACTGACCACATATATTATAGGAATTTTTTTTTTTTTTTAACTACAAACAAAATTTTATTTGTTTATAACCACTTTTTTGAGAACTTACAGGAAAGCCCTCATATAAAAACCCCAAAATCAGCTCTCTCTCTCTCTCTCTCTCTCTTTTCTTTCTTTCTCTCTCCTCTGGTCACTTTCATCGATTTGCCAATCTCTCTCTGATCTGTCTCTTGCCAGCGTGATGGAGGGTCGCTGGGCGTCGGCGAGCCTCGTGCGGCAGCGATAGCGCACAGCGCTATTGGCTTCGAGAAGCGTTGTGCGACAGCGCTTCATGAATCCAACAACGCTGTGCGCTGTCGCTGCCGCTTGAGGCTCGCCAACGCCTTCGCCGACGCTCGGTGACTCTCCATCACGCCGGTGAGAGGCAGATCGGGGGGAGAGAGAGAGAGAGAGGTAAATGAGAGAGATCAGAGGAGAGAGAAAGAAAATTTGGGAAGAAGACATCAAGTTTCACATATTCCATTTTTGACATGTTTTCAAGTTTCACATATTTCATTTTAGGTATGATTTCAAGTTTCAAATTTTATTTTAGTCATGATTTCAAGTTTCAACATTCAAGTTTTTAGCCATGATTTCAAGTTTGAGGTTTTTTTTTTAAAAAAACTAATCTCAAGGGCATTCTAGTAAATTACGGACACACAGTGAAATTTTTTTAAAAAGTGGTTATTAACAAAAGTTTAATAATTCCTATGGTTATTTATGATTTTTTCTCCTTTACCACCGGATCAACCTCATCTTGTCTGAATTTTTTTTTTTTTTTTTTTAAGTAGCTTAGATAATTTAGTTGGGTTTTCAAACCCAATTAGCCCAATTTCACAAATCAATTGGTGCAAGCCCAACTGGACCACCAAGCCAAGTCAACTCACACCCATATAAGCCCAAGTGCACCCCTTTCTTGTTCTAAACACACCCAAATAATTCAACCCATGAATGATAAATCACTTTGACACATTATTTAGGTTGGGTTTTGGACTAATTTTTTGGATTGTTTAACATTAGTGTAACAATAACACCCTTGGTTAGTTTCTACAATTAAATATTTTTATCTTCCATATCATATATTATAAATAACAAGAAGACAAATTTACAGTCTGTTATAGTAAAAGGGGTTTTTTGTTTTGAATTAATAGTAAAAGAGTTTTTAAAAAGATAATAATACTGGGTTTCATTAGATATCTATTTGTAAAATAAATAAATAATTGATTAAAAAGAATTATGAAAGGGGCATTTTTTAGGCGAATAGAAACAAATTATACAGATGGGCTTCATCCTTCATAGGTCAATCAAAAGATGAAAGAGAACAGCTCATCAGTAGGGGGTGGGCGAGGGGGCACATTGGGATGGGGGTGTTTTGGGGGAGGCTCCCCTGCCCCACCCCCGTCCCCCATTTTGCCATTTTCAATCATAATATTTTTCAATTTGAGATCAGGAATTTAGAATTTGGGATTCAAAATTCGATCATTCAAATCATTCGATTTATCCTGTCTCGATATCCAATCTAATAAATAATATAAAATATATAATTGATTTAATTTAATACAAATAACTATAGTAATATATATGGGGAAATGGGTAAAGAGTAAATGAGTAATAGAATTAAAGTTTTTTTTTTTTTTTTTTTGGTAAGAAAATAAAAGTAAAAATATATAAATATATAAAGTAATGCTACATTGCCCAAAGGATGTGGCAACATTGTAGACCATTCATTTAAATCATGAAATGAATGGTCTACAATGTTATCATATCCTTTGGACACCCAATTTGGACAATATAGCATTACTCAAATATATACGGGGAAATGGAAATCCACCTCCACCTATATTTAAAGAAGAGTAATGCTACATTGCCCAAATTTGGTGCCCAAATCTGGTGCCCAAATGATGTGGCAACACTTTTTAACCATTCATTTAAATTGTATTAGATTTGTATTATTTAAATAAATGGCTTAAAGTGTTGCCACATCATTTGGGCACCAGATTTGGGCACCAAATTTGAGCAATGTAGCATTACTCTTTAAAGAAATGGTGGAATGGAAAAATGAGGAATGAGACACCCACCCCCATTTAGGTTTTGAGGGCATTGCCCCACCCGCACCCTCAAACCCCATTTGAGGATAAAATTTACCCCCAGATAATGGTGAGGCCTTGCGGGTATGGCACTATGGCCCCATAGGGGAAATGCCCATCTCTACATCAGAAATATCCGAAGGAGCGAGGACCATGTGATTTAATCTCCGACAATTGCGTTTGGATGCCCACATCAGCCCAGGTGCATGTGCAACACGGTTTTGTGGTTCCCCACATTCCTTAACTGTCACTGGTCAATTAGATTAGGAGAAAAGATTAGATATTTTATTCAACAAAATTTAATGGTCCTACTTAATGGAATCCTACTTTCAGAAAGAAAAAAAAAAATTCCAATGCTAATCTGAAATCCTAACGAAAGAAAGGAAACTTAATAAATACGTAAAAATCGTAAGGAATCAAATTTCCTTTCAATTTCGATTAGTAAAGGTGTAAGAATTGTAACCGAAATCTCAGTTTACATTAAACAAAATATGAGTCATGAGTCTAACCAACCAAAACTTGACAAAATAATGTTTTTAAGTCCATTCAACAAGAAATCGTCTTCTTCAACTCCCTTGCTCCTTTTACCGGTCAAAGCATCTATCTTCTCCATCTTCATTGCCAGTGACAGCTGAAATTTTATATAAGTTAAAATTGAATACCAGCATACAGCAGCCAAATCTTTTTTCTTTTTTTTTTTGGGTTTGAATCATCTTTGAAACTTTCTCATCAAAAATCAGCATTAGCCTTCCAAAAACAAGAATTTTTCAGCTCAAAACTTTGAAAAAAAGAAAACAATCCCTCCTCCATATTGAGGAACCCAAGATTGTCTTGTGTTGTGTTGACAGATTTGAAGATGGATCAAGACAGGATTGAAGCTGAAGCAGATTCTGATGAGACTCTGTCTATAATAAGTGACTCATCTTCTCAGGAGGAGAATAGCATAATAAACACAGGAAAAAGTGAGCCAAAGAACACAATGAAGTGGAGATCAATCAAGCTCTCAAGATTACCAAGCTTTGGATCATGTATCAGACCACAAAAATCCCCATCAACTAAATCTCCAAACTTATATTCTGGTTATGCAGCGAGTTCAGAACAGTCAACACCAATTGCAATGCCAGATGCATCTCCCAATTATACGAAAGCTACAAACTGTTCAGATGCCAAGAAGGAGAGTCTTCTTCAGGCAAGCTTTCGAATTCTAATTTTTTTTTTTTTGTTGGGTAGCAGTTATGAGATTCAAGTTGTTTGAAACTATATGATTTGCATTTATTGAGCAGGAATCAGCAGGAATGTTAACAAGGCGTTCTAGTTTCAAGTCCAAGAAGAGTCTGACTAGAATGTCTAGTAAGAAAAAGATGATGAAGAAAAGATCAAACAAGGTTGCAAGTTTTGAAAGCTCAGGATCATCTACAATGGAGGAGAGTGCTCAACATGATCAGCCTTCTGTTGTTTTACGAAGTTATCTGGAGGCGGATTTTCAGGCAAGTCTTTCTAATTCTGAATGTAGTGTTAGTAGCAATGATCAGAATAGAAAAGATGCAAATTATTCAACCTCAGATTCTTCTGTAAGAGTTTTGAAAAAAACATCTAGTTTGCGACCTCAGAGGATCTTAACGAAAACAGCTAGTTTAAAATCCAAAAGGCCTACTAGGAAGAAATGCACACAAGTTTCTGAGATTCCAGACTCGAATGTAGAGAGACCTACGTGTTCTTCAACTCTCAAGGACAATAAGTTTCCTCACCAAGTTGAGGCTAAGACAGGAGGAGGAGAATCTGGAGGACATTCTGCGATGAAAGTTTGTACATATACTTACTGTTCTCTTCATGGTCATCGCCATGGCAATTTACCCCCACTGAAGCGGTTTGTATCAATGCGAAGGCGTTTGCTGAAGAAACAGAAGAGCATGAAACCAGAAAGTCGCTCAACTGCAAAGGCGAAACGTTCTACTAACAGAAGGATAGGAACTCAGACCAGTCAGATAGTCTGTAATGGAGATTCTGCAGATAAAGAGGCAATCCAAGACAACCTAGCAAACTCTCCGGTTACTGAAAAGTTATTCGAACCTGGGTTAAACAGAGCAGGACGTCATAGTGGAGAAGAGAAACATATGGGTGATTGTGAAAATCTTGCTGAGACACTGCTTGGTGAAATATCATCACACCCCCATGATGTGAGTTTTGAACAACACAAAACTAGTGATTCTCTCACAGCCAAACCAGACACTCAGGTGGCATTTTCAGCAGTCCAGGAAACAAGTGAGGAAGGGAAAATTGCCACATCCAGCACTCGCAGTAGAGATGATGAGCCCATTCTCAGTGTTGATCATCATAAATTCACCAAGACCAGTTTACCGGAGCTCAAAGATTCCAAACAATGTGATAATCTCTCCTTGAAGCTTGATGGCATTGTAAGCTCCAGCAATAAGGAAGTTCCGATGGATGTCATAGTTTGCCAAGAAGCCAATGGAGATAGCACAGCAAGTTCGAACTTGGAAGTTTTCAAAGACAACTCCGAGTCAAACATAGAAGTTCTGGCTGCCAGTAGTACAACCAGGGTAACTGGTAAAGAAAATAATGAAATTTTTAAGCCAGACAACACTTTTCTTGAAGGGAATTCACCAGCTGGAGACTCTACGCTGAATTCTACCACTGATGAACCACACAAAATTCAGATGGAGAATCGAAAGTATACGGGATTCTGGGGCCTGATATATCAGCATATGAAATCAGGTATCACTGAAGAAGTAGAAACTGATCTACCTCTGGATGGCAAGGACAAAGAAGAACAAGTTAAAGATGACAATGCATTGCTTCAGAAGCAAGAGTCTGTCTCTTGTCAGAGTCTTTCTGGAACAGATCAGAATATTGGTATGGGAGAATGTGTCGCAGGTGACCAGAAGTTTGAGCTTTGGCAGAGTGATGCTGTTAAGCTGGTACAAGAAGCATTTGATAAGATCCTCTCAGAAATTCCAGACAACTCGGCTGACAATCAATCAATTGGTAGTGACATTACTTCAGAGGACCTCTTAGAGAAGAATCACAGTGATGGTGGAGAAAGGAGCATCACAAGTTCCTTTGAGTGTACTAAAGAGAGTGTAAAACAAATTCCAGAAGAATCAGAGGTCGAAGCTGTCGACGTTAATAGTAAAACCTCTGAAGAAGAGAAAGCAGCATCAAAACAAGAAAACAAATCTAGCCAGCAAATTTCCAAGAATTGGAGCAACCTCAAAAAAGTAATTATCCTAAAGAGATTTGTTAAGGCACTGGAAAAGGTGAGGGACTTCAATCCTCGGAAGCCACAATTCCTACCAGTGGATCCTGATCCAGAAACAGAAAAGGTTAATCTGAGACATCAAACAGTGGAAGAGAGAAAAAATGCTGATGAATGGATGCTCGATTATGCCCTTCGACAGGTTATTTCTAAACTAGCTCCAGCACAGAAAAGAAAAGTAGATATGCTTGTACAAGCTTTTGAAACAGTCACTCCACCAACAGATATTAAAACTCGTCTGAGATTCAATGCGGAATCTTCCTCTCTTGCAACTCCAGTTCAAGCCTGTACTGGTTCCCCCATTCAACTTGGTGAGCAAAAGAAGTTCAGATCACTTGGCAAAGCACCATATCTGGAAATGAGTTTCAAAGACACCCCAGATGAAGTCAGCAATATCTCTACTGCAAAGCGGCATATTCCAGGGACATGTTCTGATTGTGGTAATACAGAAGTGGACATGACAGCTTCTGAATCCGCCCAGACAAACGTGGAGGATGAAGAAACTGTTGCTTTCAATCTTGAGAAGGACAATAATTCCATTCTCAGAGATGATCAGCCTGATTTGGTCCATGATTCAGAAATTCCAGAAGTCAGCAAAGAAGTAGTTTTGATCCATGATTCAGAAATTCATGATTGTGATTTAAAACTCAACAGCAAGAAGTTGGAGACAGGTAACTTAATTGATGCAGATGGTGAACAATTATGGGAACCTAAGAGTGAGCTATCATCTATAGTTAGCAGCATGGTCTCCTCAGCTTCATTTTTTGAACTGTCAGAGGAACCGATGGCAGCTTGTGTAGGAGAAGCTAATTCAAAACATGAAGTCCTCCAAGAATCTCGACCTCATGACACCATTGATATGGTTAACTTAATTGATGCAGATGGTGAACGATCACGTGAGCCTAAGAGCGAGCTATCATCTATAGTTAGCAGCGTGGTCTCCTCAGCTTCATTTTCTGAACTGTTAGAGAAACCAACGGCAGCTTGTGGAGGACAAGCTAATCCCAAACATGAAGTCCTCCAACAATCTTCTCCACGAGAAGAATCTGATCCCCATGACACCAATGACACGGAGCCAGAATACAAGTTGGAAAAACAGAAAAACATGAGGCTCTGGTACCTAGTATATAAGCACATGGTATCAAGCAGTGCTGAAGATGGAGAGCACCCACTTGAGGGTGCAGACAAGGAAGAACAGGGGGGTGCTGAAAAATTGCTTGGAACGGAAGATGCTGATTCTTGTAAGGATTCTTCAGAAATGAATCATAAAATGTTGATGGACAATCAAATTACAAGCAGCCAAAAAATTGAATGCCAACATATTGAAGCCATAAAGCTCATAGAACAAGCGATCGATGACATTCCTCTTCCAGAAATCCAAGACTCAACTGAGGATCAATCAATTCCAGGCAACAAGATCTCAGAACAGGATTTCCAAAAGAAACACGGTGAAAGCAGTGAAATTTCCCTCTCAAATTCTTCTGACTCTGCTGAAGATAGCTTTAGAGAATCCAACAACACAAAAGTAGAGCAAGGTACAACACTGGATCCAAAAGAAATGTGGCTCCATTCTAATAACATTAGTTCCCTGGAAGAATCAGAAACAGAACTGAAATTGGTAAATACTTCTAAGCCACAAACTCAGAAGAGCTGGAGCAATCTGAAAAAAATGATCCTCCTTAAAAGATTCATCAAGGCATTGGAAAAGGTGAGGAAATTCAACCCAAGGGAGCCACAATATCTGAGCTTGGACTCTGACTCAGAAGCTGAAAAAGTGAATCTAAGGCCTCAAAACATGGAAGACAGGAAAAATGCCGAGGAATGGATGCTTGATCATGCAATTCAACAGGTTGTTGCAAAATTAACTCCAGCTCGGAAAAGAAAAGTGCAGCTGCTCGTAGAAGCTTTCGAAACAGTCACTCCCAGTTTGGAAGTCAAAACCCATCAACGGCACAGCACAGCAGCTTCTCCTCATCCAAGACTCATAAACGTTTAAGATAGTTCATAAGGTAAGAGCACAGACTTTCCCGTCTTTTCCTTTTCATTTACCTGTTTGTAGGTGAGAGACTAGAATCCCATAACTGCAAAAGAAGAAATTCATAAAGACACACAAGAATAAGCTAAAGCCCTTGAAAGAAGAAACTCATATCAATATGCAGAATCAAGTATCATTGATAGACAAGTCAATCACTTAATGCTTCTAATCTAAAATTAATCATCTCAGATATTTCCACAAGCCAAAAAACTAGAGCTGCCATAATTAGATGATGAACGGAAGAAACAATCGATCAATGTGTGTTGTTATCGACATTATAATCTAACGATACATTTTATCTATGCTGACAGAGTCTCTTTGTTCTTCATTTGATCAATGTGCAGAAATAGCAGCAAGCAGTTATTGTGAATGATCATTTGGGATGGCTCTCTAGCAGTGGTCTCTGGAGGAAAAATGAATCAACCCTGTTGCTATCTTATTAATTATTTAGGAGAAAAAAGCAGATGTGTGTCACAGTTCTACAGGGATTGTAAGATGAAAACCAAATTTTGCTCTTTTGTAAATCAAAAAGCTTTATCTGATGGTACAGCTTTTTTTGTTTTGGGAAGCTAGAAAATATACACATCAATTAGTAAAAAGAATGGTGAACTGATAAGAGAATTGGTATTTTTAGATCAAGGAAAATGAATAAAAGATTACATAAATGATTCTCTGACCTTGAACAGCAGAAATTGTCAGTGAAGCTACTCTGAGGAAACAAAAAACAAACAAAGATCAATTACTCCTGTAAACATAATTATCAGCAATTTTACTCTTATCTTCACATACACATACGGTGCATAATCTGTTTTTCCTTTTTCTTTGTTTTCTGAGGAAACAAATAATATTATGGATCACCTAAACAATCTAAATAAAAGAATTCAAAACCAATCGTGATCACAAATGATGAATAACAGCAGTAGTAGTCTCACTCTGTATAATGAACCAACATTTTCAAAATCAAGAAAGCAAAGAATCAGCTAGCGGAGTAGAGTATCCCCACCGCCCTATTCGAATTGAAATAGATATTCTGTCAACAAAATGAAACCAACTTCATAACAGTTCACAAATTATTCCTGTCATGAGCTGCAACTGCAACTAGGGAGTCAAGAATGACGTAGCTAAAGAAAGCATTTCATTATGCAGAACTCAACTATGAAAACTAGTTCCATTCAAGCTTCGTTAAAATAAAATTACAAAGGCTACTAATAAAACATTTTAGATGCCACAAAAAACAGTTTCAAGGGAAAATAAAAAACAAACAAAAAACACTAACAACATTTCATCTACTCATCATCTGAGTCTTTGCTCTTCTTTTTCTTCTTTTTCTTCTTCTCACTTTTATCAGCTCCATGATCATTTTCGCCATTCTCAACACCACCTTTTGTCTCCTCAGCTTCTTTGTTTTTCTTCTTCTTTTTCTTCTTCTCAGACTTGTCTGTTTCGGGTTCCTTCACCTTCTCAGTCTTTTCCATTTCTGCAGTTTCTACGTCACCATCCTCTTTATCCTTCTTTTTCTTCTTCTTCTTCTCTTTCTTATCGACCTTTTCTTCTTTCTCAACTTCCTCAACCTCTCCAACTCTAGCCTTCTTGGAAGGCAAAGGAGCAGTACCATCAGTGATCTCATCAGATTTGCGCTTACGCCCCTCCCCATCTTCATCATCCTCAGTTTTCTTCTTTTTCTTCTTTTCTTTCTCCACCTTAGCAGGCTCTTCTTTCTCTGCAACAGCCGGTTCAGTTGCAGCTGCAAGGCTTGCAACCACTGAATCGCCACCAGTAGGCAAAACCACATTTCTCATCCACTCTTGAGGTGTCTTCTCAGTCGGCTTCCCATGCTTATCCAACTTTCCTTCTGCAATCAACTTCTTCTTCATCGAAGCTCTTGGTCCCAACCCCCATTTTCTAGGGTAAGTATCCCTATCCATAACCACCCTCTTGATCTTCGCAACCACACCATGGTCACAAGTAGCGATCACAGCAGTAGTCATCTCTGCAATCCCCAATGCAATCGCCTCCCCTTTCGTAGTCATCAACACAACTTCCTCACCAACCTCAATATCATTCTCAAACCTCAACAACCCAGGAATCATCAGCTTAGCACCATAACATATAGCATTCACGGTACTATCCTTGACGACCAACCTCTTATAACTAGTTAAAAGCACCTCGAGAGGCATAATCACCCTCCTCAAATAAGTCTCATCTCTATAGTTATCATACAACCATTGAGCATCCATCACATCATGCATGGTCACCATATTATCATTTTCCCCAGAAATCCCAGACCTAACCCTCCTAAGTTCCTGCATATGCCCACCGACGCCAAGAATCAACCCCAAATGAACACACATGGTTCGAACATAAGTACCCGCCTCGCAAGAAATCCAGAAAACAACCAAATGCCTATCCACATCATATTCAAGCAACTTACTTTGATAAATAGTTCTAATCCTAAGCTGTCTTTTCACAGCAGAAATCAAAGGGGGTCTCTGAAACACAGCCCCGGTTAGAGTTTCAAGAGCCCGAGCCACTTTCGCGACATCTGGGACTTTACTATGCAACCTAGCAACACAAACATACTCTTTTCCAGCACCTTGTTGAGACTTAACAAGACGAGTAGCTCTATCAATACAAACAATGAGATTTCCGGTCACTTTAGGATCCAAAGTGCCACTGTGACCGGTCTTTTCAACACGTAGAATACGTTTGATCCACGCCACAACCTCATGTGAAGATGGGTTTGCGGGTTTGTCAAGATTGAGAACACCGTACCTTATGTACTCAGCGAGTGGACGCTTGAGAGGAGAGTAACCGTTGGGGATTGGAGTGTAGTGTCCGGTTCGTACATTGAGACGGTCGTAGTTCTTCAAAAGGATCGGCCACTCAGAGGTTTCAAGTGAAGGAGTGAAGCTCTGGGGTTTGATCATGAAATCTTTGGTGGCGTCTGCGTCGGGGACGACAGCGTCGGATTCGGGTATGGACTTCTTTTTGTGCTTTTTCTTCTCAGAGCGAGTGAGCTCAACATCAGTCATGGTGGGTTTGTTTCTGGGGAGTGGAATAGTAGGGTTTTTAGGGTTTTTGGAGGTGGCTCTCACAAGTGAAGGGAGATGTGTTGGAAAATGAGGATTTATAAAGTTAGGGTTTTTGGGGTTTAGGGAAGAAGAACTGAGACTCGAGTCAGAGACAATCAAATGGGCCTTACTTGGGCTTTTACAAAAATGGTTTTTACCTTGAGTGGCGATATTGGCATCCGTCAAAAACTGTATATACGTCATTTTTGTAAGTACACCTTTACAATATTTTAAAAATCTTTGGTTCGTAAATAAACCCCACTTAATGCCAAAAATCCCCTTTCTTTAATTTTATTGTATTATATTTTTGTTAGCACACCTCACTATTTTGTTATCTAATTAGATTTATTTTAAATTTTATTATTTTATATCTTTTTATTCAAATAAATAATTTCTCCTTAAAAAAATAATTTATAACTTCTACAAAAACATTTGATGTCACTAAAAATTTGTATGAAAAAAAAAATTATTTTCATTGCATTAAAACTAAAAAAAAAAAAAAAAAATTCTTTATGTATAAAGAGGCTCTCAGTGTATCTCAATTCCTTTGTTCCTAAGAATTTTTTTTTTTTTTTTTTTAAACAATTGTTCATAAAAAAGTTTATTGTTAGTATTGATTTTTATTTCACTCAATTATAGCAGTAAATTGTTTATCAACTCAATCAATTTGTATTCCATAAAATAAATTGAAATTAGTATTTAAAATAGAAATTAGGGTTTGATAAAATAGAAAGGTTTTTATTATCATATCAAACAATTAATAGGAAACTTCATTTTTCTTTTTTCTTTTACAAAGGATTGATATAAGACCAATTAATAATTATTGGTGTGTACTTACAAATTATTTAGTCCTTTAAGTAATTTTACTCAAGGATAATATTTGATTTTAAAAAATATACTAAATTGGGGTGTAGATTATTATTTCGTTCCCTATATTTTTATGGAACTACAACCTATTCTTTTTATTTTGAGCTGGTGTGGTTCATAAATTTTTAAAAATACATAATTTCGGTCCTTCCGTTGATTGGGAGGACAAAATTAAAATTATCCATGATTTTAATATGCATCGGGATCTGTTCCATTTTGAGCAAGAATAAATACTATTATCACTAGATCAACCTTATTTCATTGTTTTTGTAAGTTTTAAAGTTGAAATATAAGGGTGCATCTGGTAAGTGTTTTTCATTTGTTGTATTTGAAAAAGAAAAAGAAAATAAAAAACAGTATTTTTGGTTTTAGTTTTGAAATCTGAAAAACGCATCTGGTAGTATATACTGAAAGTTGTATTATAAAAATAAAAATAAGTCTGGTAGATTAACTAAAAATATTTATTAAAAAAAAAATTGTAATATCAAATTTCATTTTGTTTGCATTATAACCTAAAATCATAGAACAATTTGATTAAATATTTGGTCATTGAAAATTTTATATTATAATTTGTAAACTTTTTAATATTTAAAAAGGGATCAATTAACTCATCTCAAATAATAATCAATCAATCAACCATAATTTTGAAACAATTGTTAATTTTATTAATTAACAGTAATAAATAAAAAATAAATAAAAATGTCATTAATAAATAACCCAAATAAAAGAATAAAATACAGTTGTATCTATTTTTTTTTTCTAATTTAAAAATAAATTTACACTTTATTTATAAAAATAAAATATTAAAAAGAAAAAGGACATTGTAGAGTATTATGTCATAACCCATAATCCTTATTTAAGTAATTATCAATTATTTATTTTAACAATATCAATATTTACCATTATAACTTTTGGTCTAGTAGTTAAGTCCCTCACATCCACACGAGGTTATGAGTTTGAGTTTCTCACTTTCTCCTCTACCTCATAAAACCCTAATTATTATAATATTTTTTAAAAATAAAATTCAAATTGATTAACTTAAATTATATGTGTCTTTTTTTTTCCTTTTTTTTTTAAAATAAATAATAGTTATTTTATATTTCTAAAAAATTAAAAAGAAATACTGTACAAGTAAAAAGTAGTGTCAAGGGAATTAATTGAGATTTTTTTTAAATAAAAAATGTAATTAATGACAGGTCGCACTTAGGGAAGGCAATTAAACCCGAACCCGTATGACCCGCTCGAACCCAACCCGCTTAAAAAGGGTTTGGGTTGGGATAATTGTACCCGTGGGCGGGTTCGTGTTTGAAAATTGTACCCGTCACGGGTTCGGGTTCCGTTATTATGAGTGTGTGTGTAATTTTAATATTGTGTGTCTTATTTGTTTGTGTTTGTGTGTAATTTTAATATTTTGAACTTATGGATTATGAACTTATGTTGTGTTAAAATTCAGAACTAAATTTATGGATTATGTACTTATGTTATAATTTTAGAACTTGAACTACATTTTTTTTTTTGTTCTAGTTTTTTTTAAGTTATTTATACTTTTAAGTTTAAAATGATAAATATTCACGGGTTCGCGAATGCCACACCCATCCACAAATCCTTTGAAGTTTGCGGGTTTGTGGGTGGATCTGGATGTTGCTTAAATCTACGGGTGAAACTCGAACCCGAACCCGCTATATTTCATGGGTTCGTTGATGGGTTTGAATGCCATTTTCTTTCACGGGTTTGGGTTTGGTTTTTCCCAAACCCATCCAAACCAGGTCTATTGTCATTCCTAGTCACACTTATATAATATCTATTACAATCCATTGACAAAAAAGAAAAGAAAAGGAAAACATCAAATATTAGTATATTACACCTTAAAATAAAAAACCCATTTTTTATATTTTTTTGGATTGATTTTCAAAAACAGTTATCGGACAAACACTTTGCACTGTTTTCAAAAAATAAAAACGAATAGGATTTGTTAAAAACGATACCAGACAGCCCATAAAGTTGTCATTTATTGAATTAATTGGATTGTTTATGTTATCAAATCAGATAATTATGGTTAGAAAGTCAAGTATGCAAATGATATATTTTATTCACGTAATGCTACTTTACCTAAATTTGATATGATACCCAAATTTTTGTGTGTGCATTTTTCTATTTTTACTTTCGTGTGTAATTTCACATTTAGAATTAATATATATTAGAAAGAAAAAAATGCATTAAAAAACAATCGACTACAAATTTCTATAATTACGTTTGAAATATACAAAATAAAGCTTTCAACTACGAATTTAACAATTTTCTAGAATTTTTAATTCAAATCATCCAAACCATTACTATATACTCTCTAAATTGATGTTTTAATTCAATCTCATGTCTCTAATGAAATAAGATTGGAAAGAAAATTAAGTTAAACAAATCTATCATAACTTCTTAATAATAATAAATAAATAAATAAATAAGAGTTGTATATATTAAAACCTATCTTATTTGTATAAATACCTAAAAACAGTGGTAGCTAGAGCGCCTGTTGAATACATACATCAACATTATAGTTTTAACAAACACTGAAACTTTTTTATAAAAAAAAAAATACCAGGTGATTTTGTGATGAGCAATACCGAAACCATTTTTGATTGCTCTAGTTGATTTGAATCTGAAATTTTAAAGATTAAGTCAAACAAATATGATTCAATACAAAACAAATATGAGATAATACACAGAGAGATGTGTGCACTACCAGAAAATATGGTTTTGTTGACAGTTTTTTGTTGACAGCAATCCTTGACAGTTTTTGACTAAAAACTGTCAAGGATTGTTGACAGTTTTTAACTGTCAAATATATTATTAATATTACCAAGACTATGGTAAGGTTCCTTTGCAATGTCTAAACTGTGTTTTAACTGATTTTTCCCAAGGGCGCTTTTCCATTGGCTAAACATGGTACTTTCAGATAAACACCACCAAGACAGAACAAGGACCTTAAGCCAAAGAACCAAAATCCACTTTCTGATGTGCAGGATCCTCAACTAGAGGCAAGCACAGAGCATACTAGGATTATTACAGACTATGCATTATCTTACAAAGAAATTAGAAAAAGAAAGAGAATTTAGAAAGCCATAATATTTTTGAAAACACTCTGATTTTTTATTGAAATCTGGTTCTGCTTACAACACACAAGCTAGCACCTCTTATAGGGAGAAGTGAGCCAAAGCAAACAAAAGTGACTAGTGTCATGCCTAACAGGTGGCAAACATAATAATTTACAATAGTTGCTTCAGATAAGGCTTATCTAAAATAGGAATAAAGCACTCGACAGACACCAAATATTTTACAAAGTAGGATAAAGTAATCGAAGATTACGGGCAGAAATCACGGGCTGCTCAAGTTGCATGTAGCGTGATATTCGTCATCAGAATCTTGGGCTCCGCTGATGAGACATGGCCATGTGCTGAAAATGAAAGGGTCTTAGGAGTCAATCATCATAGGGTCTTGAGATGGATAGTGCTCTTCAGGAGAATTACGAGGGACATCAGGAATGATGAAGTATTCATCAGTGAAGTCATTGTTAACATCACAAAGGAAGTTGATGAGAGGTGTTTGGAGTGTCTTTGGATACCATTCTTGGTAATCATAAGTGGTATGCCATTCATAACTGATGTTTGTGGTCCATAAGAGCCTTTTGTGAGGATTGTACCAATAGGGTCGGTGCAATATCCAAATGCATTGTATGGCTTCGGCAGAATGTTTGCTAAGCTTCCATAGGTTGTAGTTGCCCGTGAGCTTAGTGAGATCTTGTTTCCAGACCGCAAGAGGGTTGAACTGTAGGGAAAAACGTTTGCACGCGGCGGAAGCGAGACTAAAAGAGAGTTTAGTATATTTTTAAATTTTTTCCATATTGAACCTTAACCCTTTAATTAATTAAACATATATACGAAAAGATGAAATACCTTTGTCGCGTGATCCGATTGACTAACGTCGATGGTAATCCGTAAGATCTTCCAAAACCGATCACGAACGTGAATCACCTAGAAGCGTGGTCTCCCTTCTTTGAATTGTGAACATGAGAATGGACAACAAAAACTTTTCTGATTCTATTAGTCACTACAATCTCCAAAAGGTTGCTAATAATGTTCCGATCACTTTTGAATTCATAATCGTAAGATTGAAATTCGCGTGAACCTAATTCGAAAGTGTGTACAAGATCTCTTGATGTTAAGATCACTAGTACACTATCGAAACAAGAACGATTCTTTTCTCACACCCCTCTTGGCTGAATTTTTCACTAGTCTAAGAGTTGGATTTTATTTTTCTCTAGCAAAAGAAAAAACTCTCAATTACAAAAACTAGGGTTTGACAAAAATATACAAAAGCATATTTATATATATTGTGGCCGACAATATACAAAGAAAAAAAAAGATAACTTTCTGTACGCCTAATATATATATATTTGTATATCAATCATTGCATGCCTATAATATATTTGTATATATATATATATATATATTGTGCAATTACTACACGCCTCTTATATTTACATATTTAGTTTCATTTAAACACTGCATGCATTATATAATATATATATATATATATATTGCACACCCATATATATTTCTCGGTTAAAATATATATTATATATCTATGGCCAAATCATTTCTTAATATATCTAGGCCAAATATAATATATATCTTTATAGTGCAAACCCTAATCCAACTCTTTAGTGTATTTGTGATTATCTAAAAGACTTCCTAATTTGACTAAACAAATAAAGTCTTTTATATTTAATATAATACTAATAGTAGTATACTACTAGGAAACATATTTCCTAATCAGAAAAAGATTTGATTTTTAATTAAATAATTAATTAACATATTAATTAATTTCCATTTAATTAAATAATAAAATAAAACAATATAATGGGCTAAAAAATAGCCATTGCCGCCCATGACTAAAACTTGGGCCTACATATTGTTTTCATATTTTATTTAATCCATTTGGACTTTAATAAAAAGCCCACATGTGAACTAGACCCATTCTTACTAAAAGAAACAAGCCCACATGTATTTCATTAATATATTAATATAATTAAACAGCCCATTAGATAAATAATTGCAAATTATATTCTTAATATATTAAATACAATTCTAAATGGATCCACAAATAGTCCGGTAGAATATATCAAGTGATTCATATAAATCTGTACGGATTGGAGATCTTGGCGGGCCTATCTAAATTTAAGCTCCAATAGATATAACCCAATCACAATCAACAATTGATTCACTTAGGTTTAATCTATTAATTTTAGTTCATTCCACTAAAGAACTAAAATTGCACTATTAAATAAAGATGGAACAAGTTAACGATTCTCATTCATACCCTAGACAATCATATAGGAGATAGTGAATCCTCGTGAAGAATATCAGTAATCGCCAAGAGCTCATAGACCGCCTATAACTCTCCAAGTTACCATATTTACTCATATGACCACACTTTGAACTTGGATATATATTATGACTTGTCCAGAAGTCATCTTTCAATAGACACTATTGAAAACTCAACGTTAAGATTTAATATCCAAAACCACAAAGCATCCATATGATGATATTCTACTCACATTTAATAAATGGAGCCACGATGTCCATATCTATAAATGAAGTCCTCTATCGATTAACAAATGAATACCACCAAACTATCGAGGATAGACTATGCTATATAATCGTACTCATTGATAGCTCAAATGATAACACTTGCAACCATAAGTCCATCATTTATCTCAGGATTAAGATAGACTCTCCGATTATCCTGATAATGAAAAGACTTTTATCTATTGACGGTTCTAGAAAAAAGTATTTCATTGTGATCCAGTTCAATGCACCCAGTACACTAGATTATTTTACTCAAAGACCCTTCGATGATTTTAGACTCATCACAACACATTTGATCACACTCAAATGCTAGTAAAAGAATTTTATAACTTTAACAAGATAAATGTGTCCAACCTTTAACTTAAGTTGTGAATGTTATTCAAGACTAACTAAAGAATTGTGCCTACCTCATACATATCCAGATGTACGAACAATTCTTCTTTTCTCATAGTCTTTTGACCTTATGATTATTTACTTTTACAATTATAATAATAAATGCTATATAAGATTTTGTTAACAAACATAAATCACTTTATTAATATGAAAAGATTGTCAAGTACAACATTACACTCTTGCTATTAAGCATAATCCTAACATGAACCACTAGAGGAATGTCCATAACAGAGAATTGTGTAGAGCGGGATCATGGAGATATCCATATATAGCCTGTAATGGGAAAACAATGGCATGATGATCTAAAACAAATAAACACCAAAGATACCAAAGCAATTCTGGAGTGAAGTAATAGAATGAAGGTATCGGGAATGAATCAAGAAATGGTCTGTTGGGATTGGTGATGTCATGTCGGACTCCTTGTGCCTTGATTCTTGACAAGTAAACCAGTATGTGGAATTTGGCAAATCCTGTGATTTGTTGGAGAGAAGGTGTCTGACCATGAGGGATGGAATTCTGGAATTTTGGAGGAAAATCTCCTACTGTAGGGATGGATGGAGATGACGATGAGGAGGACGAAGCTGATGTCGCCATAAAGATAAGAGGGACCCAATTGGTGGGTGTAATGAGTTGGATAGTGGATGGTCTTGATAGCATGTCTGCTATTATATTATGGTGTCCCTTCACGTGTTTAATAGTGAAGTCATATCTGGCAAACCAATCTTTGAGTCTCAAAAGTTATGGATTGGGAGGAATCTTATTTCTGAACTCGAGGATTTTTGAAAAAGAGGAGTTGTCCATTTCAACTATAAAGATTTTTGTCCTCAAGTGGAAATCAAATTTCTGGATTCCATTTTTTACTGCAGTGATTTCTTTGTAGATAGTGTGATAATGTTGTTGGGCATCTTTGAATTTACCACTAGCATGACCACAGTATTGTCTTTTTCCATGTCATTCTTCTAGAAGGATGGCCCCCTAGAAAAAACCACTTGCATCTGTCTGAAGGATGAGCTGTCCATCAGAGGGAATAGTGAGGGATGGAGGTGACTGATATATTTTCTTCAATTCAGTCACTGCCCGAGTATGAGACTGGTTCAAGGATGGTGGAGTCTTTTTTAACATCATGGAGAGAACGGCTGTGTGTTGGCTAACATGTAGGATGAAATCTCTAATAAAATTGACAATGCCTAAAAATTGTTTAACTTGTTTAGGAGTTAAATTTGAATCAGGAAATTCTAACAATTGTTGGGCAATGTGAGAACCAGGATGGTATTGACCATTTGAAATATTCATGCCAAGGAATTCAATTTTGGTCTGACCAATAGAGCTCTTTTTATCAGAAACCATGATACCAAACTGGTTGATCAAAGAATGAAACTGTGTGAGTAGTTTGGTATGGGAAGTCTCATCAGAAGAGAAAATAAGGATATCATCAATGTAGATTAATGTTGAATGTAAAATGGGATGGAAAATTCTGGTAATAGCCTTTTGAAACAGAGAATGAGCCGTTTTTAGGCCAAAGGGGAGGACTTTCTATTGGTATTGGGTATTAGGTAGGCAGGAAGCTGTTTTGTAGCAGTCATCAGGATGAATACCGATTTACCAAAATGCACCATTTAAATCAAATTTGGAGAAAATGGATGCCTTGGGAAGTTATGAAAACAGTGTGTTGGTTTTGGGGACTGGGAATTTATCATTTTGGAGGAAAAGATTAAGAGGTTTGTAGTCAATGACTAATCTCTTTTTTCCTCTGCATTGTTCTGACCTTTTCTCTGCATAGAATGCTTGGCAAGCCCATGGTGAAGAAGTGGGCTCAATAAAACCTTGTCTGAGCAGTTCATTGCACTCTTCATGAGCTAGAACAAGATCAGATGGGGACATGCTTGAATGTGAGGCCTTTGTAGGATTGACATCCTCGTTGAGTTTGAAAGGCAGTTTGATGAAGAAATCAGGATTTTTTCACAAAGAAGAAGGATGATAGAATTCAGAATGACTATCAACACAAAAGTGTAATAGGGCCTTTTGGATTTTTTTGGAAGGATGGATGTATTTCAGACAAAGGAAAAACTTTGAGGATGTGGGTGAATGGCTTGTATTCCCTTTTGTATCTGATGCCTGTAGGGAGTATTATGAGGGAATTACACTTACTGTAAACATCCTAACCAATTAGTATATCCTTATCTGGAATAGGTGTACCAATAACATGAACCTAGTAGGTGAATGATGGGAAAATTTTGATACCAATATTTTCTTTTGATATCAAATTTGTAGCGAAAGTCTGTCCGTCTGCTGCTCTAAAATAACGGATATGCTGTTTCCATGCATGAGCAGGGAGAACCTTTGGATTCATCATGGTGTTGTGCGAGCCAGTGTCGAAATAAGCAATTACTTCAACTGGTTTGGAAAACTTATTCTCAAGGACCTAGATTTTTGCTTGTGGTCTTATTAGAGAATTTAGTTTGGTTGCTTGGAAAGCATAAGGGGTGGAATTTGTCTCTGAAGAATAGTAATGATCAGTCTCTGGGATAGGAACATCTGTATCTTGTATAACAAAGATAGTGTCTTTGTTAATCTCAGCTTGCTTAGAGAAAATAGATTCAACATCAGCATCAGATGGAATGTCTTCAGCAAGTTGTTCTATTTGTTGGACCAACTTGGCTGATTTGATCTTCTTATTGGGACATCTTTTAGCATAGTGTCCGAGTTGACCACAGATGAAGCATTTTGTCGATTTGTTTCTTCCTCGCCTAGTTTTTCTTCGGAAGGATTTGAATCTGTTGTTGTTCCGTTGTTTGGAGGAATTGGACTTGAAATGGTGCTTCTTTTTGGTCTTACAAGTGCATTGATCTGTGGATTTGCACTTTATCTGGAAGGAAGGTTGCTTGTATTGCGATTCATACTTCTTTCCTTCCTTGATCATCTTAGAGAAGACTTTCTGTATGGCACAGAGCTTGTCAAGTGAACTGAAGGTGAACATTTGAAGTTCGCCAAGTGTAATGTCTTGAATCGCTCTTCTAGAGGCTTCAATCTTTCGTTGTAATTCATCTTGAAGTTTAGTAGGCAAGGAATTGATATACACATGTTTGAGACTTGGATCATTAATACCACCAAGAATGTGGTATCTTCCTGACATCCGTTTGTAATGGAATTGGATGTCTTTCTTTCGTAACGAACAACACTTCATTTCAAAGAATTCTAGTTTAGCTTGTTTGTAAAAATGAGTAGGATCACCAAGAAATTCTTTAAAAATTAGACCCATGGCTTGTGAGGCTGAGAGGGCTCTGACAAACTGTAGCTGTCTGTATTCTCTAAGGGCTTGATACCAGTCACATAAAGATCCTATGAATCTGGAAACAAATTCACGGAGAACTGTTTCTAGATTATGCTCTGGTTTTGATAACTGGAGGTCTAGCCATGCATTCATTTCTGAGATCTTTTTCCTCCATGTATCAGGAGAAGAGTCATCAAGAGTGAACCAGGGACCATTAGTAGGTCTTGAATTTGGAGGCTGTCTCGGTGTGGGGCTTTCAGGTGGTTCTTCAACATAAGGAGATGATCTTGTGAAGGCTTTATCAGGAGAATCATATGTCTGAGTAGAAGGTTGAGGGTCTGTTCTGGATGCCATAAAAGCATGATTGTAATCCTTGTCAGAGTCTAATGAAATGTCTTGATCAGAAGACTGTGTAGACTCCTCTGTTTCAACTTCTGTTTCTGGATCAGAAGGTATAGGATTATGAAGAGAGGTGAAGAATGCTGGCTTGTATTTGTCAGACATGGGTTGTTTATCTTTTCTTGAAGAAGAGGGTTTTGATTTCGTTTTTTGAGGTGGTGAGACTAGAGGAGGGTATTTCCGAAATAGTTCACCAGTGGATTTGAAAAATTGGTTATCATCAGGAGGAATGTAAGATGGAGAATGAGGAGGTGATGTCGAGAATAGTGACGACTGAGTGTAGGGTCTGTGATAGACAGAAGATGTGTTCAAACAATCTTTATTCATTTGTTCAAGCTGTTCTTTGAGCTGGCAAATTTCTCTCTCTTTGCGGTTAAACTCTGGTCCTAGATACCCTTGATTGATGTATCGAAGGAGATCAGAATCAAGTTTCGCAATACGAGATTGAAGATCAGAATACATATCTCTGAAGGTGGTGTCAATATTTAGAAGACGATGATCCTGTTGCTTGACATGGTGAGTTACCTTGTCAACCTTCTGATGTACAGAAGATAGAACTTTGTTCTGAGCTTTAGCATTTTGAGTGTGCCAATTTAGAACCTGTTCAACTTGAGATGGTTTTTTTTCAGAGATCCATCAGGTTGGACTTCAGTACTTTGAACATAGGGTTTGAAAAAGAGGTTTTGTTCTGGATTAGACTTGGGTTCCAAATGAGGGAAGTCTTGATTGTATTTGGAGGCCATGAAACATGGAATGGCTTGAGAAACTGGGATTGGTGTTTCAGGTATGACAGGTATGAGACCTTCAGATCTCAAAATTTGCGGGGCTCTATCATATATGGGTAATGGTTTATTTTTGATTGGATGTAATCCTATCCATGATTTGCTTGATCTGTCTGGTTTTTGGGGCTTGTAAGCAGGCTTGCATGGGATTGAGAAGGTTTTCAGACATTCTCTGCAATCACAGTCATGATCACACATATTGGGATCAACATCCTAAATAAAGTTTCCATTAACTTTATCTGTGAAGATCGAAGTTCCATCAGCTTTAAAGTTGTGGATGGGTATATCTTCCTCTATAGTAACCGGCCTGATCATAAGGGCTTGGAAGATAGAAAGATGAGCACTGGGGGTAGTAGAGACTGGAAGGTTGGAGGTAGTTTCAGTAACTGGTGTGAAGGTGGTTAAAATAGAGCCATCTGGCTGTCTCTTGTGGGAGGATTCATATGCTATAACCGATGTAGTGTTCTGGAAAGCCTTTTCATAGTTAGATATCCACTCAAGTGGCATGATCTCTATGAGTTTTTCTCTAGGGAGCTGTTTCGGGATTTGGATGATAGTGGGGACTTCATCTTCTCTTTCAGCTTTGATGAAGAGGGTGTCACCAGTGTGACCTGGAATAGGAAGATCAAGGGCATGATCTTGAAGGCGATAAGCAATTTGATGATGAAGAGTAGCCATGTAGGAATTTGGTTGCATTTATGCTCCTGTGATTTGAAGTTGAACTTTTAAACAAGTATGAAGGTTTTCATCACGCAGGGGGATATTGAAGTTGGGATAGTATGTGAAGGAGATGCTACCAGCATGAAGGGTTGACAAACAGGTACCAATGACAGCATGTTCGTACTGTTTGTAGATGGTGTTGAGCAAAGCGATTTTGGCAGTAATTGTAATACCTTTTCTTCCATGTAAGGTGAGTATAATTCTTACTGCACCTATGTGAAGATAAAAGTATCCATCACAGATCCATTGGTCAATCATGGGTTGACCGATCTCTAGGTCGACATACTGTTCTGCTGAAGATGCAGGGATGAGGCAGTTGTCAAGGCCTGTTGACTGTATGTATTCTTTCACCGGTGGTGACCTGTGAGAAACAAAACAAGTAACACGAGTAGCAAGAGACTTGTTTCTTTTGAATATCGTGTATGGATTAAGAAAAGGGATAGAGGTTGCATCGATCTGGGCATTTTCTGGAATATGGGTGTATTCTATTAGGTTTTGAATTTTTGAAGAGTTTGTTCTTCTGATTGGGGGAGGTATAGACAAGGAATAAGATAATCTGTGAGGAGTTAAATTTGTAGGATTTGCCATATTTGTGAAATTCCTTTTTCTAACTCTCTGTTCAATATATTAATATATGTATTGTATTATATTATATATATAATATAATATATAATATAATATATAATAATATATTTTATTATATATTATATTATATATATAATAATAATATATAATAATATAATATAATATTATACTATTATATATATCGTTTTATATATTATAATAATATATATAATGCATATATACATATATAATATTTATATATCATTAATATATTATATAATAATAATATATTATTTTTGGAATGGTGTTGGGGCATATGAGGGTATTTATGGAATAAAATTTTTAGTTTGGAATGGAAAGGCATTCCATTGGTTTTTGGATGGAATGCCCATTCAGCCAAAATGGTCGAATCCCTATTCCATTGCATTTTAACAAACCAAACGAATGGAATAACTTTCTTTCCATTCCATTCCTTCAACAAAACATGGCCTATAGGTAATGGTGGCACCGGTTCGGTTTGGTTCCGGTTTCGGTTCCAAACCGCCTGTTTCGGTTTTGGGTACCGGTTTCGGTTTGGAAGGCACCCAAAACCGAAACCGAAACCGAAACCGAAACCAAAACCGGAAAAACTGGTTTGTTACCGGTTTGAAACCGCCGGTTTGGCGGTTCCGGGTTTTTTTTTTTTTTTTTAAACCCAATTAAATAATCAATATTTTAATTCTTCCCAATCATAATTCCAATTTCCAATGAACAAATTATTAAATAAAAATATATTTACAACCATTTTTTCTTTTTTTTTTTCAATTTTTTTTTTTCAAATCCCAATTAATATTAATTCTTCCCAATTAAATAATCAATATTTTAATTCTTCCCAATCATAATTCCAATTTCCAATGAACAAATTTTTAAATAAAAATATATTTACAACCATTTTTTCTTTTTTTTTTTCAATTTTTTTTTCAAATCCCAATTAATATTAATTCTTCCCAATCATAATTCCAAATTTTCAATGAACAAATTATTAAATAAAAATACATTTACAACCATTTTTTATTTTTTTCAATTTTTTTTCCTAAATCCCAATCAATATATTTACAAACATTTTCCATTGAAGTATTTAAGTAGTTCACAATGTTTAGAAAAAAATAAATTGACATTTATTAATAAATACAACTTTACAATTTCACAAAAAATAAAATAAAATTAGAAATTGGCCTTGAAGGCTTGAATTCAAATATACAATATTACAATGTAATAAAGTTAAAATTAAAAAAAAAAAAAAAAAATCAGCCTTGCACTTAATTTTTTACCATAATTAAGCTGCCTACGTATCCTCCATCAATGTAGAGGAATCAAAGGCCACGTAGTTCTTTTACCTTTAATTAGTTGCTCGATGTTGGAGGTTGGATGTTGGAACGAAATCTATTCACTGTCTTCCGTTCCCGTCGTTTGTTCATCTTCGAAGAAGTCGTTCGCTATCTCCGGCTGAAGTTCTTGTTGTCTATATTTGGCCTTTGTCCAATCATTAACACACGCCTGCATTTCAAGTGATTGTGGACACATAGATGATCGTCTTGGGTCCAAAATATTTCCACCTGCACTAAATTCTTGTTCCACAGCAACTGTAGAAATCGGCTTTTCAAGAATTTGTTTGACAATAATTGCCAAAATTGGATAATCTTGTTGATGACTCTTCCACCAAGCCTGGATACTAAATTCTTCATCTTTAAATTTATGAGTATCTGTAAATACCGGTCAACCTCGGATTCCGTTGAGGATGAAGAAAATGTTCGTAATTTTTTGGTTCTTTCGGAAAACAGTCGATCCCTTAAACAGTTAAACCCCTTAATGTAAATTTTTTAGAATTACTAGTACCACCAGATGTGGGTTGGGGTTGTGAAATTGGCACATTCAAAGACGGACCATATATTCTAAGATATTCATTGTATAATTCATAAAGTAATTCCTTAACGGAATCACAATACTGAAGAACATCAACTTCTAAATCTAAACATTTGTAATAACTAGGTAAATAAACCTGCAAATATTCAAATTTAAAGCGTGGATCTAAACACGATGCAAGTAAGTAAATATTTGGAATCTACCCATAATACTGTAACCATTTTCTCCTCATGGCATCAACACATGGACTCAATTGAAGATCAACATCACAATCATTGAATGCACCAACAATATTAACACATTGAATAAGAAATGAATGAGTAGTGGGATAGTAAACACTAGATAAAACGACGGTAGCATCATTGAAAACACGTAACAATTCAAGAATTTTTATACATACATCCCAATGGTTCAATTGAAGAGAAATTGAAGGAACATTATAAGTAATAAAAGAAACTAATAATTCCTTATATTCAACACTTTCACAAAGCAACTTATAAGTTGAATTCCAACGAGTGCTAATATCTCGAGAAAATTTTTTGGGATGCATATTATTCGCAATGCAATATTTTAACCATTGTTTCTGGGTTTTGTTATGCCTCCAGATATAGTTAATACTATCTCTAATTGGTCTAATAAAAGTAGAAAGCTCTACTAATCTAGCTTGAACACACAAATTTAAAACATGACATGCACAACGTTGATGAAATAATTTACCCCCAAAATAGGGATTGCACAATTTTTGTAACATAGGAATAGATGCGGTATTGCTTGCAGCATTATCAAAGCTAATAGCAAAAATTTTGTTTAGGATATTATACTCTTGAAAAATGATTTTAAGGAGTTGAAAAATATTTTGAGCTGAATGCGAGTCATCAAAGAATTCTTTTTTGCATGTCCCAGTTATTGTCCATATAATGACATGTGACACCCAAATATGAATGACTACCAAAATTGTCGCTCCATATGTCGGCACATACGGAAACGCGACCTTGAACTTCAAAAAAATATGTTTTCAATTTGTTTTTTTCTCTTCTGTAAATGCTATGTAGTGTACGTGTGAGAGTGGATCTAGGAACACGTTGCATTGCAGGATTTAATGCATTTTGACAATAATTAATAAAACCTACTTTCTCACCAAAACCAAAAGGTAAGTGTTCAGTTGCAACCATTAATGCTAATTGTTCTCTATTGTTTTCAGTCGTGTAATGAAATAATTGATTAGAAGGGGTTACGTACCTGGAGATTTGGGATTGGTTACTCGCTACCGTGTATTCAGATGGGTGATTTTTTTTAATATGGGACCATAACGTGCCATATCCGAAGTTTCTTCCAATTATATTTTCTGCCGCAGTGATTGCACTGGATTTGGAAACCATTATCTACCTTAGTTTTCTTCATATGCACTTTGAAGAGTTCGGACTTCATTGGCTTTTCTTCTTCATCTTCACCTGCAAAAAAAGCATCCAAAGAGGCTGTTGGGTTAGAATTAGATAGATTTTCAGGGGGGATATTTTGAGCGGGATCGAGTTCGTTGAACTCGGGAATTGTTATAGGAGGATTATGAGCAGAAGGGGGATCGGATCCAAATCGATCTTGAAGGAATTGGTGAAAATTCAAATCGTCGTAACTGACAGCTTCACCAATATCTTCCAACAAGTTTCCCATTGGAGCCTTTCCTTTGTCCTTATTTCTTGAACTATCTTCCCCACTTGCCATTGAAAAATATGAGTAAAAAATATAGAGTAAGCAAGTAAAATATATGTTTAAATATTTATTATAAAAAATAAATATAAATAATAAATATAGAGTAAAAAAAATAGATGATTGAAAAAAATATATTTTTGAATATATATATATATATATATGAGAGAAAAAATTATATTGTTGGAAAAATATATATATAGAAAAAATTATATTGTTGAAATAAATATTGTAAATCAATTTGATAATTGAAAAAATAGTAGATAGTAAAAAATATAAGAAATAATTTATATATGAATGGGAATTAAATAAAATTGTAGAGAGAATTGAGAATTTGAGAATTGAGATTGAGAGGAGTTGAGAGAAGTTGAGAGAATGAGAGTGGTGTGAAGAATAATGAAATATGGGGGGGTATTTATAGTATAGTAGAGAGGGGTGATTATACAAATAAGAGAAATAAAGGGGTGAAGAAAAAAAAAAAAATTTGGCCGTTGCCCAATCAGAAATTCAGAACGGTCAAATTTTTTTTACACCCTGCCACGTGGCAGCGTGTGATTGGTGGATACATATATATATTTTTAAAACCGGTCAGAACGGTCTGATTGTCTAAATCAGACGCTGCCACGTGGCAGCGTCTGATTGGTTCTTTTTTTTTTTTTTTTTTTAATATTTTAAAAGTTAACGATAACTTTTTTTTAAAAGGCGCTGCCACGTGGCAACGTCTGATTGGTTGTTTTTTTTATTTAATAAACCGGCGGTTAAAACCGCCGGTTTTGGGTCTAGAAACCGTCTGTTTCGGTTTCGGATGGTTTTGAGGACTCCCAAACCGAAACCGAAACCGAAACCGGAATCGGAACCGGAATGACCGGTTTCCAACCGGTTTCCAAACCGGCGGTTTTGGTTCCGGTTTGGCCAATCCGGTTCCGGTTAAACCGGGACAAAACCGACGGTTTAACCGAACCATGGTCACCTCTACCTATAGGAGACTCGTGACATCAATTGTAATAAACATGATTTGGAATACAACTCTCACTACATGGGAGATATTTCTCAATATGCATATTGCAATTTAATGAACAAATGTAAAACTCAGATTACTAATTTATATGGGTAATTGCATTATTAACGTGTCTCTTAGTATGAAAAAAGGATATTGAGTTCCACTACAAAAGAATGTCTGGCAGATATCACATTCTCGGTGGAATCAATGATCAAAGCCTCAAGCATGCTTACATGAATTCTCTCCCTTCAGAGCTCCATGATGAGCTCCAAAGAAAAATTGATTCTTCAGGAAGACCCCTTCATGATACAACCCAGGGAGAAATCCATGTATTTACATTAAGTGCCCTGGAAAAACTATGCGCTACATAAAAAGTCTTCTCCAAAATGCTAAAAGAAGGGAAACGATACGAAACCCAGTGCAGACAACCTTCGCACCAGATAAAATGCAAGTCTGCAGAGATGTGTACCTGCAAACCCAAAAAGAAAAGGCATTTCCATTCTTTCGGTAATAAGAAAAATAAAAAATTCAAATATTACCGCAAGAAGGCCAAGCGAGCATGGAATAAGTCCTAGAGATGCTTCGTCTATGGAAAAACTGGACATTATGCCAAAAAATGTCCCAACAAGAAAGCAAAGTCCGCTAAACTGGTTCAACAGCTGATGCAAATCGCTGATGAAGTCCCTTCTGACGCAAACATCGAATCCATCTTCTCAGAGCAAGAAGGCCTTAACAAACATACTACCTTCATGCTCTAAGACTCTGACATAGATCCCAGTTCTGAATATTCAGATTCTTCTGAAGCAGACACAATCCATGAGTCATACCAAGCATCACAAATTGTTTCTCAAACCGACCCTCAGATTTCAATCCAAGTCCTTTCAGAGAAATATTCCTCACCTATTGAAGCTATTGCCTACTTAGACACCGGCTCTCACAACACCATGATTAACAACCCCCCCCCCCCCCCCCCCATAGCTTGGAAATCCTGTATTCGACATTTCAAAGCCACAGATGGTCAAATATTTGCTACTAATCTGATTTCAAAAAATAAGATTGGTATCAAGTTTTTCCCATCTTACACTTTCTGGACTCATGTCATTGGAACACATTTACCTGACAAAGATATCCTAACTGGTTGGGATGTCTATTGCCAATGTCAATATATAATATAATATATATATATATTATTATATGTATTATATAATATATATATTTATATTTATATTATATAAATATATTATTATATATATTATATAATAAAATATATGTATTATTGTTATAATATATTATATATATATATATATTATTATATGTATTATATAATATATATATGTATTATATGTATTATATATGTATTATATATATATTATATACCTTTATATTTTATTATTATTATCCAAAATATATCATGTTATTATGAATGTTTTATAATTAGGGGTATTTTGGTCAAAATACAGTTAACTCCATTCCATTATGTTGTTAACCAAATAAAATAATATTGATTCAAAGTCTAATTATAAAGTTCCAACCAAACTAAAAACTTAGTTTTCCTTTCGTTTCTCATTCCGATTTTCATTATACCATGTAACCAAACGTGACCATAGAGTATTGATCAATAACTCGACTATATATATTTTAAAAATATAATTTTATTAAAAGTTTCAATAAATATTTTTTAATATATATCTGTCGTCGAAATTAGAATTTTGATAAGTTGAATAAATTTAAATTTATCTAACAAGGTTCTTTTTTTTTTATTATTTCTAACAACTCATATAAGTTATATATAAATATTGTTCAATTGTTATCATATCAAATGTTGTAGTCAAGTGGTAAAGACTTACAACTATTCACTTGAGATCTCAAGTTCAACCATTAGTAATGACAATTAGTTTTCATTATTAATTGGTGGTGGTCTGATGGCCGGCGG
The DNA here is from genome assembly GCA_954870605.1 of Acer campestre. Classification (NCBI taxonomy): domain Eukaryota; kingdom Viridiplantae; phylum Streptophyta; class Magnoliopsida; order Sapindales; family Sapindaceae; genus Acer; species Acer campestre. Next base: position 16,952,025 of record OX940799.1, on the reverse strand, counting down.
TGGTCCGATGGCGGAGGTCTGGCAAATGGCCGACCATCGAAGGTTTGACGATGGTGGTCCGGTGGTGGTCAGCTATTGTCTGGCAGTCCGGTGGGTGGCCGGCCGGCGGTAGTCCTAGGTGGAGGTGATTTATAAATATAAAAACTATTATTTAATTAAACTATTATCTAAAAATGGTGTCCCAATTTATGTTTAACCAACAAAATTAGGACATGTGTCTACATTTATGGAAGAAGTTGAAAAAAAAAGGGTAATTATCATTCTCCCCCCTATAGTTTGCCGTATTCTCCATTTTCCCCCCTCTAGTTTCAAAATTCTCCAATTTCCCCCCTCCCATGCCTATTTTTATAAGATGAAATTGGTTGTATTTGTGCATGGGAGGGGGGAATTTAGAGAATTTTGAAACTAGAGGGGGAAAAATGGAGAATATGGCAAACTATAGGGGGGAGAATAATAATTTCCCAAAAAAAATGTAGATACATATCCCAATTTGGTTGGTTAGACACAAATTGAGACACCTTTTCTGGACAGCTGATTTGAATCCTAATTATATTGGTTCGGAAAAGTATATCAAATTATCAAGTCAACTAATTCACTGTATCAACATCATGAACCCAAGTGAGGGGTCATTTGTTTTTTCCACCTAAAACTTTATGGGTCTGAATCATAATAATTAAGTTGTTTTACCTGTTTTTTAAGTGGTCAAACAACTTTGTAAGATTCTAGATCTTTGTTGGCTTGATTCCATTGTAAAACTCTCTTTATTTGTAATGGTTAGTTTCTTAGGTGCTTTTTGGTGAAAAGAAGCTTCAAAGGAGAAAAGCAACTTTTCATGCAAATATCGTCTTTAAGAGGAAAAGCGCGTACTTGGATACTAAGGTATAAAGATACTTCTCCTCTTGCACACACATATACACATGACATTCATATGTGTCCCTGCATGGTTGAACAACATTTATATAACACTTTCACACACTCATTTAAGTATGCGCATGCATTATTCTCATATTGTCAAATATTGTAGAATTGCATATTTTATGACTATCGCTTGGATATGGCATGCTTGTGTGACATTGTGTTTATTTGTTTGTGTTTCTTGTTTTTTGGACTTGAACATGATCTCTTATGATTTCTTATTGAGTCCCGATCATTTCGGTTACTCATTCTTTAGGTTTCGAGTCCAAACGATACAGCTACGCTACTTTGCGTTCTCATTTGTTGAGTTGTTGTCGTCGTCGTATTCTGAGATGAATTCTCAATCTTTTATCAAAGTTTCATAGTCATCGTTATGTGTGAGAGAGTCACGATTTGTAATCCAAAGATAGATTCGAAATTGGAGTTTGGAGGCCCGGATATAGCCGAAGCACGCGAGCGGAGCGCGAGAGGAGCAAGATTGGCCAATGGCCAACCTTGGTGAGCCACGTGTGGCACATGGCCAAAGAGGCCCTCTGCCCATGTGTGCCACACGCGCCCCACACGTGGAGGTGACGTTGCATGCTATGATTGGCTCTCATTTTCCCTCTTTTGATTTCTTTTGAAAGTTCTCTATTATATCCCATTCATTCTAAGAAGAGAAAAACTGAAAAAGATAGAGTGCATAATTTCTTCATGATTTTTGATTTCTTGTTTTGATCATATCTCTCTCATTTCAACTCGAAATTGAGTGATTCAAAAGCCAAAAATGTTGATCTTGATGAGAGATACAAACCCCAAGTATTTTCAGAGCCAAGTGGCTTCGTGATTTTTTGCTGTGAGCAAATTTTAGTCCAAGGTTCATACTTGTATGTGAAACATCTTCTTCTTACTTTCACTTTTGATCATCTGTTTTAATCTTCTTATTTTATAGATGAAATATGTTAAGAATGATGTTAGTTCACATTCTAGGTTTGTATGGTTGATTGATTGTTGAGTTTTAGTCTTGTGATCTCATTTGAACATATTTTGCTATACTTGACTAAACTTGAAATTGATTCTAGAAATATATTGTATAATGTGTCCCATGTTAATTTCTAGGTTTAATTTCATGATCTAAGAACAAAGTATTTTTGAGTGAAATATTGAATATTCTTATCTTGTTCTTAGTGATTCACATGCTTTGATTTCTAGGTACATTTATGATTGTTTGTTGAAAGCATATCTTAGAATATCTCTAAGCATGTTCATATAGCTTGATTGATCATCTTGCTTTATTTGTTTGTGTCTTGCATCATTTGCATCACTTAGATCATTGTCTTGTAATAGGTGGTAGTCTCTTACAAAGTGAGTGAAGCTTTGTGTAGAGCAAGAAGTCTTGACTAGGACATGTGGTCCGAATAGTCAAGCAAAAGACTTAGCTAGGAGTGTGGTACTCCGGATGGTTGAGCTAGGGGAGCTTGACTAGGATATTTGTGATCTAGATAGCTAAGCACGAAACCTTCCTAGAGACTTGAGAGTCTTGGATAGGAAGATGCTTCCTAGAGGTGTAGGATATATCTCGGATAGGAAGTAGGCTAGGTGATTCACTAGGCCTGAGGGTAGACTAGGAGTTGATAGCTTAGGGTGGATATCATGTGTTGATTGCCTTGAGTGTGTAAGTCCTTTTCATCATAGTGAATTGCTTTGCCGATGGTTGTGCTATCAACCCGTGGATGTTTTCTCTTCAGAAGTTTTACCATGTAAAAATCACTTATGTTGATTTTAATGCTTTTAGTTTCTTTACTTGCTTTATATTGTATTGCTTATAACACTTGTTTAATTGAACTCATATCATCTTGTTTAAGTAATTCTATTGTAAAGCTCTCTAAGTGTGTGTATATTGGTTGTGTGGAAAAGAAGTTCGAGAATTTGGGCATACACTTATTCATCCTCCCTCTAGGTATATTCTACACTATAAGTGGTTAAGGGAATTTCAAACTTAAAAATACCAAAAAACAACTTAAAATAAAAAGTAAAAAATCTTGACTTTTCACTTAATTGCAAATCACTGAATTGCATTAAATGCAATCCAAAATCTTTTCTTCTGATACTATACCCCATATATAACATATTTTTAATTTCATCATAATTATATATTTATATAGGGTACGGATATTGACACCCATAAATATGATAAGTGCTCCCATATTTATAAGTACACCCATGTCTAAAATTTTACATTAAAACATTACTATAAACACTCATCTTAATGCCAATAGTACCCTTATTTAAATGAATGTTTTCATTTTAATGCAATTTATTTATAAACCCTATAAGTTATTAGCACACCCAATTTTACAAATGATAAATTTTTAAGTTTTCTAGACTCGAAAACAATCTCAGGAATTCTTAAATTCTTAAATTTTGAGAATCTTTACTTCAGGTCAATTTCAAGATGTGTATTTACCTAAGGCATACTTATTATATTTATTATATGAACAAAAGTGCTTGAGCATGCAACTATGAAAAGTAAAGCCCTTTTATTTTTTCTTTGCCAAAAGCTCATATGTTTTTGCTCTGTCTTTTTGCCTTTGTTTTGTTTTGGTTGGTCTTCCTCTGTTTCTCTTGGTCTTTTCGGCCGTTGTTGCTTGTTGTTGGGGTTTTTTTGGGTCCTTTTTGTGCCCCTGGTCTCGTTTTCTGGATGTGTTGTAACACTTGGCTATTCTAATATAGTTGCTTTTCAAAAAAAGAAAAAAAAGTAATAACAAAAGAAATATCATTGCACTATAAGAATTGAAGATTCATTATGAAGTGAAGAAAATTCATTACGAACTTCTATTTAAATAAGCATCCGCTGGATTTGAACTATCATACCTAACTTGGGAAAGCATGACTACCACTAGATTGTCTCAACAAGGTTTGACGAAGACCTATCAGCAATTATTCTCAACAGACCCTCTGTTCTCACCACTTGTATGGATTTGTTGGCCAGTATAAAATCTTATGTGGATGGATTTTAGATTAGCAGAATAAGCTCCGGTCAATCACTTATACAGGGTTGGTTCTAATTTTGTATTAACCTTTTATCAACAATAATATGTTCATCAAGGTGACTCCCTTCACAATTCCAAGTCAGTGTAGTGATGCATACTACACGACAAATGACACATAAATCGAAATACGCAACAGATGTTCATGCCGAGACATCATAGAGGTTGTTGATAAACAGTCCTCAAGATGGACACTATCATTACTTTGTTAAAATGGAACGTTGTGTATAAATGAAAGTATGTTATGCTTCTGTTGGAATGTGAATGCCGTGTATGAATGAAAGTTTTGAGTGTTTGGAGCATGTGATTCCATTGAAAAGCTATAACAAACGTCTGCACATATGTTAAGGTAATAACAAAAGATAATAGGAGATTTTGGCTTATTGGGCTTCTGTTCTTCTCGTTTTTTTTTTAAAAAAAAAAAATAGAATTAAGGTTGAATTAGGGTTTTTATTATTATTATTATTATTATTATTATTATTTTTAATAAAGTGATATAGTTGAAGATATGAGTGTAATTAATGGGTGTAAATAGTATTTTATTTATTTTTAATTAAACTAATTTGTCCTTATTGGTAAATTTTTATTGGGATATTTTTATAATTAAATTTTTTATTAAAGGTATCAATATATATGGTATATAAATCTTTATTTTAATATATTGCTTATTTTAAATAACTTCAAAAATAAAAAAAGAACCCTAATCATTTCTCATATTGGTGTTTAATATCAATACTTTATTAAGATATTAGGGTGATGTATTTATATATTATTTTTTTAGAGTGTTTTGTGAGACCCCTTTCATTTTTTGAAAAAAAAAAAAAAACCTTTTCGTTTCTTAGTAAAAATAAAGTTTGTTTCTAATCGAAGAAGAAGAAGATCATGATCATTTGTGTTCATATATAATTATTATTTTTGGTTTTATTCCATATTATATATATAATTGTTTAACATGGGTATAAATATAAAATTACTTATTTTCAGAAAATTTTACTTTTAAAAAACAAAAGTGTTAACAATACATTCAAATATGGGGAAAAAAAACATATAATTTAAGTTCAGATTTCAGTCCCTATTTAGTCTTTAGAAATATTCATGACTATTCAGTCTTCAGCTGAAAAAACAAACAACCCCTTCCACTTAAAACTTTATAGGTCTGAATTGAATTCATTAAGTTGTTTTGTTTGTTTGTTTGTTTTTTTTTTTTTAAGTGGTCAAACAACTTAAAAACATCAAAAAAACAACTTAAAACAAAAAGTACAAAATCCCGACTTTTAGCTTAATTCCAAATCACCGAATTACAATTAAAATATTAATTTCCAAGTCTATCCTCCCAAAGAAGATATATTTTCAAATTTATTCTAATTTGATATGGTGTAGAATTCTTTCTTTTAACATATTTCTTATTTTAAACGGGTTTTAGGTATTAAAAAAAAAAAAAAAACCCTAATCACTTTTTCATACTGAAATTTTCATGGGATTGAACAATTGAAAAAAATCCTGACTTTTAACTTAATTCCAAATCACCGAATTACAATTAAAATATTAACTTCCAAGTCTATCCTCCCAAAGAAGATATATTTTCAAATTTATTCTAATTTGATATGATGTAGAATTCTTTCTTTTAACATATTTCTTATTTTAAACGGTTTTAGGTATTAAAAAAAAAAAAAAAAAACCCTAATCACTTTTTCATACTGAAATTTTCATGGGATTGAACAATTGAATTTCTCTATCTCCTACCATATTGAGAAGATTCTGTGGCTTGAAGATGTTATAGAATAATATTACATATATATATATATATACACACATAATTCATGAACCTATTTTTTTTAAAAAAAATTAATAACTTTTTTTTTATTTGGCTTCTGGTGCATATTGAACTTGAACTTTTTTTTTTAACAATAAATTGAACTTGAACTTTTTATTTATTTATTTATTTTTTTGGTAAAAGGGAGGCCAAAAAAAAAAAAAAAAAAAAAAAAAAAACCTAAGAGCTAGGAATCAACCTAGCATCAGCAAAACCCTTAAAGTCATCATCTAAAATGTTAGAGAGTTGGGAAGGGGGGTCTTCAAAGAAAACAATCCCCAAATCTAAAGTATGACCAAATTTAGCAGAAAAATCAGCAACTCTGTTGCTTTCCTTGTAAATGTTGTTAATGGAGTAGCTTCAATCCCTCTCCAGAAGCAGCTTGCACGCGTAAGTGATGTTGAAAAGAGGATGATTTGGAGAAATAGGCTTACTTAGGAGATGAACAACACATTTGGAGTCAAATTCCACTTCAACTTTCCTGAAGCCAGCATTCCACGCTAGATTCAGCCCTTTAAACACACCCCACATCTCAACTTCCAAAACAGTACTAGCTCCCTTATTAAGAGAGAAACCGGTCAACCAAATCTTCCTATCATCTCTGATGACACCACCAGTTGAGATCGACCCCAACTCAAAGTTCCAGCTACCATCTACATTCAGTTTAACCCAGCCATGAGGAGGAGGAGTCCAAGCAACGAGACAAGTCTTCTTAACAGCAGTAGTCTCCACACCCATGTTAGCAGACAAGCAATCTTCCACATATTTTAAAATAATCTTACTAGGGCATTGAGAGAGATGAAAATCAGAATTAAAAACTTCCTCACATCTCCACTTCCAAATGAACCAGAGCGTCACCGCGAAGATAAGGTAACCAGACACCCTATTCCAACACAGCTTTTTACATTTCAGATTTTCAAATAGCCAATCATTCCACTCGATTTTGTAAGACATACTAGTGGTGATGCCCTTGCAAATATCCTCCTACATTCGACAAGAAACACTGCAATTTCTAAAAACATACTCAATATCTTCAAGGTCAGTCTCACATATATCATAGGTGACATCCAAAGTCAGACCTCTAGAGGCTCTGTTGTCATTAGTTAGGAGTTCATTGTGGAGAAGGAACCATAAAAAATGAAGAATTCTAGGCGGCAGATTAAGGTTCCAAATGAATTTCCATTTCCATGGACTATCATCATCCAAATTAAAATGGATATCATACGCACTTTTCATAGAGAAATTCCCATTCCTAGCAACACCCCATATGACAGCATCTTCTGCATTATAGTAGCCATTCATATGAATGCTAAAAATATGGTGCACAATGTTCCAAGGCAAAACCAAAGATAATTTCCATAAATCCCATTCATTGGCAGTTAGATAATCACACACCTTTTCACTGGATTGGTCCTCTGATAGGGGACAAGAGGCGTGCCTGAGGAGTTTCCCCATCCCATCAGTCCAAAAACCAACATTGTGCCTATTACCTATTCTCTACTGCAACCCTTTCGAAAGAAGCTTGGCCCTAAAAGAAAAACCTCGCCAAGTGCTCAAACAGAGCTTAGTGTTAAAGTTATCATAGGCAGCCATGTTTTTCCCTTTGAGATATTTTGCTTTGATCAACTTGCTCCAAAGACCAATCTTATTATGATACAATCTCCAGCTAGCTTTGGCCAATAAAGCTTGATTCATCATTTTCATCTTTCTAATGCCTAAACCACCTAAATACTTAGGTAAACACACAATGTCCCAAATTCACAAGGTGAATCTTCGTTTTCTCCAAAGTACTCTCCCATAAGAAATCACAATTAAGTTTATCAAGCTAGTTACAAACCTCAGAAGAAAGCTTTTATCGATTGCATAGTGTCAGTGGGAAGAGCAGAAATCACAACTTTAATGAGGGTACACCTCTCAGCAGAGAGAGATGCATTTTTCCATGACGCCATATGGTTTTGAGTCTTTTCAATGATTTCGTTATAAGTTCCTCTAGTGACCCGGCCATGGATGAGTGGAACACCAAGGTAATTTCCCAGATTATGAGTAATAGGAGAGCCACTAACATCCGCCAAAGATTTAGCCAAACTATGGTTCACTTTATTAGAGCAATGAATCCTAGACTTGGGAAAACTTACTTGTTGGCCAGAGAGGTCGCAAAACAAGTCCAGAGCCTCCCTCATGATAATAGCTTGTTAGGGAGAAGCCTTACCAAACAGAATGAGAATGAGTCCAAAACTTGAACTTTATATGCAGAACATGCAAAATTATATTCTTTGATAAATTTTTTGTTTTGTTAAATTGAACTTTGTTTGTAGAAGAACATACCAAATCTTAAAAAGAATGGTGCATGTTAAATTACATTTTTTAATTAGTATTGGTATAAATGTAAAATTACTTATTTTCAAACAATTTTATTTAAAAAAAAATAAACATGTTGACAGTATATTCGGATGAGAGAAAAAAATAACAAACATGTCATTCAGGTTCAGATTTCAGTCCCCATTCAGTCTTCAGAAAAATTCAGGATTATTCAGTTTTCAAACAAAAAAACCAACAACCCATAAGTCTTTCCTCTGTGTTTCACTAAAACTTTAGAGCGAAAGTAGAGTGGCAACTGTTCCTTTTTCAAATCACTTTTTAGAAGTTGTGTTAGGGTTTTCTACTTTGGGAAGTTTGAATCCGGAGGAAATAGCAAAATTGTGTGCTTCCATGTCCTTGCAAAGATCTGGAGGGTGAAACATGGCGTTGACATTGATGTTGTTACGAGTAATTCATTTCTTTTCCATTTCAATGATCTAGAGGACCGTTAACATGTGGAGGGGGAGGGGGGGCATGAAGCTTTGATAATGCTTTGATGGTGTTGGAGGAACCAACTGGGAAAGGGGATATAGAGACTATGAAGTTTAATAAGGCTAAATTTTTGGTGCAAATTCATTGTGTGCCGTTATTGTGCATGTCAAAGGAAATTAGGGAATTCCTTGGTAGTATGATTGGTAGGGTTAGTCTTGAGACTTTCATGATTGTAAACAGTTGGGGCTTCCTTTCTTTAAATTAAAGTGTCGTAACTTGTTGTATTTAGGATTCAAGGAAAGATTATAGTAGTGGAAGGGCTATCATATCAAATAAAGAGTTATCGATTTTTTTCCATTACTAATGTCATATCTACTGGCCGGTTCTTGAATTAGATTGGATGGATAATTGGCTTTTTTCTTTTACTTAAATTGAATTACTAAAAATATCTTCATTTCGAAATCCAAAGAAGTTACCATAGACTCCTTGGATTATCTGTAAACCGAGCAATCAATTACTTTTTTGAAATGCTAAAAAAGAGATTACTTTCTAATTTTCTAAAAATTAGAAAATAATAAGAGTTGTCTCGCAATTATTTTAGATTGATTGGAATTAACAAAAATCAAATAGATAAAGGAAACAAATAGATGAAGCAAAGAAATAGAATTGAGATACTATGTACATTCCATATATTTAATTGATATTAACATTTATGAAGATCCATATACATAATAAATATTGTAGATTTATCTCGATTCGGTTTGTATCTTTCTAGATTACAATAATAAAAAGGGATACTATGGTCGAACGATTCATTTTATAAACAATCATAAGACTTTTAATAATTTCTTTTGCTCATACATAACAGAATTGGAATTGCGAATACAAATTTTGTTCTTTTTACAAACATGATGTTGATAAATTTGTGAATCTAGAAATTCATTTCGGACAATTGAACCTTCTCAAACTGTTTCTTTTTAAGAATTAAAAAGATTTGTGCCAAAACTGCATATGCCAAAAAGAACAAAAGGCCTTGGACACGGAGTGGATCTTGAAGTACTATTTCTGCCTCTCCCTGACCAAATTGCTCTACGTTGCTATTTGTGAGTTGATGTAACGGGGGATAAGGAGGAGACAATTATGTTACTGAGGTATAAACGGCTTCCTACTCATTGTTTTCGATGTGGGAGACTAGAACATACTACTACTAGAGAATGTCCAGATGACCAGATGACTAGATGGTGTGGTGTGGTGTGGTGTGAGTGTGAGGGTGGGGGGTTATAGTTTAATACATGGTTGCAGGCGTCGGCACCTCTCCAGAAAACATGTGTTCGATCAATGGCGGTTCAGAACGGATCGAGTTTTAAAGCTAGGTCTGCAGTGTAATCAATTGAATAAGGTTGAAGGTGCAATGCAAGTTGAGCCGCGAAATTCTACCAGCGGTAAGCAGGCAATTGAAGTGGCATCGAATGAGGCTATGGAAGGCATTGACGATAGTGGAAGGAATAGTTACAAAGGAATTGATGGTGACATTGAGTGTGGAATCAATGATTTGCATAATGATGGGCGTGGATCTAGCTCTAAGATCAAGGCTCCTATTATTATAGGAGGTTTTGTTTTTAAAAGTCAAAATTGGTAACGGCTAGAGTAAATGAGAAGGTTATTAGTTTTGGAGGGGTGGGAATAAATGTGGATAAGTCAACAGAAATTGGGCTAGTGGACAAGGTGGAGATTTCGAATAATAGGCCTACTGCTCAAACATTTACCAACCAGAAATGCCAAAGGCCCATTATTCAAATTGATTTGATTGGTAAGGGCAAATAACCAACCGAAGAGAGTGACAAACCTTTACTACAAGAATATGTGATGGTTGTAAGATCAGCATGCTTTGGGCAAACCATGTGAGCTGCGTGGGGAGACTGATGTGAATCAGGTGGTTAGAAGGTGGAAAAGAATTGTACATGATTAGGGGTTGGCAAGTGAGCCTGCAAAAGGTAATTATGTTGTGACAACATGAAAGCGTGGCCTGGGAAAGGAAGCTGATGAGTCAAATACAGGCGGTGATGGGAAGAGAGTGAAGAATATGGCAGTGAGTGAGAACTAGGAAAATCTGATATCAGCGAGTCGGTCTTTACCAGCTTGTGTATGAAAAGCTTGGTGTGGAATGCTCGAGGTCTAGGAAGTGTGCGGGCATTCCATGTTCTGCTTAAGACATTGTCTTCTTATGTGAAGCAAAGTCGGAACATGGTTACATGGAAACTTTACGTGTGAAGTTAGGATTTATGGGAAAATTAGTGGTTTAATTTTATTTTATTTTTTTATTTTTATTTTTATTTTTATTTTTTCATTTTGAGGGCCTGCCATCAATGGATTGCCTTGTTAAGAGGGGTGTCAATGTGGAGATTATGTGCCCTTGGTGTTCTTGTTGGCCGGAAACTATTGCGCATGCCTATGTTGCATGGACACGGCGACACGACACGGTAGGACATGGCAATTAAAATAATATATTTTTATATTTAAAAAATAATAATATATAAAAAAATGATTCAATAAAACACAAGTAACAAGTTTCTAGAATTATAATTTTTTTTCTTCTTCTTCCTCTTTTCTTCTCTTCTCTTCTCTCATATAATCCTCTTATCTCTATTTTAGTGTTTTTCCAATTTTTTCAAATGGCAGTAGGATGATGATACTAGAAGTTATAAAACCCTAAAATTATAATTTTGAAATTTTTGGATTTGACCCCATTTTTTTAAAAAAATAATTGCAAAAATGCCCCTGCCATGTCTTGACCATGTCCCGCCCTGTCCTAGCCGTGTCCCGACGTGTCTCCTGAAACAAATAACACGGTGTGTTCTAATATGAATCTAGAGGGGGGGGGGGGGGGGGGGTGAATAGATTTTAACGATATTACCCAATTTTCGTGTTAAGCCAATATTACGAAAATACCCCAATCTAGTCAACAAATATAACAAGTGTAATATGGTGCGGAATTATAAATGACACTTGATATTTACTTGGAAACCCTCACGGGAAAAACCACGGGCTGTATAGTGCGCCACACTCGAACCTCGAATTCACTAAATGTGTAATGATTACAACCTAATCCTGATCAATAATCAACACACCTACCTAATCCCGGTATAAGTGGACCTAGTCCAATTGCTTGTGTGACCACCTAATCCCGGTGTACGGCCTAATCCCGGCCTATCACAACAAGACTTCAATTGCTTGCGATCTAAGCAACCTAATCCCGGAAGCTACACGCAAGACTTACTTCTCAATGAAGAGATTACAACCTATGTGAATATATGATGATATTCAATGAGCAAATAAAGCTAGGTAACCTTAGATGCTTATCTAGGATGATTAGATAACAATTAATGCAATCCTAGATGTCAATAGCTAAATGACATGTCATAAAACTTAGCAAATCATAGATAAAATATCCTAGATGTTGCTATCACAATACATCACACAAACATGTCAACACAACAATCTCTATTTTGTATCTAGAATATATTCTAAGAGCATACAAATAATATAAGAGATTTCTTTGATAAATAAAACACTAAGCTTAGATGAGATTAGTGAAGAACATACCAAAGGATGTGTGTTGACCAAAACCCATGCAAGCAAGCATCCTAACTATGTTAGAAAATGCTAGATGATATTTAGATGCATATGAGAAAGGTTTTGAGTGTGTAAAAATGAGTTCTTGATTTGATTTTCTCTCAATTTTCTCTCAAGTTTCTCTCTTTGAGGTTTAGGGTTCTTTAGAGTCAGAGAACTAAGTTAGAGAAATGAGAAAGTATGATATTTATAGTCATCAAGAACAGGGCATGTGAAAAGACCATTTTGCCCTTGAAACGCTCAATCGGCGGTTTCATTCTGCGGTCGGGGCCGCAGAATGTGGCCGCAGAATTGAGCCCGAGAAAGAAACCGACCTAAAATATCTAATTCGCCGATCATGACCGCAGAATTCAACCCGAGAACAGGGGAGAAAACGGCGGTTTCATTCGGCGGTTTCGTAACCGCCGATCAAACCGCAGAATCAGACCCGAGATAATAAATGTATCAGGTCTGATCGTCGGTTTCTATTCGGCGGCCAGGCCGCCGATCGTAACCGCCGATTCACTAAAGATGGTGAAACCAAGGAGAAGCCAAGGGCATTCTCCATGAGCGGTCTTCGCGCAAAACCAAGCACATTTTCGTGTAAGCGCGGACGTTTCCGAACATATTCGGGAAACGAATTACACGACACAAACAAACACACAACAAGATATAATCAAACAAAGTGCTAGTGTGTAATGTGACATGTGAAGAGTATGCACACATATACAAGTATGCTAAGTGTGTGTGTGCTTCTAAATCTCTTCAAAGAAAATAAGCACTAGAGATATACCTTTGGAGTGCTTGTCATCCATGAGGTCTTGAATAAGGGCCTTCGATGTTGGTCTTCAATCACCTAATCTACCCTTACAATTCAAACCCCAACATGTGGTTTGTCCACGAAATAAGCCAATCGATAATGGGAATCCTTACATCTCCCATGTGTCCCCCCTTATGTCACCCTCGTTGATCGTCGAAAAAGTCAACCGACACACTTTTTACCATGTCGGACACGTGTTCGGTCGTGTCCGACATGCACCCCAACATATTTTTGGTGTGTCCATACTTCGCAGGCGCATACTTTGTGGGGGTGCCAGGTTCTAAAAGAGGTTTTTTCATCTTGAAATTTCATGAAGGGTCTCTGGAGTGTGGATAATATATATTCATTTTCAGGATTTTTTTTTTCACAAGTGTACTCGTTCTCTGCTTGAGGATGAGCTAGCTTTGATGTGTATCCTGTTGTGGCGGCACATTTGAAATCAGGTGGTCCATAATTCTAACCATATTTCCAATAAGCATGTCTTGGATTGGTGTCATGACTATCTGTTTGAGTTTCATAAAGCAAATGCTTGCAATACGGTTACTCAAGGAACGTCCGCTACCAGGCAAATTCGATGGAGTCCTCCACCTGAGGGTATCTTTAAAATAAATACAGATGCGGCATTGATTAAGGATCAGAATTGTATTGGAATAGGTGCAATTAACGGTAATGCAAAGTGGTTGGTTATGGCATCTTTAGCATAAAGGATTGAAGCGGGTTATACACCCGAAGTAGCGGAAGCTATGGCGATCTTGAGAGGGATCAAGCTAGCTGTTGATACTGGCTTAGTACCGTCGGTTGTGGAGTTTGATGCTCTTTGCGTGGTCAACCAAATTGCTTCTGGTAAGCCTTCGGAGGTGGATGTTGGTCTGGTTGTGAGTGATATTTTGGCAAGGCTATAGACTTCTTAAGCTTTCAGGCAGACAAATGTCATTGCCCATTCTCTTGCTAAGATAAGGTTAACTATTGGGGAGGATTGTTTTTGCTCTTACTCAGTGGCAGATCCAGGAATTTTAACCAGCTGGGGCACTTAAAAAAGTAAAAATTATATATATAAAAAATACAGAAAAAATTAAAATCATAATAAAATGAGTTAAAAAAAACAAAAATAAGTTTTTTATATAAAGAAAAATCGATGGTATAATGAAGTTTAGATAAAATAAAACAAATAGAACACTTATTCAAGATGAACTAAATAATCTTACATTAAAAAAGAAATAAAAACAAGAAACACAATATTGAAAATAAATAATAACAAGAAAACAATATAAATAATGAAAAATTATAATATTTATTTCTAAAATAATAAATTACAATCTAATTTTATAATAAGAAATTTTGTTTTGTATTTATAACGAATTCAATTTAAATTTATACAAAGATAATTGATTAATAAATATTACTAGACAAGTTTTTTAATTTTTTATTTTTCTAATTATTGGTAAATAATTGATTCTAAATAAATTAAAACTATAAAATAAAAAAATATTAATAATAAAATAAAATGAATCATAATAATAGATGGATTATTTTGATAAAATAAATTAAAATTTGAGATTTAAAAAGGTTTATTGATTTGATGTGTTAGGTATGATAAACTAAAACTATTGGAAAAAGATAAAGTGAATTGTTTGGTTTCATGAAAAGATGAAAATTTGAGAAAGAAATTGGAAAAGATGGTAAAATAAAAAAGACATAAAAAATATTAATAAAATCATCGGATTGGGAGAAAGACCAATGGCAGCTCTTTACAACCTTTTATTACGTTTGTGCCATTGTTAAATTTTTTTTTTTTTTTTTTTTTTTTGTTTCAAAATCCTCCATTGATGGAGGTTCTCCATCAATGGAGATAAAAGACCTCCATTGGAGGTTGAAATCGGCCTCCAATGGAGTTCATTTTGAATGGAGGTTTCAATGAAGAAGTTGAAAAGCTAGGAACTAAAAAGCAAGCTCGAGAGCTAAAAAGCACACCCGAAAGCCAAAAAACACATCCAGTAACTAAAAAGCACTCATGCGTTCCAAAAAGCATGCCCACATGCCAAAAAGAACGTCTGCATGCCAAAAACAATACACTCCTGCAAAAAAGAGCATCCGAAAGTCAAAAAGCAAGGCCAAGAACTAAAATGCACACCAAAGAACTAAAAAACATTGTCGCATTCCAAAAAGCATGCCCGAAAGCCAAAAAGCACACTCGGGAACTAAAAAAGTCTAAAAGTCAAAAAGCATGGCAATGAACTAAAAAGCACGCTTTAGAACGAAAAAGCACTCTGGTGTTCCAAAAAGCATGCCCGAAAGCCAAAAAGCACACCCGAAAATTAAAAATCATGCTTGAGAATTGAAAAGAATTTTAGCCTTCCAAAAAGCACACTCGAAAACTAAAAAGCATTCCCACGTTCCAAAAAGCATGCTTGAAAACCAAAAGGTACAGCCGGTAACTAAAAAGCAATCCCGCGTTCCATAAAGCACGCTCGAAAAATAAAAAGCACTCCTTAATGAGGTCGTTTTATACTCTTCAAAACAATATTTATGTGATCAATTGAAAATCGTGTTTTAGCCACTTTAGAATCCTTTTAGGATGTAAATTCTTAGCAAGTGGTAAGTAAGATTCGTTCCGAAGGGAATGAGAGTAATAGTTAGATCGATTGACTAATCTATAGTGCAATAAAATAAATCATATATTGTAAATGGATAGTTGTGTAGTTTTATAAACCACCAAAAATGCAAGTAAAATAAACAAACAAAAAGTGATAGGAAAAATAGAATGCTCAACAATCTTGATAAGAGAAATGGATGTAAACAATTAAGATAGATGCTAGGGAATTGATGGAGTTGCTAGTAGGTATGGGTAATGCTTTCTAAACCACTTTAATGGACCAATCTCTTACATGTTAACCATTTGTTTTCTAGGATGTGTTTAGGTCATAACTATGAACCCTAAACATCTTCCCACCAAAATGCCAAACCGATTAAGGAAGGGGGTCAAGGTGGGATTGATTGGTTACAAATCAAGGTTTAGATTAGTGTGGTTGATATACCCTCCACTAATCTATCCTATTCACTAAGTTCCCTACCAATCAAGGGTGTCAATCAAAGATTGGTTTCACAACAATTTATCCCACACAAGATTGTGATCTACTAGTGATGTACAATGCAAATCATATAATGAATAGGATCTAAGTATAAAGTGAATAGAACATATATAGAGATTCAAATACAATAGCTTAAACAAATACCCACAACTAAAAGTTCCTCACATTTATCCCCTAGATTAGGGGTTTAGTTACACATAGTTACAAACAACTAGAAAGGAAGTAATAGATAAGGAAATCACCATTGGACCTCATTCTTTAGTGCTTGCTCCTTCCTCTCATTGGATTATCTTAGTGCAAAGAGTGGTCGAAGAGGATATGTCTAGATAGGTAGGTGTCAAAAGGTGAGTGACAAAGGCATTGAGATGTTGAGAATGGGAAGAGAGGAATGGTTGAGTGAAGTAATCAAGATTTTAAGGTTTTGGATGGAAAATGTAGTTCAAGATTAGAAAATAAAGGAGGTTGATTGAGGGAAAAATGGAGGAGAAAGCTATACTCAGTGAATTTCGTACTTGGAAATATGCTTGAATTTTCCTTCAAGTTGGAAGAGAAAAATATATATAGTGGCTCTCGAACCTGTACTAATAATTGCTTGAAACGCTAATGTGGCAGGGTGTCGCGGTGTGTTGTCACTGTGGTGACATCACCACGGCAAGTGGTTACAGGATCTTCGATTTAGTTATTGTTGTGAATTTGATCTTTTTCGCAATGAACCTCACAGTGGCACATGAAATAGCGACAAGAAGATCTAGGATTTTTGAGTAGTCACCATATGGTCTAGTGACGACATATCACCGCGACACAACACCTGATAGATTTCTTTGATTTAATTCTCTTTGTTGTGGTATGCACAAAGAACGACATCTAACATCGATGCTTGACCTGATTGATTTTCTTGATTTAATTGTCCTTGTCACCACCACGACAATATCGCGGCAATCTAACTCATGCAATTGTCCTCTGTCGCCATGTGTCACAGCGACACCTTCAAAAGGCGACAATGCCTTGTTTCCACTTGTGCACATTTTTACACCAAACTCCTCATCTTCTTCACAAATGCCCTTGTGGCATAAATAAACCTGAAACACTCGATTTGATAACATTAAATACGGGAAAATGCCCGAGAATTAAGCATAAAGAGACGGGAATGAGGGCTAAAATCATACCAATTTTGGTTCGATCAGATACCCCTAAACTTATCTGTTGCTAGTCCTCGAGCAAAACAATCACAAATCAACCCCCAAGACATGCATCGAGACATTTCAAAGGCTTTTAACAAGCTCTAACTCATTCGAGCAAGGTTATACTTCTCTTGATCAATATGCGAAACCAAAATGAAGAGATTAAAACAATGATGCACTAGTGAGAACTTATACATGTAAGAAAGTGTTAAGTAAAGATTAGGAGCATACCACTCTAGATATGATTGTACGTAATGCGACCTTACATTCAAAATGCCAAAGCTTCAAAGCAAAGGTGCCGTTCGGTTTAGAATGTAATTCTCCTTGATAACTAATCCTCACTGGATTCTCTCTTTTCTTCTCTTAGATTCCTAGGTTCCACTCAAAATACATATGCAATATGAATTTATGTCGTGGATATCTAATTGATTGCATATGATGACATTTGAAACGCAATTTATGAAAAGTAAGTCTCATGAATGAGATTGCAAGCCATGAATTAGAAAGAACATGCATCAACCAAATTTCACAAAGTGGACACTCTTATGGATCATGAAGGTCTTTCTTTCGGTTGTAACGGGGCCTTAGGTATTGGTGAAACAAGGAATGGGGCAATGGATAACAAGGAACCCAATGATTACACTAAGGCATACAATCTATTTATGAGTTCCAAATGCTTCACACATATTGCTCACACATTATGCGTCCAGGCTTATAATTTCAATTTATATGTGCATTCTACTCTAACTTTTCATTTGACTAGCTCATTTCACTTCCCATTTTCTCTCTAGGCCAATTGTGCCTAATTCTTGGTTCTCTTTTCCTCTTTTCTTTTTCCTTGCTTGCTTTTCTTTTCTTTTCTTTTCTTTGCATACATCTTTTCATTTCACACTTTTCTTTTTTCTTTGCTTTTCTTTTCCTTTTCAAGTTTTTCTTGCTTTGCAAAACTTTTTGCACACATTTACATGCCTAGGTACATGCCTTTACAATTTCAAGTATAAGAGCTTACATTCATTCCCTAAGCCTTAGCAAATCATTTGGTCACGGTAAGTCAATCATGTAGGCTATAAGGTTCATGTAAATGGTTTATGAATGAAAAGCTTAAGACATGTTTGGCTTCAAAGGGGTTTGGGAGCACACAAATAAATTTGTATGGAAGTGTTTTAGGCCAAGTAGTGGTTTACACATGCATTGCCTAAAATCATTTCTAAAGTCTTGTCCACAAAGAAAAATAAAGCATCCACAAGCAGTCCATAATATTCTATGGCAAGCAACATTTAAGTGCAAATGAGACTAATACACACTTAAATGAGTGTTTGAGAGTCAATGTTTAAAGAGTGAATATTTGATAACTCAAAATACGTTTTTTAAGGCCGTGTTTGTGATCCTTACGGGATCTCCAATATTAATTCCTAGCCTTCAAGCAAAATTGATAATTCTCCCTAACATTTTGAGAAAAAGATTAGCGCACTTTGTTCAACAACACCCTAAATGGAATGATGCTAATCTAAACCAAACAATGGCAAAGATGCACAATTCCTCACTACTCATATAAAGAACAATCTCTACAAGTAAAGTATGCTCGAATATGGCATTATTGCAAGAATTTGAAAAATTCGGCTCAAAATTTTAATAAAACCAAGCAAAGTGGTGTTGCGCAAATGTACCCCCAACCTAAATTGGACATTGTCCTCAATGTTCATGGGAGGCAAAAAAATAGTCAAATGGTGCAACCTAACAAATCCATAGCAAAGCATGCATATATGTCCAAAAACAATCAATGTGTTTTCAAAAATTTGGCAAAGTTCCGTCTCATCCTAAGATGCACAAAATCATCTAAAGAGATGCATAATCATGAATAGCATATTCTCAACATTCCAATAAATCAAAAATTATCGATAAAGCACAAACATCCTAAATCCTCTACCAAAATCCAAATCCACCCTTATTCTAAGCAAAAACGAAACAACAGCAAAAATAAACAAGAGCAAAGATATGAAAATGAAGATAATAAAGAGGAATGTGATAATGAAATGAACAATAAAAAAAAAAAAAAAACTGGAAATAAAACTAAAGTGCTCAAAGTATCCAAATCCAAATATGATGCACATATATAGCCACAAAATCCAATCCTAGGCACTAATTACTTCAAATCAAACACAAAACCAGCCCTAGGATATCTAGATGCTATGTAGAGCAAATGTGAATCAAAAAATTGAAGAACTAGGGGGTAGGATTACCTCTTTTGACTGTTTCGTGCATCCCACAGCTTGAGAAAGTTTAGAGGATTTGAGAGAATTTGTGTTGTGTTTGAAAGTGTGGCTGCTTTGTTTTGAACGACTATTATATTTGTTTTTTGCCCTAGGTCGCGGTACGGGTTGTCGCTGTTTGCCATCGCGACAGTCCAAAACGCTGCAGTTTGGTTAAGTGACTCCTATTGTCGCTGTGTGTATTTGGCGACAAATTGGCGACACCACCGCGACATATATCAGGTATGTCATCGACCTTTGGTGTCGCTTTTTGCCACAGTACAACTCCTTTGAATTGGTTGTCACCTAATATAATGTCGCGGTATGTTAGAACGACACCACCGTGACAGTCACTAATGTGCCACATTTTTAACAATTTGTGGGCCAGTTCCTGCACCAATTTCACCAAACACAACATAAGTATAAAATGCACTAACAAAGACATGAGAGCACTTATTAAAAGACTAAAATAAGCAAAAAGCACACAACAAAAATTAAAACAACACAAGCAATTTTATTCAAAGCATAAAACGTAAAAGTGTGAGTCCACACTATCACATCCTAGCATGCAAATTGGGATTATGATGCTCATCACAAGGGCCAACCAAACAATCATTTTTATTTTTCTTAACTACCCAAATTGGTCCCTTAGACTCATTTTGGACCTGGTCCACCAAATCCTTCCTAACCCAAATTTTCGTGAGATGGTTAGGTCTCTTCCTAGGTCTAGCTTGTTCATGATTAGCATGCTTCAAAAATTTAAAACACCTAGATTTTACATGACCCTTCCTATGATAAAAATAACAAGATAGAGAAGAGAGAGGAATTTTCCCTTTTTGCATTGGAGTTTGAGGCTTGGAGTGACCATCATTGGTGAGTGTCTTGATAGCTTGTTTCATCTGATCTATTTCCACCAAATAGTTGCACTCCTTCACTTTTGCAATTTTCAATGCCACCGATTTCTTGCTCATCTCCTTTTTTACCTCATCTGTTGCCTTATTCTTGGCTTTAACACTCCTGAGGGTCTTTCTCATCTTTCTTGAGGCTTCCTCCTCAAATTCTTCGGTGAGCTTGGCTAAGTCCTCAAGCTCTTGCATCGTTGAATCATTCTCGATGGTAAGAGACTTGTTGATCTTTATCAACTTGTGATTCTTCTTAGATAGGTCTTCCACCTTCTTCTCAAGAGCATACTTTTCCACCTTGAGCACCTCTACTTCAAGCATGAGCTCTTGATTGGTGTTTTTGAGCCCTTCAATCTCAGAATCATCAATACTCTCTTCATCCTCTTGACTACTCTTTTCATACATTTGAACCAAGTTGCTCACTTTTCCACCCTTATTCTTCGATGGTTGCACATCCACCACATAACAACTTCTAATCCTTTTTAGATAATCAATGCATGTGATGGTATCAATCTCAAGCTCTCTCTCAAGTGAGTGCATAACGACTCTACTTTTGCGTACATCAATCTTTATTTGAGCGGTAGCCATGAAAGGTCTACCAAGTAGAACTTGTCACTTCCTATTGTCATTGGATTTATCTTTGATGTCTAACACCACGAAATTGGTCGAGACCACTATTCCATCCACGATAATAGGTATATCTCTTATCTCTCCATGTGGTGCTTGTGAAGTTTGATCTGCCAACACAAGTTTCTTCCCGGTTGGTTTCAAACCTATCAAACCCAACTTCTTATAAATCGATAGGGGCATCATATTAATACTTGCACCCAAGTCAATCACTCCTTTTAGCAACTCACTATCTCTGTTAGGTTTTTGGTTTGTGTTGGCATAAATTCCATATAAAAACGTTGTTTCTCTTGTATTGATAAGTGGTCTAAGAAATGATTATTCAAAACTTCAAAGAAAGACTCAGCTACGGTTCTTGTAAGATGGTTTATTGAAAAGGGAATAAGCTACATTGCTCATCAAAGGTATAATTGACCTCATTCCTCTTACAAGACTTGTGCACACACACGCAGAATTCATACATGTGTGTCCCTGCATCGTTATGCTACATTTGTATATCACATTCACACACTTGATAAAGCATGCACATGCATTAGTTTCAAATTGACAAACATTGTGAAATTGCATATTCTAGAACTATCTCTAGGAAATGGCATACTTGTGTCCCTTTGTGTTTATTTGTTTATGTTTTATTGTTTTTGGACTTGAACATGATCTCATATGATTCCTTATTGAGTCCCAATCATTTCGGTTACTCATTCATTAGGTTTCGAGTCCAAACTAGGAAGCTATGCTACTTTGCGTTCTCATTCGTTGAGTTGTCTTCGTCGTAGTATACCGAGTCGAATTATCAACCTTTTATCTAAGTTTCATAGTCAATCTTATGTGTAAGGGAGTCATGGTTTGTAATCTGAAGATGGATTTAAATTCGGAGTTCGAAAGCCCGAATACGGCTGAAGAACGCGAGAGGAGCGCAAGGAGGCAAGAATGGCCGAAGGTCATTTGGGGTGTGTCCCGTGAGGAGTGCATGAGGCTCACGGGCCAACCAGCCCTTTGCCCCTTGAGGCTCACGCACCTCTCATAGGGTGGTGATGTGGCAGCCCTCCATTGGTCACTTCATTCCTTCTCTTTCTTTCATTTAAATATCCTCCTTTCCCTCTCATTTCATTTGTAGAAGAAAATTTGAAAAACAGAAGTGCATAATTTTCTCTCCAACTTTCCCAACTTTCAAACACCATAACTTTCTCATTCAGACTCTGAATTGAGTGATTCAAGTTGGGCAATCTTCGTACTTAAGTCCTCTACTTTCTTCAAGTGAGTTTGCAACCATTTGATCAAGTTTTGTGGTGGTTCTACACTCAAAACCGAAACTGCATGGGATTCCTAGGTATTGAACTAAACTTTGTTTTTTCATCTTTTTAAACCTTCAATTACCTTGGGTTTTCTTCTTCTATATGTATGTGTATGTATTATGAATGCTATTGAGAAGAATAGCTTCAAATCAAATCTAATCAAGTCTATTTAGAGACAAATGTGAACTAGTTTTCTATTATTCTAGTTTTTCTCATGTTTGAGTGTTATATTGTGATTAGTTTGATATCTAGGGTTATTTGTGATTTGATTGACTCATTTTATGATTAATAACCTTAGCATGTGCTTGGATCCTTTAATTGAACAAATCTAGGATTAGCACATTTGATTTTGTATTTAGAGCCTATTAGGATTTAATTGATTATTCATTATATCTTTGCTTTAGATATTGGCTAGAATATTCATTGAACATATTTTATGTTTCTAGCATTTTTAGTGTATGTTTCTAATCTCTTGAATATGTGCTTCATGTATATGATTTATTCAAGTATTAAATTTGTGAATGAAACTATGAGCCATATGTGTTAAGTGTTTTCACATGCTTTAGGTTTTAATTCAAGTTTTGTATCTAGACATTTTGACTTGTGTTCTCAAATGATTTAAGTCTAGTTTCCATAGAATGTATTGATCACATGTTTTATGTTGAATTGCTTGTTTTCATCATTTGCATTCATGGATCACATTTAGGAAGTCCTTGTAAAAGGCATGAAGTCTTGACTAGGACAAGGTGTCCGGATAGTCAAGTAAGGAAGACTTGGTTAGGACAAGAGGTTCGAATAACCAAGCAAGAAGTCATGGCTAGGATTGGGAAGGTCCAGATAGATATGCATTGGAGGCTCTCTAGAGGCATGAGTGCCTTGGATAGGGAGTTGGCTACAATATTGGTAGACCAGGGCATTTGGATAGACATAGATTCCAATAAAGGGTGTTGCACGAGATGTGTATTTACTCTTGATGAATTTCTAATCTTCCAATGATGTTGTGTAGACATAGACTCCAATATGAGGTGACTCTATACCTTTGAGGAATTTTTAATCCACCAATAGGGATTGGGTAGACATAGACTCCAATAGGAAGTAGATCATGGGTTGATCACTTTTGAGGAATTTCTAATCTATCATCCAATATATATTGTACCCAATAGTTGTAGTTTAACTAGTGGATGTTTCCTCCTTGGAGGTTTTACCACGTTAAAAAATCTCATGTTAATTCTTTATATCTCTATCTTTCATATTTGTATATGTGTATGTTTTAATCATTGTTTCATAATCTTCATCCGTGATGTATTTGGAAACATGATTTTGTTAAGTGTGAGATGTAAGCACATCATTTTGATCAAAGTTGTAAATATAATTCTTTTGTATATTGACTTATTTGTGTATAGTCATATATCGATTGATACTTGTTCATATTGGACATTATTGTGAATACAAGTATTATTTGTTTTAGTTTTAATATATTTCCTTCATTAGCAAGTTGTAGAGTTCTACTTAATGTTCTTACATTGTAAGATTCATAGTACAACTTGTGGAATGTGTTCTTCATTGAATATACTTGTATATGAGATACATTGTTTCTTGGTATATGTTTTGTAGACTAAGGGTGGTGAATTGAGTATACATGTGTTAATTGTTTTCTCATAACAATCTTGTTAAATGTTAATTTGTATGCTCACCAAGGTTTTGACATAAGTCACAAAAGAGTTTTAAAATTAGAGTGTCAACCTATTCACTGCCCTCTAGGTTGTTTAGTATAACCATGTAGGTATTTTTAATCTCCAACTGATATGGGGATCACAAAACTCCCCGGATCATCAACCTTGTTTGGAAATGCTTCTTCAAACATCATTGCTTCATCTCTAGCTCCATCCCTATTGACAAAATTCCCCTCATTTGCTTGTTCGTTATGGCTTGGAAACTTTCCCTTCTTTTGTTTTTGGAGGGCTTCGGCAATTTGCCCCATTTGAGTTTCCAACTTTCCAAACAACGCCTTTAAGTTGCCAAACCTTTGGCCACTAGCTTGCATAAAGTTTGTCAATATATGTTCGGCTCTTTGGAAACCTTGCATCATCCCTCTCATTTCTTCATCCACATTACAACGAGGTTGGTATGTGCAAGATTGAGCATTGTTGTTGTTGTTCCATTGATTTCCTCCCTATTGGTTTCTCCTTGTGGGTATCCACCTTGTTGATATCCTCCTTGTTGCTCTTGCCCTTGATTCATGTCATTGAATCCTTCACTATCACTGAATTGATCATTAGAGCTTACTTCTTGTCTTTCTAGTATCTTCACCCTAGCCTTAGGAAATCCCATGCTCTCAATGTAAGATGTCAAGGACTCCATCTTCTTATTCATCCTAGAGATCTCATTAGTGGTTTTCGTGTTTGCAGTCACTTCGAACCTTCCTCCTTGAACACTATTTGCATTTCTTTGTTGAGAGTTTTGTGCTAACATGTCATATATCTCATATATCTCAGTTGCGGTCTTTGTGTCTTAAGAGCCTCCGTAAGCATTATCCACCAACACTTGAGAGAAGCAAGTGAGACCACCTTGGAAACAAGACACCTTGTATTCTTCCGTGAACATGTGAGGAGGGCATTGGGCCAAAAGGAGTTGATACCTCTCCCATGACTCATGAAAAAGCTCCCCTTCACTCTCATTGAAGTTTTCTATCTTCACCTTAAGCTCATTAGCCTTCATAGCGGGGAAAAATCTATTGAAGAATACACCACAAATTTGGCCCCAACTTGTCAAAGATCCCACCCTAAGCCCTATCAACCACTTTATTGACAAGTCCTTTAGGTAATATTGGAAACACCTCATGTGAAGTTGCTCTTTAGAGAGTTGCAGGATCGGAAATGTCTCAATGATTACGCTATACTCCTTCATGAATTGCAAGCAATCCTCATTCAACTTCCCATAGAAGGAAGGTAGAAGATTGATGCGCATACTCTTAAGCTCATACCTCTTTGCAACCGGATCTAAGACAATTGGTGAAGGTTGATTCCCAATTGTGGGCAATGAGTACTCCCCTATGGTCATCCTTTGGCCTTGGTTAGTAGGAGTCTCTTGAGTCACTTCTTCCCTAGGAGGAGCTTTATCCTCCCTCTTTGGTGCTTGTTCATCCATATTCAAAGTTTGCCTTGGAACTTCTTCAAATTCCCTCACAATCCTTCCTACACGGCTAGATTCTTCCAATGGTGGGTGTAATCCTCTTAATAAGGATCTCCTACTGTGCATGCACCTAAACTCCTGAAAATGGAATAGATAAAGAAAACAAAGAAAAAAGGTAAAAAGAACTACAAAAATCTACAAACAAATAATATTTATCAATAATTATGAAAAAGTAAAAGTTAGTAAGCTATCTAATGAAGTTATAAACTACAAAGAAAAGTCAATCAATTTAACAATCGCTACTAATTCCCTAGCAGCGGCACCAATTTTGATGAGGTCGTTTAATACTCTTCAAAACAATATTTATGTGATTAATTAAAAACCATGTTTTAGCCACTTTAGAATCCTTTTAGGATATAAATTCTTAGCAAATGGTAAGCAAGATTCGTTCCATAGGGAATGAGAGTAATAGTTAGATTGATTGACTAATCTATAGTGCAATAAAATAAATCATTGTAAATGGATAGTTGTGTGGTTTTATAAACCACCAAAAATTCAAGTAAAATAAACAAACAAAAAGTGATAGGACAAATAGAATGCTCAACAATCTTGATAAGAGAAATGGATGTAAACAATTAAGATATATGCTAGGGAATTGATGGAGTTGCTAGTGGGTATGGGTAATGCTTTATAAGCCACTTTAATGGACCAATCTCTTACATGTTAACCATTTGTTTTCTAGGATGTGTTTAGGTCATAACTATGAACCCTAAACATCTTCCAACCAAAATGCCTAACCGATTAAGGAAAGGGGGTCAAGGTGGGATTGATTGGTTACAAATCAGGTTTAGATTAGTGTGGTTGATATACCCTCCATTAATCTATCCTATTCACTAAGTTCCCTACCAATCAAAGGTGTCAATTTGTTAGTGAACAAACTGTCACTATATACGTGGAAGCGTTGTCAGATAGAACACAAACAAACACAATAACAAAGAAAAGATAGATGAAGAGAATTAATCTAAATCCAAGCACCCACAACACAAGAATTTACGTGGAAACCCAAATCAGGGAAAAAACCACGGCTGTCAGGACGACAAGAGAAAGTTCCAATATGTAGTAAATTGTTACAACCACACACTCAGGATCTCTCTCTAAATAATGCCCCAAACCCAATTACACCTAATGCTCACTTTGAGATCTCTCTAGTATTTGCTATTTTGCTCCACCACAAATAACCTAGTTATTATGGTCTATTTATATGTATTATAGAGAGTTTAAACTAACAAGGAAATCTATCTCCTAGTCATACAAGATTTACTTGTTCCACATAAATACTATTTCCTATTTATGACAAGTCTTACTTCAAGGGGAAATCATTTTCTTATTAGAACTCTAAAAGCAACATATTTCCTCTTCCATGAATATTTCCTGATTCAACGCGTGCTTGTGATTAACTACGATTCAAGTTGCAGTTGGCCACCTGCTTCCTAAACCGTGTTGAACTTGACCACTCAGAAGACCGTGATCCACCCGCCAAACCTTGTCGAACCGTTGTCGGACCGCTGTGAAAGCCACAACGCTTTCCACAGCGTGAAGCATTGGAATTGGAACCGCTTTTGATGCGCTGTTGAAAATGGCAGTGGTGTCAAACCATTGCGGACAGCTGCCGGACCGCTGCCACTACCGCTGCCAAAGTGGCAGCTGCGCGGCAGCAGTTTGAGCTGTCCGTCGCTTCTCTTGTTCGTCATGTCTTTTCCAAGCCTCCCTCAAACATAACCTCATACTCCCAAACGCTCTCAAGTCTCCAGGAAGTCTCCGCATTGGTAAATCGTGTTTGGTAACCATTGGTAATTCGAGCCATATCCAACAATCCTCCCTTATGGGAAGAATTCCTAAAACTTGTCCTCAGCTACGATCCTCATCACTAAGAATCAAACATACCCACCACTAGGTATAACCACTTAGGAAACAACCATCCTAAGATTTCACTGGCATATGTCGAAATTTACCTTGCTGAAAATTGTGGTACAACTCCTCACGTTAGGTTCCCAGGGAGTTCGCTCAGCCATCGATATCCTTGTCCACCACACACCTTGCATCCCTTCCTAACCAATGCCTGTGCGCAATTGTGGACCCGTTATCAGCTACATCCTTTTTCACAGCAACTAGCGGTCATGCCATGAGGATGTTTATGCCCCTTTAGAGGGCATCACTGTAGTCGTCATACTCAAGAGAGGCGATTGCCAGATCACCCTCTTTGGAGCCCTTAGCCAAACTTGTCTTCTTATTTTTGCAATCCTTCCTGATGTGTCCAGACTGTCCACATCCCCAACAATTGACTTTCCCTTTGAAGTTTCCCTTTTTTCTGTCAACCAAAAGAATAGAGTTATCAGAAGATTTACCTTCACTCTTTAGCCTTCGTTCCTCAGAGATAAGTTTGTTCGTTACATCTCCAAAACATATGGTTGAACTCCCATACATCA
This sequence comes from Acer campestre, assembly GCA_954870605.1. Lineage (NCBI taxonomy): Eukaryota > Viridiplantae > Streptophyta > Magnoliopsida > Sapindales > Sapindaceae > Acer > Acer campestre. The sequence continues at coordinate 16,924,088 of OX940799.1, read as the reverse complement.
AGATTGGCTTCATGTGCACATAGGACGGTGGAAGGGACCAGATGAGTCTAAGACCTTTGTCTTCTTCATCAATCTTTACTCTAATCGACTCTAATTCTGAAACTATTCCATTGAGCACTCCTAGATGATCAGAAATTTTCGTACCTTTAGTCATCTGCAACATGTGAAACTGCTCCTTCAGGTAGAACCGGTTGTAGCGCTATTTGCTTGATACAATTCTTCAAGCCTCTCCCAAAGTTCTTTCGCTGAATATGTTCCATGAATATTTGCAAGAACGTTCTTGGCTAGGCACAATCGTATCGCACTCGTAGCTCTCTCATCCAAATCCTCCCAATCATCATCGCTCATCTTTTGTTTTCCAGAACTAGAACTAGCCGTTTCTTTACTAGAATCTCCAGAGCTTTCAGGGTTCGCATGGGTTGACTTGCCCTTCAACGCCTTGTGTAAACCATTTTGGATTAATATATCTTTGACTTGAACTTTGGCTTAACTTGCCACAAGCCAAAGTTCATCTTTCTGTCGAACTTCGCAATATCGAATCTCATCATCTTTGCCATAAAGTTTGTTAAGACCACTATCAAGCAGCCGGGGCTTTGATACCAATTGTTAGCGAATAAACCATCACTATATGCGCGGAAGCGTTGCTGGATAGAACACAAACAAACACAATAACAAAGAAAATATAGATGAAGAGAATTAATCTAAATCCAAGCACCCACAACACAAGAATTTACGTGGAAACCCAAATCAGGGAAACCACGGCTGTCAGGACGACAAGAGAAAGTTCCAATATGTAGTAAATTGTTACAACCACACACTCAGGATCTCTCTCTAAATAATACCCCAAACCCAATTACACCCAATGCTCACTTTGAGATCTCTCTAGTATTTGCTATTTTGCTCCACCACAAATAACCTAGTTATTATGGTCTATTTATATGTATTATAGGGAGTTTAAACTAACAAGGAAATCTATCTCCTAGTCATACAAGATTTACTTGTTCCACATAAATACTATTTCCTATTTATGACAAGTCTTACTTCAAGGAGAAATCATTTTCTTATTAGAACTCTAGAAGCAACATATTTCCTCTTCCATGAATATTTCCTGATTCAACGCGTGCTTGTGATTAACTACGATTCAAGTTGCAGTTGGCCACCCGCTTCCTAAACCGTGTTGAACTTGACCACTCAGAAGACTGTGATCCATGCGCCAAACCTTGTCGAACCGCTGTGGGACCGCTGTGAAAGCCACAGTGCTTTCCACAGCGTGAAGCACTGGAATTGGAACCGCTGTTGATGCACTGCTGAAAATGGCAACGGTGTCAAACCGCTGCGAACAGCTGCCGGGCCACTGCCACTACCGCTACCAAAGTGGCAGCTGCACGGCAGAGGTTTGAGCTGTCCGTCGCTTCTCTTGTTCGTCATGTCTTTTCCAAGCCTCCCTCAAACATAACCTCATACTCCCAAACGCTCTCACGTCTCCAGGAAGTCTCCATATTCGTAAATCGTGTTTGGTAACCATTGGTAATTCGAGCCATATCCAACACAATCAAAGATTGGTTTCACAACAATTTATCCCACACAAGATTATGATCTACTAGTGATGTACAATGCAAATCATATAATGAATATGATCTAAGTATAAAGTGAATAGAACACAAATAAAAATTCAAATACAACGGCTTAAACAAATACCCACAACCAAAAGTTCCTCACATCTATCCCCTAGATTAGGGGTTTAGTTACACATAGTTACAAACAAATAAAAAGGAAGTAATAGATAAGGAAATTATCAATGGGCCTCCTTCTTTAGTGCTTGCCCCTTCCTCTCCTTGGATGCTCCTAGTGCAAAGAGTGGTAGAAGAGGATGTGTTTAGATAGGTGGGTGTCTAATGGTAAGTGACAAAGGTATAGAGATGTAGAGAATGGGAAGAGAGGAATGGTTGGGTGAAGTAATCAAGATTTTGGGTTGAGGTTTTGGATGGAAAAGGTAGTTCAAGATTAGAAAATGAAGGAGGTTGTTTGAGGGAAAAATGGAGGAGAAAGCTAGGTTAATACTCAGTGAATTTCATGCTTGGAAATATGCTTGGATTTCCCTTCAAGTTGGAAGAGAATAATATATATAGTGGCTCTTGATCTGTACTAATAATTGCTTGAAACGCTGATGTGGTAGGGTGTCGCGGTGTGTTGTAGTTGTGGCGACATCACTGCAGCAAGCGGTTATAGGATCTTCGATTCAGTTGTCGCGGTGAATTTGATCTTTTTGGCGGTGAACCTCACAGTGGCACAGGAAATAGCGAAAAGAAGATCTAGGATTTTTGAGTAGTCACCATATGGTCTCGTGACGACATATCACCATGACACCACACATGATAAATTTCTTTGATTTAATTCTGTTTGTCGCGGTATGCACAAAGAGCGACATCTCACAGCGACTCTTGACCTGATTGATTTTCTTGATTTAATTTTCCTTGTCGCCATTGCGACAATACCTCGGTAATCTAACTCATGCAATTGTCCTCTGTCGTCGTGTGTCACAGCGACACCTTCAAAGGGCGACAATGCCCTGTTTCCACTTGTGCACATTTTTGCTCCAAAATCCTCTTCTTCTTCTTCTTCACAAATGCCCTTATGGCATAAATAAACCTGAAACACTTGATTTAACAACAATAAATACGGGGAAATGCTCGAGAATCAAGCATAAAGAGACGGGAATGAGGGCTAAAATCATACCCATTTTGGTTCGCTCACTCATGCATTCCAAAAAGCACGCCCGCATGCCAAAAAGAACACACTCGTGCAAAAAGAACCTTCGAAAGTCAAAAAGTAAGGCCATGAATTATACAACATGCTCGAGAACTAAAATGCACTCCCTTGTTCATTAAAGTATGCCTGAAAGCCAAAAAGCAAACCTGGGAACAAAAAAATGTCGCTCGAGAACAAAAAAGTACTCCTGCCTTTCAACAAGCACGCTCTAAAACTAAAAAGCAGTACTGCGTTCCAAAAAGCATGCCTGCAACTCATGCAAAAAAAGAAAGTCCGAAAGTCAAAAAGCAAGGCCAAGAACTAAAAAGCATGCTCAAGAATTAAAAATCACTCTCGCGTTCCAAAAAGCATGCCCGAAAGCCAAAAATCACATCCAGGAACAGAAAAGCACTCTCGCGTTCCCAAAAGAACACACTAGTGCAAAAAAGAACGTCTAAAAGTGAAAACGCAAGGCGAGGAACTAAAAAGCAAGCTCGAGAACTAAAAAGCACTCCCATGTCCCAAAAAGCATGCCTGAAAGCCAAAAAGCACACCCGGGAACTAAAAAGCATGCTTGAGAACTAAAATGCACTCTTACCTTCCAAAAAACATGCCCGAGAACTAAAAAACACTCATGTGTTCCAAAAAGCATGTCCACATGCCAACAAGAACACACTCGTGTATAAAAGAACGTCCGAAAGTCAAAAAGCACGGTCAGGAACTAAAAAGCACGATCGAGAACTTAAAAGCACTCCCGCGTTCTAAAAAGCAAGCCCGAAAGCCAGAAAGACCTCAATTGAACGATTTATTTTTTCTTCTTATTTCCTTTTTTTTAGTTTTTTTTTCCTTCTTATTTCATGGTGGAAAAGAAAAATGAAACAAATAATGACAGGGTTGCTTCAACACAACTACAGCTTGATATCATTCTAAATAAAAAGTAAACTTCAAACTTACTTCTAGAGAATGAATTATTTCCAGATGCTTGATATCATTCTCAAACAATTCTTACCGATGCTTGATATCATTTTCAAATAATTCTTATTGATGCTTTATGTCATTCTCAGACAATTCTTTCAGATGTTTGATATCTGTTCTCAAAAAATTCTTCCATGTGCCTGATATCTTAGTCAGACTGTTCAAGAATATTTTGTATGTATGTAAGAAACAAGGTGGGGTGGTGAAGAATGTCGGGCTTTTTAGATTTTCTTTGTAGAAGATTTTTTTCCTTAAACTTTATGTCTCAAAGTAATTTTGTTAAAGGAAAAAAAAGAAGAAAAGAATACTACATAATTAAAAAAGTGGGGTAGAAATAGACCGGTAGGGCTGTGCCAATAGCACCACTCATTAAAATGGTGATACTCTCAAAATTTAACCTAAAAAGAGTGCAACCATTTCTACATGTCTAGGTGAGTCGAATTTTAGAGGTACTTGCCATGTACCTAGAGATGCTAATATGGTGCAGCACATGGCCTTGCAAAATTGGCTATTAGTTTGGGACGTGATCAATATTGGCTTGAGGAGGTCCCTTCTGCTGTTGGTCCCATTGTTTTGGCTCATGTCGAGCTTCCATAAGGTTTGTTAATCGCAATGATTTTCCTTTTTTTTTAATAAAAAAAAAAATTCTATGCCCTTGGAAATACATGGTTTCGATAGGAAAATACCTTCAATTTTCTTGGAAATAATATTGTAGGAAATAATCATTCTCTGACCTTCCCTCATAAATTGAAATAATTTATTTCAAAGGAATAAAAGTGCGGCTGGTGGATGAAAGATGCCATTAGAAAATTTATGATCTAAATCAAATTAATAAATCATTTTGAATTGTTTTTTCCCTCAAACATAATGCATTATTGAGGGAGGCTGTGGTAAAGCATAAGGTTTTATCAAGGAACATCGTTGTAAAAGAACAAGGTATTATCAAGGATTGACGTGATCGATAATAACAAATTGTCGTAAAAATACATTTTTTGTTTATATTAAAAAAAACAATATGATAAATTATAATTTATTTCTAATTGGAAATCTAAGAGATATGAAAACTATGTTAGTATTATTCATGAGTTAAAATACATAAAATAAAATTAACTAGAAAATAAATACTCAAAAGATAATAAATAATATATAATTATTTATAAATGAAGTACATGTAAATGTAAGTTAAAAATGAAATACATAGTCTCAAAATTGTCGAGTTTAATAAGGTATTTGCTTGTAAGTCAACTCCTAACCCAACAAAAGAGCATGATTAGGCTCTTTAAACAGTTGCGGTTGGAAAAACAATAATTATTGATCAAAATTTGAAAAATATCGTTTTCTTGTAATGTTCTGCACACCCAAAATGTCTTTAAAAAAAAAAAAAAAAAAAAAAAAAAAAAAAAAAAAAAAAAAAAAAAAAAAAAAAAACCTCATTAAATTGTTTAATTACTTTAAATTAACATAATTTTTTTTTTTTTTTTATGTGAATGATTAAATTTTATTACATTAGTAAAAGGAGAAAAAAAAAATGTATTTACCAAATGATTTTATAATGTCAAGTCAAACCAGATCAAATGAGGGGAACAGAGGAACATGGTCGTATAGGATCAATTGGGGTTGTAGTACTGGGGAAACGAGGAAAATGAGGGAAATGGGTGGGGGTGGCGATACTTCCTTCCAAATTATCCCATCTATGTTTCCCCCAAACGAAGGCTAGGGTATGGGGACCTTCCCCCATATTCTCATTTGACCTATTGGCATCCTAAGCAAAATCCTTATAAAAAGTTCATGATGATTTATTATGAATAGATATTAGTTTGAAATATTTATAAATTCAAATAGTATTTTAATTTAAATTATCTGTCACAAATTTAAAATTTGAAATCTTATCGATAACTAAATAATTTTGTTTTACAATCTATTAAATTGTTTGTTTTTAGTTGTTTTTTATATACTAAAATATAAACATATAATCATTCAATATATGTATATATAAACATATAAAATTAATAGTTGAAAGGGTATAAATGTAAAAGTATTTGTTTTTATATGTATCTAACTAGGAAAAAAAAAACATACCACTTATATTCAATGAAGTTTTTTCTCACAAAAAAACAAATAAAATTCATAATATTTGACATATCTCAGTTACATTCTGAGAAGTTTATTACATCAATAATAAAATGCATACTAGAAAATAGTAATTCATTGCTACGCTGATTTATTTCCATTGCTTGCACTCTACATCCTGATTTCCATAGTTCCAAAAACACGGACCTCCTTCTTTTATAAACCACTTACAAACACGACATAATTTATGATCCCTCTTATCTACGTAAATATCAAACCTTTTGAATTGATTTTGCCATGCAAAACTGCAATAGAATAAGGAGTTTCCTTTAGGTCGAAATCTAAATGTGTACGAACCTTTAAAGGGAAGTATGTGTTCACCGAGATCATTATCACCTGATTTACAATGAACGGTGATATCTACCTCCGAAGGGTCTACCCAAACGTAATTGGTGATATTTATTGTACGTTTCGCAGGGAAAAGACCTGCTTCACATATTGTTTGAAGCATAACAAAAGAAATCAATACAAGGACAAGTCTGTAAGCACTCATCATGCTGGTGAAAATGTTACACTTAAGCTTTAAGGTCTGAATAATTGGAACTCTGAATTTGATTTGGCTTTCTTGATTACTAGTGATACGTACATATATATAGGTACAGGATTCTTTAGATGAAATCTGTTTGAAATATTAGAATTGTATGGATGAACACAATAATAGGAATATATTCTGTTGACAATGAATTGTCTAGACAAACAACATAATAGGAATACATTCCGTTAACAATGTGTGTACACTAACAAAATTTTGTTTTTCTTAATATTTTGTTTTAAACTAATTATTAACTTGGAAAATGTCATTGGTTAGTCTCTAGATAACTAATAAAAACAAAAATAACTGTTTTCTGTCTAGGGATAGTTACATGTATAATATGCATGCGAGAAATGAAGATACAACTATATCATGATGCGTAATTGAACTGTAATTCTGAAGCTATTTTTGTTTAAGCAAGCAATGTTTGCTTGTTTTTTTTTTATAAGAAAAATTAATTTCAATCGTTTATTTTAAACCGTTTTACTTTAATTTTGTTTGCCTTTTGTTTTAGCATGATATATGAAAATAATTAAAATTTCAATATAAATTCATTTATGTAAAGAATTGATTTTTTTATTTTTTATTATTTAGCATAGATGAAACAAATAATTAAAAAAAAAAAAAAACTACCTTATGAAAATTTTCTCAACCTCTCTTTGTCATAAGGAGAATTCGCCTTTATTTTATGAAAAATGATTTAATTTTAGGGTTAATAGCACCAATGCCCCCTGAGCTTATAGCACGGTAGTAAAGTGTCCCCTAAACTTTTTTTTTTTCTCTTGGCATTAAACCCTTGAACTTTCATTTATTGACAAAAACTGAAGAAATTGTAATGCCGTCCATTTTTCTGTCATGGCAAATTACACTAAGTTCCCCTGATTATATGCATAATTGCATTAAAACTGGAAAAATATAATAATAACACAAATACACCCTTTGACATGTTGACTAATGTTGAAATAAATAAATAAATAAATAATAATAATAATAATAATAATAATAATAATAATATTAAACATCTTAACAAAAATCAATTAAACATCTGTTCTTGAAAGAAAAAATAAATAAACATCTTAACAAAAATCAATCACTTGTCTTCATACCTTTGTAAGAGCATCTCTCTCTCTCTCTCTCTCTCTCTCTCTCTCTCTCTCTCTCTCTCTCCTCTATTGTTTTTCATATGAGTTTGTTTTTGTGTTTGTGTTTTTAAAGCTCACACCTTCAACAAATCTGAACACTAAAAAATCAAAGCTTTTTAAATTGAAATCTATTTGTTTGCTCTCTTTCTCACATGGGTTTTCCAAGTTATTTTAATTTGAAATGGTTGTGGTCTTGTGGAGGACAAAAGTGGTTCGTCAGTCGGTGAAGATGGTGCCATTAACTGGTTTCCAATCGGTGTGCGTGTTCTTGCGGTTGTTGAGGACCCAATTTGCCTCTATATTTTCTTTTATTTTTTCAAATCTCATCATTAAAAAAAAGTTAAATATTAAGTTTATAATTAATGTAGAAAAAAAATTAATGTACATGTGCCAGTCTATTAGATAGTACACATGTCAATGAATATATTTTATATCAGAAGTACAATTTTACCCTTGAGTTGGTTACTGTTGACGGTTGATTTTGTCAATTGACCGGTCAACGGTTTCTGGTTTGCAAGTATATTTCAGACTATAATAAAGCAAGAGAAAGCAGAAAACAAACAAAGATAGCGTGGTAAAACTCTGGTGATCGGAGAAACATCCACGGGTGATTGCCTAAGCAACCTAGCCAAATTCACTATAATGATCTTTATAATTACACACTCTACTCTTCTCTCTCTAACTCATGCCGTCCCCCTCTGCTTATGCTTTGCAGGGGTATTTATACATGATTCCCCTAGGGTTTTCTATGTGATACACAAGTTAAAGAGTGTTGAATTTACTTTGTGACTCTTTCCTTTATAGTTATGGATTCCGGATCTGTCTTAGACTCTAGAGAGCTGTCAAGGGAATCTCTTCGTTTCCTTATAGGACTCTGCTTCCCAGTAGTTGATTCGCAGATTTGTAAACGATTCACGTCAATTGTATTGGTGTACAGGTGGCAAACAGATTTCACAGGGCAATTCCTTCCTTTGTGCCGAGTAAGTGTAGTTGGGCATTCCCTGTACTCGGAATACTCGGCACCATTCGTCATTGTTGCTATATCTCCCGACTCAGCCCGAGGTAATCACTTCCTTCTGATCAGTCTCCTCGCTCATGGGTTGCTCTTGTCCACGCTGATTTGCTAACATGTCATCTGTGGCGAATTTTACCCACAACAATACCCCCTTAAATATTTGAACCGAACTGATTCGCTTTATCCTTTGAAAGCGATTTTGTTTGCTCGGTGAAAGTATTTAATTCTCGCTTGGTCTTTCCTCTGATCGGGCAAGTTCCTTGTCTTTTTCTCCCCATGAATGTCTTTCATTAATGTTTGAGAAATACTTATGATTAGGGTTTCTCATTAATCTGGCATATTAATGACGTGTCTTAATTACACCCACACACATTCGATTTGTCTTCTGCTAGAAAATCTGTTGATAGCGACGTTTAAGGTTTCTAACGACTTTTGACGGCTTAAGTCTCTTCTGAAGTTGCCATCTGTCCAGTCGGGGTTGGTTGCGTCAGACCATATTTATGTGATATGACCTTTGCCAATCCCACACGTCCTTTCGCACGTTTCCCGCCTTTGGCTTTTTGTAGGGTTTCTCGTCTTATATATATCCCCTTCACTTTATTCATCCGTATTTTCTCTGGTATTTTCTCTGATTACCATTGCGATTTCTCTTTTTTCTCCAGTCCTAACATTCTCCTTTTTCTTCACTGACTTCTAAGTTTTCACTGGTCATCGGAGGAGGAACCTTTTCCCTCTGCTTATTCAGTTTCACTCACGGTTACCTGCTGTTTATTTCTCTTTTACGAGTTTTGCTGAGGTTAGTCTCTCCCTTTTATTTTCTTTTTCTTTTTCATGGATCCTTCGCTTCGTCATCGTCTTTTTATTGCTTCCATGGTTGCCATTGAGCGTAATGATGCTCGTTTGGTCGAAAGTCTTCAAAACCTATTGGGTAGTAGACCACCCCCAGATCAACCCTATTTCCTAGACGTCAATGTTTCTGGGTTAGTTCGTGAAACCCCTCACTCTGATCCTTGCTCTTCTTCTTACAGTGATGTTCGACCCCCGATGATGAGATCCAAGAATTGCAGCCCACGCACAATCCATAAGAGCTTGAGTGGCCTTCACATTGTTGGGCCTCAGCAAATAAATGAAGACGATGTGGAACAGGAGCATCGGGCAGCCCAGATTCTATTCTCGCTCGAGCGAGCCTATGCTTTCGATATCGAACCAAACATAGTCAGCAAAAAGGAGACGCGTCAATATATGGGTAGGTTTGACTTAGATAGGGATTATATTCAGCTTGAACCGGCTGGCGACAGAGCCGCTTGGAATCCTCCACTCGGGATGGTGGCGGTTTATGGGGCCATCCTTAGCTACGGTGTGACCCTCCCTCTCCAACCATTCATTACTTAGTTTCTGGCTGAGGCTCAGATTTCCCCTACCCAGCTTGCTCCGAATAGTTACCGTATCCTAATGTGCTTATGGCATATGTGGTACCGTAAGAAGCTACCGCCTCCGACTCCCCGCGAGATCAGGCATTTCTATAAGCTCAGGCAATCAGGTCGGTCAGGGACGTACTTCCTTTTGTCGAGCAAGCCCGACCATTGGATTCCAAAGGGTGTCGAGGTTGTTGGGAAGGTTGATCCGACTAAAAAAGATAAAGCCAAGGGCTTTGTCTGGGGCTTCCCCTCCTCTAATAAATATTGGAAGAACAGTTACAGTTGGTTCTTCGTCGGGGGTGACTGGGACCAATCCATCGACTTCGATGTTGATGGCATTCGGGTAACGCGGTGGGTCCCTCGCTACTTCTGTTCTCCCGAGTCATGGAACAATGCTGCCCCGATTCTCTTGGATGGGGAGTTGAAGAACTTGGCGCGGGCAATCGTTCGGGTGTCAAAGAAAAGGGGAGGACCTTATCTCCTTGATGAGGAGAAAATGATTAAAGCTGGTCTTTTTCCCCGCTTGTCTGCGGCTCGCAAGCGACGTAATTTTTTCTGCCCCTTTCCATATCTTTTTATGTTATTTTCTATAAGCAGTTGGTTCTGATGTCTGACTCATAGCGCCATTCTTTTGTTTTGTACAGTGAACTATTCAGATGTTGTCTGCGAGGCTCAGGCCCGTAAGTGGAAAGCTGTCTTGGAGACTAGTCGGAAGGAGGCTACCCTCCAGGAGTTTGAACTGGATGCTCCTGGTGGGTCAGGGGAGGAGGCCTCAACCGGGAAAAACACGGAGGAGAATGTTGGGAGCGCTCCTAAATACACTCCCCAGGATGTCCCTCATGTTCCTGAGGCTGGGACTAGTGAACGTGCTGACCAGCTTGATTCGGACAACCACACCTTTTACGCTGGTGAGTGGGAGCATTCCCTAACTGAGCGCCATCAAGATGTTGCAGATGAGGCAACTGTCGGGGTAGACGAGTTGACCCATGCCACCGACAAGGTGATAGATGAAAGCGGCTGATCCGCTCATACTGCGGACGAGGCGGTCATTGGGGCGCCTGAGTCGAGTCCTGGCCCCTCCAAGGGTAAGCAAAAGGTTGGGGAGTCCTCCGAAAACAATGTTTCATAGGAACCTTCTGCTGTTACTCCGCCAACTGTCAGTGGGGAAATTGAATCTAAAGACCCCCATGAGGACCGCCATGCTGATCTTGATATCCGTGGGAGGCAGTCACAAAAAAGGAAGGCCTCATTTTCCCCTAGTCGGCCTGCTCCCAAAGTGCCCCGAGTGGTGATGTACTTTGATTCCTCTTCAGGTGACGAGGGGACGGGTACTAGGGTCGTCCGGGCAAAACCGAAGACTCAAACAGTGAAGTCATCTGAGGCCTTACCTGGTGATTCCGGTAGGGGTGACCCTGCAAACGATACATGTGCTCCCGACTCACCCCCTTCACCAAGGATAGATATTGGCAGCTCAGAGATGCCTGCTCAGTCAGGAGATCCTTCTCCTCAAGCAATGCTGAGGGCTATGTCTTCCGACCGAGTATTTTTTGGTGAAGATAATTGGGGTCGTTTCCAGGTAGGCCCTCCCTCGGAGCGACTACAAAACTTTTTCGACAGCGCTTCTTATGTAAGTTATTCCCTCTTCTTTTCTTATGATATTTTCTGCCAGCGTTTTTCTTACATATTTTTATGGTGTAGATGGTGGCTGAGATGTCGGAAGCGTGCCTGGCTAGCCAAGCTCAGATGGACAAGATAAAGCACCTGGAGGCCCAACTGAAAGAGAGTGAAGACAGCCGTGCTCGGGTTGAATTGGCTTGTCAGGAGAAAATTAGGTCGCACCAGAAGTTTATGGACTGGTACTTGGCAAGTCAGCTGGATGCTGAGCAAAGGGCGTCTTCAGCCGCTGATGAAGTGAAACGCCTTCAGGATCTACTATCCTCTACTCAGGAGGCGATGCTTCGGGCAGAGCAAAAAGTTGAGGAGGCTAGGTTGGGTTACGAGCGTCAGGCAGAAGACTTGAAGAACCAAGCGCTAACTGTTAAATCTCTATCTAAGGAGGCTCGACTAGAGCTGAAGATCCAAGGGGTTGACCATTTTAAGAGGTCTCCAGCTTACGACGCCTTGCTCCTGCGGGAGTTCTATCAAGGGATGGTGTCGGCTCAAGAATTCTTCAAGGTCAAGAACAGAGCGACTGATCGGGCAAGGGTCAACTGGAACTGCTCAGTTGAAAACCATGTCGAAACGTCTCTGGATTCACTCCGTGCTCAAATGAAAGTGTGGCGTGCCTACTGCCGCAGTAAAGGTAAAGCTCCGCACCCTATGCACTTGAAGATGCCGACTGAAAATGCTCTTTCTACCTTCCATGCCTGCCAAAAAGCTGGGATAAATGGTGAAGAGCCAGATGTCATGCCTGTATCCGGTAGGGACTATAGCGCTTGGATGGATGATGTTAAAGACGTGATTGTCTGGCCCTTCGATGAGAGTCTCCTGAGCGAGTATGACATGGTTCCTGAGCCAAGCCTCATAAGCGGCAGTTCTCGTCAAGATGGAGGTTCTCGGCCTAGCAGTAGTTCCAGCCCTGGCAGTGATCCTTCGGCTCCAGCACCTATTTGAGTACCTCTTCTGTTGTAGCGGTTTTTCTTTTTTGACGTATATATATTTTTTGTAATCATTTCTAATGTACATACACTTTTGTTACTAATCGATAGTTCCTTCACTGCTTATGCCCCATTCTTTCATGCTTTGATAAATATGATACCTGAAAGAGTAACCAAAAACGAAAAAGTAATAATCGTAGAACTTCGTTAGTTGATGTGACTGGACCGTCTTAACTTCCTCCGGGATGTTCCTTGAAGGGCTTGTACTCCTAAAAGCCAGGGCCTACTTCCTCAACCACGTAGTTTATAGGCGGTTGCTCTTTGGAATGTGCTGAGTATTTTATTTAACTGGCTCTCTAGTTATGCCGAGTGTTTTATTTAACTAGCATTTTCTTTTCTAGTTATGTCGAGTATCTTATTTAACTGGCTTTCTAGCTATGCTGAGTATCTTATTTAGCTAGCATTTTCTTTTCTAGTTATGCCGAGTATCTTATTTAACTGGCATTTTCTTCTCTTTGTTTTTACTTAAACTATGTGTTACGTCGAAGCTCACCTCGACTATACACACAGTTCCCTGCGCAAGTCACCTAGGACGTCTCCCGGTTTTATCTGCAATAGGGTTTTGCCGAATTGTTGGGGTAGCGTATACCGGCCAACACAGCTACGCTTCTCACTAGATCTTTTTCGGCGGCTCCCCGAGCAGTTTGCCATGCATCCCTTACTGGGTATCATGTTGCCTTGGGTTTGCCTTTTCATTGGATGGTGCGTTTGCGTCACCCCAAATAGGCGGGCATGCTACTTTAGCTTCTCCGCCCTTCGGGCGTTGTCCATTCGCTGTTTGCGATTTCATGGCGCTCGAGTAACCATGGAGGCTTAGCTCCATTCTCTATTTTCAGAGAGCTGCTTTATTCTTTTCCCGTTTCTTTATTTCGCTAGTTTGTTCGCTTTTCCACTAATTCGTCCTCTGCGAAATACTTGTTGATTCTGTGGAGTTTTATAAAAACATAAAAGGAGAAATGGGTGGGCTGCCCCTTTTTATTATTGATCACATATCTAAAATCTTGAATCGAGAAAAAAGAAAGTAAAACGAGAATCTAGGTTTTATTAAAGCACTTTAAATGCTGAAAGGTCAAGGAGCCATTAATCTGAGGAGTCTTCTTATGGATAGAACATCTTCAAGTATTGGGCATTGCATGGCCGGGGGACTAGCCCACCATCGGGTAGGGCGATTAGATAGGCTCCATGCACTGCAACTCCTTTAATAACGTACGGCCCTTCCCATTTGTCTGCAAGGGACCCTACTGCCTTGTCTCTTGTGTTCGGGGATACTCTTCGTAGTACTAAATCCCCGACCTGGAATCTTCGTATTCGGACATGAGAATTGTAGTATCTTGCTGCCCTTTGTTGGTATGCCGTATTTCTTATCTGGGATTTGTCTCTAGCTTCTTCTAACTTGTCTAGGTTCTGCATCAGCATATCAACGTTATGTTCCGGATGGTATAGCTGTACTCTCGGGGAGGTGAAGGATACTTCTGCTGGAATAACAGCTTCAGTCCCAAATGCTAGTGAAAATGGAGTTTCCCCAGTGGAGGTTCTAGCAGTCGTCCTGTATGCCCAGAGCACTTCATGATGCTTGTCTGCCCAGTTCCCTTTCTTTGCGTCTAGCTTTGCTTTCAAAGTATGCTTGATTACTTTGTTTACAGCTTCAGTCTGCCCGTTGGTCTGAGGGTGAGCAGGGGTGGCATAGTAGTTTGTGATTCCGTATTCCTCACACATATCCTTGAATTTCTTGTTGTCAAACTGTGTCCCATTGTCAGTAATGATGGTATTCGGGACTCCAAACCTGTAGAGGATGTTTTTCTTAACAAAACTGGTGGTGTTTGCCTCGGTAATATGTACGAGTGCTTCAGCTTCTGCCCACTTCGTGAAGTAGTCTACTGCCACGATAGCATGTTTTGCACCTCCCTTTACACCCGTGGGCATTGGTCATATGAGATCAAGGCCCCACATGGCAAACGGCCAATGGGACGTCAAACTTCTAAGCAGTTCTGGTGGTTGCCGTATGTCATTGGCTATCCGTTGACAGGTTTTGCAACCTTCTGCGAACCTCCGAGCCTCTGTAAATAAGGTCGGCCAGTAGAAACCCTGCCTTAGTATTTTGTGTGCCAAGCTTTTTCCTCCAGTGTGGTTTCTACATATGCCGCTATGGATGTCTCTCAGGATTTTCTCAGCTTCTTCCCCTGTCACGCATCTTTGTAGTGCTTTCGAGAAACTTTTCCTATATAACTCACTGTTTATGATTGTGTATCTGGTCGATCTATATCTGATACGTTTTGCTTCCGAGGTGTCTTCAGGTAGGATGTTTTCCTCCAAGTATCTCCTGAGCTGAGTTGTCCAGTTGTTTGATTGCGGTCGGATCTCTGCTACTTCCAACTCTTCCAAATCTACCGTGCTAGGGCTGGCCAGATGAGCGACCAGAACTGTTTTTGACCCGACACAATTTGTTGCTGAAGCTAGCTTGGATAGGGCGTCTGCTCTCTCATTCTCTTCTCGGGGAATCTGGGTAATTTTATACCCTTTAAACTTTTTGAGCAATCTTCTTGCTATTTCTAAATATGTCATCATACACCCGTCTCTTGCTTGGTACTCATCTAGCACTTGGTTGACCACTACCTATGAATCGCTGAAAATTTATATTTCATCTACTCCCAGTGCCACGCATACCCTTAGGCCCGCCAAAAGAGCTTCATATTCAACCTGATTATTAGTTGCTTTGAAATCAAATCTCATGGCATATTCTACAGCATCACCTTCCGGTGTCAATATCACTATTCCTGCCCCGCTGCCATGGGTATTAGATGACCCGTCCACATGCAACTTTCAGTGATACCTTTTTCCTTGCTCTTTCTCCATCATTCTACGCACTTCCTCTCCTGGTTCTGTGAATTCTGCCACAAAGTCTGCTGCTGCTTGGCCTTTATGTGCCGACTTAGCCATGTATTGGATGTCGAACTCACTCAGCTCTATGGCCCATTTAGTTAATCATCCTGACAACTCTGGCCTCTGGAGGATTAGTTTGAGTGGGCAATCTGTGTATATTATGATCGTATGTGCTTAAAAGTATGGCCTTAGCTTCCTTGCCGCTGTGACTATTGCTAGAGCCATTTTCTCGGCTGATGAATATCTAGTTTCAGCTGGGAGCAATGCCTTGCTCGTATAATATACCGGCTTTTGCACCCCCTTCTCCAACCGAATTAGCACTGAGCTAGTAGCTACATCAGTGAGGGACAGATACATGTATAGGGTTTCTCCGGCTGAAGGTTTAGAGAGTATCGGTGCTCGTCCCAGGTACTCTTTTATATTCTGAAAAGCCGTTTCACACTCCTCACTCCATTCAAGCCCTCTTCCCTTTTTTATTGCTTTGAAGAATGGAGCGCACTTGTCTATAGATTTTGCTATGAACCGATTGAGTGATGCGAGGCATCCTATCAATTTATGTACATCCTTCAGCGTTTTCGGGGAAACCATATCCTTAAGCACTTTGATCTTCTCGGGGTTTACCTCAATTCTTCTCTGGTGGACCTGAAAACCTAAGAATCTTCCTGACGGTACACCGAACACACATTTGTTTGGGTTGAGCTTCATCTGATATTTCACCAGGACATCAAATGTTTCCCTTAGATCTGCTTTGTGCTCATCTGCCGTGACGCTCTTGGTCAGCATGTCGTCTACATAGACTTCCATATTTCTTCTGATCTGCCGAGCGAATATTCTGTTTACCAGTCTTTGATATGTTGCTCCCGCATTCTTCAAACCAAAAGGCATTACTGTGTAGCAGTACAATCCTTGGTCTGTTGTGAAAGCTGTCCTTTCTTCGTCAGCTTTGTTCATTCGGATCTGGTTATATCCCGAGTAAGCATCCATGAAGCTCAGTAGCTCATGTCCTGCAGTATCATCTACCAACTGATCTATTTTTGGGAGCGGAAAGCTGTCCTTTGGGCAAGCCTTGTTCAGATCTGTAAAGTCTACGCACATTCTCCACTGGTTGTTTTTCTTTTTTACTAGTACCACATTAACTACCTATTGTGGGTTTTGGACTTCTCTTATAGACCCTGCAGTAAAGAGCTTTTCTACTTCTTTCTTGATGGCTGCACTTCTGTCCGGGTTAAACAGTCTTCTTTTCTGTATGATCGGTCGGGATTCAGGATTAATGGCCAAGTAATGGGATATTACCTTTGCATCTATTCCCGGCATGTCTTTGTGGCTCTAGGCGAATATATCTTTGTATTCTCTTAGCAACCTGGTTATGCTAGTTTTGACTGCTTCTTGTAAGTTAGCGCCTATCTTGACGACCTTGGTCGGTTCGTTATCATCCAAGACTACATCTTCAGTTGGTTCATCCTTCTTATCTTCGGGCCCTTCCCTTGGGTTCAATTCAAACTCTTCTGGTGCTTCATCCTGATCATCTGATTTTCTCATTTCTCGTCCACTCGGCAAGATTGCACATACTTGGTGTCCCTCTTTGTTCTTTCTGTCTCTGTAAACTGAGAGGTTTGCTTTCCGCGCCATCTCTTGTGATCCTTTCACTGAACCTACACCGAACTCTGTTGGGAATTTCATCATGAGGGCATAGGTAGCTATTACTGCCTTGGCTTTATTCAAGAATGGTCGCCCTAGCAGTGCATTGTAAGGCCAATTTTCCGTATCTACCACTACAAAATCAAGTAGCACTGTTTTTTGACAAGGGGCACTTCCAACTTTAACTGGCAATTTTACAGTGCCTAGAGACCTCACTTCTACCCCACCAAAACCTCGTAGTGGAGTATGAAAGGGCTGCAAATCCTTCCGGTCCAGTCTCAATTGGTCGTAAACTTCGACTCTCAGTATGTCCGCCGAACTCCCATTATCGATCAGAATTCGATGGACTTCTCTATGACCAACCCTGGTGCTGATTACTAAAGCATCGTTTGGTCTGACGTCTATGCCATGTGAGTCGGCTTCCGTAAAAATTATCGGATCCCAACCTTCCTTGATTCTCTTCTGGTCGGGTTCAACAGAATTGACATCCAGGTCCCTTCGTGCTTCCATTGCTTCACGAATCTCTAAGGTTCTTTCCCTGTTGCTTTTTTCGATTGCCGGTCCTCCAAAGATAGTGTTTATCTCTCCCTCATCTTCTAGTCTCTTCGGGCTTAATTTTCTTCGACTGTTTTGACGGCTGTCTTGTTGCCCGTCCGCCCTCTCTGCCTTTTTTTGGACAATGTCTTTTAAGTGACCTTCCCGAATAAGGGTTTCGATATGATCCTTGAGCTGAAAACACTTGGAAGTCTCATGCCCATTCTCTTTGTGGAATCGACAATATTTGGTCGTGTCCTTCCAAGTATAGAATGACTGCCTAGGTGGTTCCTTAGACATGTTCTTTTCTTCTAGGATTGTAAGTACTTCTTCCTAAGTTTTCTTCAATGGAGTGTAGTTTGTATAATTACCTCGGAACCTTTGGTAGGGCTTGTCGACCTTCGAATCGTTATGTTTACGCCCATCCCGACCGTCCGAGGTTTTGCTTTTCTGCTTATCCCCCTTTTGGTTGGGGATTTTGGACGCGCTGTCCTTGGTCTTTGAAACCTTTGGCCATCCTCCATGTACGAAATAACCGCCCATTGCAATTTCCTCTTCTTCAGCTAAGGCATAACCCCCAGCCATGTCCATCATATCCGCATAGCTAGTCAATCGTGCTCTTCTTAAATTGAACGAGAGCTGTCCATTCTGTAAGTTGTTAATAAATGCTGCTACTATGGCTTCATCATTAGTGCTCCCGATCTCTGATACTACCTGACCAAATCTTCCCAAATATTTTTTGAGCAACTCGTCTTTCCCCTGCTTAAGTTGGGATAGGTAAGCCACTGACTTCTTTTTGTGCACGTTCCTAAGGAATTGTCGGGAGAATGCTTTGCTCAGCTCAGCTCATTGAAACTGCTTATGTTTGCCGCTGGTAATCTGTCGAACCATCTGGAACCCAAATCCCTGAGAGTTTGTGGGAAATTCAAACATAACAAAGCATCATTATTGGCATACTGAGCCATGGCACTTTTGTATCTTCTGACGTGCTCCTTTGGATCTGTGTCTTTTTTAAACTGCTCCACGTGTGGCATTCTAAATCTCTCTAGGAATGGCATGCGAAGAACTTCATTGGCGAAGGGACTGCCCAATTCATCATCTGATAGCTCGTTCCGCCCATATCGTCTGACTAGTGCATCCATTTGTCGACGGTTATTTTGGACTTCCCTGGTCAAACTCTGTATGAGTATGTCTCTGTCGCCTTCTGGCTCTCCCATGGCATCGAAACTTTGATTGACAACCAGCCTTTGCCCTTGATTATCAAACTTTTGCTTCTGAGGTTTACGATTTAGGCTATGCAGCCGGATGGTTGGCTATCACTCAAGTGACACTCGAAATAGGACGAGGTCGGAGAGTAGCACAATAGTAAGTAAAGTTCGTTCCCACAGGGATCTAGTGATCAATTACCGAAATTGATTAGCCTATTTGCTATTCAAACAATAAAAAAGGGTGGTTTTCCAATTAAGTAAATTAAACTAAACTAAACTAAAACAAAACTAAAATAAAACTAAATGCTATTGCGAAAAAGAAATAACACGAAAATAAACACAAGTGTAATAATAGAGAGAAATATGCTAGGATTTGACTACACCCCACCCTATGTCGATTTCCGTTCTAGACTCAATTATTCACTCAAAACATGCTCATGTAATTCATAGATTCATGCACCCTAATGTTAACCCACAATCTCGGTCGAGTAGAATAGATCGCACCCAAAATCATACCCAAGCCTATCTCTCGATTACTCGGAATATATGAATGAGTTCATTAAGAACCTTGGCACACTAAGGAATCCAATACGCTAGCCTAAGTAGGTCTACTTTTCTAGACATGTATAAAAGACATTTTATCGAGCACGTGGCATGCGTCTCCGGTCAGTACATAACACACCACAAAAATTCATTCAAAAGGAGATCAAACAATTGAAAAGCATTAAGCACACAAAAATACCCATACAAACAACAATCTTGCACATAAGGGATAAACAAAGGTCAATAGATATAAATATTCATGGGTGGGGTTCATCAAATCCTAACAATGAAAGTTTAGCTCATATTACAACTAATAGCCATACTACAAATAATCTCACATAAATACATGGCTATAACAAAGGATAAAAGAGAAAAAGTTAGAGAAAACGATAATGGAGAGCTTCCTCTTCTTCCTTTTGCTCCTCTCCTTTTTCAAGCTCCTTCAATTTTCTTTCTCCCAAGAACAAGAAAAGATCATAGATTGGCGTCAAGTGTCTCTTGGATTGTGTAGGAATTTAGGAAAGATGGAGTCTTGGAGGAGTGGGAGAGTTTTCTTTCTTTGGAGAGTGTTCTCTTTTCTTTTTATCTCTCCTCTCTCCTCTCTCAAAAGATGAAGAGATGTATATATATGGGTCCAAAATAGGGCAAGAAATTCGTCCAAAACGACAAAGAATGTGTCCAAAACGACCAAGAGACGGACTGCCGCGGTCTGGGCATTTTCACGGTTGGCGGAAGCGACAACGGAACTGCGGCAAGCTCGGAAGGTTTCTGTCGCGAGGATGCCGCGGTTGGAAGACCGCGGCACTTCAACCGCGGCGAATTTAGGAGATTTCTGTCGCTAGGGTGCCGTTAGCCTGCCGCAGTTGGGGACTTGGAGGTGTGGAAGCCATGGAAGTTGGAGGAATTGGAGGTGAGAGAAAAATGACGCATGGAGCCCTGAAAACTGTGCCAAACGGACCGGGGGAGAGCCGACCGTCGATCTGGGTGGATAACCACCGGAAAACTGTTAGACGGGACCGGGTTGAATCCGGGTCGAGAACCGGGTCGGGCTGACCCGCGCGGGTCTGCAGATAGGTCAGCAGAGGTTGAAGACGACATGACGTCACGCTGAGGTCAGCAGCACAAAGCCAAAACGCACCGTTTCACTTATGATGTGGCATGTGCGCGTGCGTTGGCTGGAAAATTACAGAAAGCACCCCTCAACTCTTCTCTAATCACAGAATCTTCAATCTTTTCTTCAAATTTTCACTTTGACCCCTATTTCTCCAAAATTACACCAATGCCCCTGAACTCCAAAAAATACTTGAAACACTTATTTTATCATATTAAATACCTGGTTTTACCTGAGAAATGAACTCGAAATGATATGGAAATGGGGCTACACTTAGTGTAAAAATGAAGCAATCAATGGTGCCTCTTTTACGCTTCCGATTGGCGTACTGATCGCTGTCCCCAGAGGATGGGGATCGATCCCTTAGGTGGTCCTCTCGCCCAAATCGGCCTATATCTTGCTCAGCTGGCCTGGAGTGATATTTCCTACGCGGGTACCTGTCTTCCCTGGGTTCTCTGTCATCCTAGGCCTGTTCCACTAATACCCCCGGTTGCTCTGCTGAGGTTCGACTATTTTTTAAAGGTGCATCTGGTGTTGGACGGACTACTACGAAACGTAGCCTGCCCTGCTGTTGGTCTAGGGTATCCATTTGACACGGCGAAGTTAATCCCTCTGTGGTGGAGAGGCTGACTCCATGCTTGGCTGTGTCTGATATGAGTTGCTGTAAAGATGCCCGGAAACACTGTACGATCTCGTCTCTGGTTGGAGGAAAGCGTTGGATGCCTACGAGAGTTGCTGGCTGATTTTCTACGATCAACGCGGCATCAAGGAAATCATCCACTTCCAGTCTATCATCTGGTAGATCTTGGTTGTGCCTGGAATTGCTGCCATCTCCTTCTCCAGCCATTGTTTCACAAGGGATTTCAAGGTTTTTGTTATCATGTACTTCCCCTCCTTCTAGCGCCAATTGTTGACGGTTGATTTTGTCAATTGACCGGTCAACGGTTTCTGGTTTGCAAGTATATTTCAGACGTATAATAAAGCAAGAGAAAGCAGAAAACAAACAAAGATAGCGTGGTAAAACTCCGGTGATCGGAGAAACATCCACGGGTGATTGCCTAAGCAACCTAGCCAAATTCACTATAATGATCTTTATAATTACACACTCTACTCTTCTCTCTCTAACTCACACCGTCCCCCTCTGCTTCTGCTTTGCAGGGGTATTTATACATGATTCCCCTAGGGTTTTGTACGTGATACACAAGTTAAGGAGTGTTGAATTTACTTTGTGACTCTTTCCTTTATCGTTATGGATTCCAGATCTGTCTTAGACTGTAGAGAGCTGTCAAGGGAATCTCTCCGTTTCCTTATAGGACTCTGCTTCCCAGTAGTTAATTCGCATATTTGTAAACAATTCATGTCAATTGTATTGGTGTACAGGTGGCAAACAGATTTCACAGGGCAATTCCTTCCTTTGTGCCGAGCAAGTGTAGTCGGGCATTCCCTGTACTCGGAATACTTGGCACCATTTGTCATTTGTTGCTATATCTCCCGACTCGGCCCGAGGTAATCCCTTCCTTCTGATCAGTCTCCTCGCTCATGGGTTGCTCTTGTCCACGCTGATCTGCTGATGTGTCATCTGTGGCGAATTTTACCCACAACAGTTACGTTTGACTAACGGATGTAATCAGAAAGACCAATTTGACTCAACTCAAAAAGTTATGGACCAATTTGGTCAAAAATGGAAAAGTCACAAGCTACTTGAAATTTTAAAAGAAGTTCAGGACCTATTTGATAATCGCCCAATTATATTATGATAAAAAAAGGGTAATTACCAATTAGGTCCTGGACTTTTTTTTTAAAATTCCAAATTGTTTGTGACTTTTACAAAGTGACCAAATTAGTCTTTACATTTTTTCAAGTGCCAAATTAGTCCCTTTAACTAAATTTCGTCAGTCAACTTTAATTGTGTAAGGGTAAAATTGTACTTTGCTCCTAAATAATATAATAATGATGTATGCATAGTTTTTTTTTTTAACACATGTATATTTTTGTTTATTTTATTTGTGGCTTGCATAATATTAACCCAAAAAAAAAAAAAAAAAAGTTATATAAAAATGGTAAAAGACTAAACTGGAAATGAATGATAACTTTATTTATAAAATAAGGGTATAATTGACATTGTCTTATTAAAATATTTTTAGATTTTTTTAGAAAATTTTAATTAAAAATGTACAAATGGTGTTTCATTAATAATATTTTAGGATTTTGTTGTAATTATAATGGTGAATTTAATGCGCAAAAAATAAAATAACTTTGCTCTAATATAAAATAAAGGGTATTTACGTACTTTAACTAAAATTGTTAAAGTTAACTGTTATATTTAACATTGTTAAACCATTAGAGGGACCAATTTGGTCACTTCTAAAAAGAGAGAGACTAATTTGGCACTTGAGAAAAATGCGAGGACCAATCTGGTCACTTTCATAAAAGTCGCAAACAACTTAGAATTTTTTTAAAAAGTCCAAGACCTAATTGGTAATTGCCCTAAAAAAAAAAAAAGACTAAAATAAATATTTCCTATCCAATAGTAACTGTTAAATTCATTAATTATTGATATTATTAATAATGAATGAATTAAGAATTATAATTACATTTTGATTAAAAAAATATTTCCTATCCAATCGTTAATGTTAAATTCATTAATTATTGATATTATTAAGAAATAACTAATTATATTATGATTAAAAAAAACCAAAACAAAAAAAACTAATTATATAATTACAAAGTTAGATTAACAGGTTTTATTTAACAAATTTGATTTTAATTAAATCACTATCAATTATAATGATGATTATTATCTCTATTAATCAGTTAAGAAAACTCTTAGGTATCTAATATCTTTCATAAACAAACTCTCCATTTCCATCACCATCATCGAGGGTTATTTAATTTATTGTACAGGTCAATTGAAAATTATTTATTGCATTAATAGAAAATGAATGGCTGTCTATCTCTTTAGCAATATATATATATATATATATATATGTTATTCTGTCAATCTCTTAGGAGCTTACGTTTTCGTGTTTGCTTCGAGTAACTCTTTTATGAAAATTTTGATTAATCTCTTAGTTCACTCAATTTAAACATTGTTTGGACCGAACGTATGTTGATTAATTGTATGCCATGCAATATTTTTTTAGCCAATGTTATGTCAAGTTTAATTAAGATTATCAATTAATATAACTGTGGGGACTGTGATAATCAATTAATCAATTAATTAAGATTAATCAATATAATCAATTATAGTTGCCTTGCTTGTTCATAGGATGCATAGAGTGAAATGAGGGTGTTTCTGTATCCCTATTTCCTCCTCAATATCAATATCCCTATTTCCTCCTCAATATCAGAGAATTATAATCAGGAAAGAACTCAAAGCTTCTAGAAGGATAAACACCAAACGGGAAACGAGTCCTAATCGATCTACTCTACTTGAATCTTAGCAGGATTCTAATTAATGAATTCACCGCCTATACGACAAGAACTAGGGCAACCCTAGATTGAACCATATAATTAATGCCATGTATTCATTATAAGGGGGATCAACATCATGAACAATGGATACTTACAAGAGAAGAAAGTGAGCATTGTGTATGTATTCTCAAAGAATTCATAGTGATATTTCTCTGCCTTCATATGCACCGTGGTTTTTTGCCCTTTCTAGGGTTTTCCACGTAAAAATCTGTGTCTTGCGTACATTATTATTATTTTGCATTCATAAACATATTATTATTGTTGGACGCGTGGCAATCCGAAAATCACCGTCAAAAATTGGCGATAGAAGAAGGGGGCGAGAACTCAAATTCGAGAAACCCTCATGAACAGACCACATAAGGAATTCCGATGTGGATTCAACACTTGAAGCACCCAACAAACGACTATTGGAAGTGTTAGGGAATGGATTAACTACGGAACCTGTAGCAGGAGTCGCGGCCGTGACCAAATATGGAGGAAGAATATTGCAAAAGCAATACTCAGAGCTTCAAAGTATCAAAAATCCGTCCGAGGAATTGCTTTCTCATTCCGACAGCTTACAAAAGAAAAGAGAAGAGAGTTGTCCAGAATAGCGGAATTGCTGACCAATGCGCACTAAAGTGGGCATATCTCCCTCTACAGAAGTCAGATTCATGAACTGTAAAAATTGCTGGAAACTAGACATCCAAGGCTTTCCAAGAATATATGGTTCGTATCCTAGTTCAATCTGAGCAATATTTGGTGGCTCCCGCAATATTGAAGAAACCAGATCGCGTATAGATTTCTGATCTGACCATTGAACACTAAAACGGGCATATCTCCCTCTACAGAAGTCAAAATCACAAGCCGTAAAAACCATCAGAAACTAGACATCCGGACCTTTCCAGAAATATAGGGTTCACAATCTGGTTCAACCTATGGAATACTTTATGGTCTCCGAAACTTTGAAGGAAGCGGTTCGCAGAGGATTTTCCAAACTTGACCACCAGACGCTAAAATAGAGACAACTCTCTCCAGAGAGCATGGAATCATAAACCGCAAATTTTTCTGTAAAATCAACATATAGATCTTTCCAAGGATATGTGGGTCTCAACACAATTCATCCCGAGGAATATTTGACCACTTCTGGAACATTGCGGTTCAGCATAAAGTTTATCGTGATGTGTTAGAAACCGAGCCCATCTTTGTATAAAACACCCAAAGTCAATTCTCAACTGAACCCACTTGGCTCTTCATCAATTCACCTGTGAAGGATCTAATAGTAAAATGACTAGACTCCATGTTCGATACGTGGCCAAGGTTAGTCAATCTACACATCGGTCTAATTTTACGATTTTTTTTACAAAGAATATATGCATAGTTAATATAAATAAAAGTGAAAACCGACCAATATGGGTAAGCTCTTCAAAAGGACTCTTGTGGAAAGAGGCTATTAAGAGTGAAATTGATTCCATCCTTCAAAATCATGCTTGGGAATTAGTGGATCTTCCTCAGGGATGTAAACCGCTAGGATCCAAATGGATTTTCTAGAAAAAGATGAAAGGAGATGGATCAATTGATAAGTATAATGTCAGACTTGTAATTAAATGTTACAATTAACCTCCATTATGATGATACTTGCAATTGCAGCTTTGCGAAATCTTGAAGTACATCTAAAGGATGTGAAAACATCTTTCTCAAATGGAGATCTAGATGAAGAGATTAACATGGAACAACCTGAGGTTTTTTCTGCTCGGGAAAACCGAGGCCGGTATTTTACACGGTGTTCTTAAGACGATTTCAACGTATATTACATCGTATGTGTATAGAGATCGTTTCTCAGGATACAACAGTTTAACAGGGGAAGTGCGAGCACAAGCCACCCGCAATGAACTCAAACCGAGCTCAAACTTACCAAGAATAGAGAAGAGAAGAGAGTAGTATTATGAAATATGTGTACTCTAGAATGAATGATATGAAAAGAACACTAGGGTATTTATAGGCAAAACCGAAGCACTAAGGTTTATGGACATATTCGGAAATTCCATGGTGAATAATTTCTTGGTGACCAAGAATCTTCTTGAATACGATTCTTGATCATGGACTGCAATATACCATATATCCTGCTGTTCTAGAAGGATACACTGATGCAAACTGGATATCTGATATGAAAGATTCAAAATCCACTAGTGGGTATGTGTTCACATTAGGAGGTGCGGCAGTATCCTGGAAATCCTCCAAACAAATTTATAGAGCCAGATCCACCATGGAATCTGAGTTTATAGCATTATATAAATGTAGTGAGGAGACTGAATGGCTACACCAATTCTTAGAGGATATTCTAAGATGGTGAAAGCCTGTGCCGACGATTTGCATCCACTGTGATAGTCAATCTGTAATAGGAAGAGCACAGAGCAACATGTATAATGAGAAGTCTGGACATATACATCGAAGACATAATACCATTAGACAACTAATCTCAACTAAGGTTATCACTATTAACTATGTACGGTCAAAAGATAACATTGCAGATCCGCTAACCAAAGGGTTAAACAGAGAACTAGTTGAGACATCATCGAGGGGAATGGGACTAAAGCCCATGAGATAAAAAGTCGATACAATGGACACCCAACCTAGTTGATTAGAGATCCCAAGATCTAGGTTCAATGGGACAACCAAATTGTAAGACTTAGTTGGATCACTGTGAGGGTTACCCTCAAGTCCATTCCTATGATGAAACAGTGAAACATGTAGGGAAAAGGTTAAACTATGTTTTTAATGATTCTTAGGCGTCGAAATTCCAAGCTATGGAAATCCGAGCAGAGTAATGCGGGCTACTCTTAATTAAGAAATCACCTACGTGAGAGAGAAGTGGGGCCGTTTCTAAAAGAAAATAGTGAAAGACTATATTCTCCAGCGACTCTCAGAGAACCAGGCGTATGCTCATAGCCAAAACAAACATAACAATGAGAACCAAATCGGGTCTGGAAGATGCCTGTGTGAGCTGTGTGATCGTCTTAAGATTGTTGTTTGTAAATCCGAAAACATAATCTGGAATAGAACCTGCAGCAACAGAAGGTGAATAAACCATAAAACAATCAGATTAATTAAGAAACCGAGGCCCGTGTTTCACACGATGTCCTTAAGACGATTTCGCCATATATTACACCGTATGTGTATAGCGATCGTCTCCTAAGATACAACGGTTTAACAGTGGAAGTGCGAAGCACAAGCCACTCTCAGCAAACTCAAACCGAGCTCAAACTTACCAAGAACAGAGTAAAATATGTGTATTCTGGAATTAATTGATATGAAAAGAACACTAGGGTATTAGGGACATATTCGAAAATTCCATGGTGAATATTTTCTTGGTGACCAAGAATCTTCTTGAATACGATTCTTGGTGACCACAAATCTTCTTGAATACGGTTCTGGTTCAATATTTTACTGAACACGATTTTGTTTCAATATATTGGTGAACACGATTTCAATTTAATAAGGAAAATAATTTAATTAAATAATAATTAAAAAACTCGATTATGTATTCTTAGTGGTCAAGCAAGAAATCAGAATCCAAACAATTAACGCTTTCCTTATTCTTTACACAAAACGTTTGACTTAGGGAAGTGGTAAAAAGTCAACTGCACTCTCATGGTCCAATCGGAGCGGCATTCGTGTACGCAGGACGCACCCACACACGAGTCGAGCATTCGAAGGTTTGAGGTCCATGATTTGCACCCCCTACACGCGCGAGAGAGAGCCTCTAAGCCACACACATGTTGATAGCTACTATCACACATTTACTTATATACTACATATAAGTTTCTTCCCTAGCCAATGTGGGATATGCCATTGTTCACCACATTTTGGGCTCACCTTGAGACTCAAATTTTCATTCATCCATTAACCATTTTGTGAGTTTGAATATACCATTTCGCAGCTCTCACGGAGGAGAATTCGATTACACTTTAATCTTCCATTTTTTTTTTTCTGGAATTAATCATACTCAATTTGTGCTCTTAAGTTAATAGTTTATCACAAAATTTCTAACAATCCCCCACATGAATGAAATTGACCTAGGAGACATGATAGATGAATTTTGGTAAGTTCAAACGATCGAGGCCTGTATAGGATAGGTAGGTGTTACTCTTTGAACCTTCTCTTGTAAAGGTATGCTTACTTTACTGGCTGATCAATAGATGTGATATCCTTAAACTGTTCTGATGTTTTGTACACGAATGCCGCTCCAATTGGACCGTGAGAGTACAGTTGATTTTTTGCCACTTCCCTAAGTCAAACGTTTTGTGTAAAGAATAAGGAAAGTGTTAATTGTTTGGATTCTAATTTCTTGCTTGATCACCAAGAATACAGAATCGATTTTTTTAATTATTATTTAATTAATTAATTTTCCTTATTAAATTGTAATCGTGTTCACCAAGATATTAAATCGAAATCGTGTTCAACAAGATATTGAACCAAAATCGTATTCAAGAAGATTCTTGGTCACCATGAAATTATTCACCATGGAATTTCCGAATATGTCCCTAAACCCTAGTGCTTCGATTTTGCCTATAAATACCCTAGTGTTCTTTTCATATCATTCATTCCAGAATACACATATTTCAGAATACTACTCTTTTCTCTTCTTTGTTCTTGGTAAGTTTGAAATCGGTTTGAGTTTGCTGAGAGTGGCTTATGCTCGCACTTCCACTGTTAAACCGTTATATCATGGGAGACTATCGCTATACATATACAATATAATATACGGCGAAATCATCTTAAGGACACCATGTGAAATATGGGTCTTGGTTTTCCCTAATCGGTGCTGTTAATTTCGTCTTAAGATTGTCGTTTGTAAATCAACAATCTGGTCAAGACCAAGAGAAACAGAAAGCAAAACAACACAAAACAACACGTTAGAAAAACTGGTTAGGGAAAACCGAGGCCCGTATTTCACACGGTGTCTTTAAGACGATTTTCAACTTATTCTTTCTAAATGATTTCTTCTACTTCAAACTTTCTGGTTTCTGCACCTTTAAACGGATTGGTTTTAAACACACTGTGTTCATCATAGGAATGGACTTAAGGGTAATCCCCCCACAGTGATCCAACTAAGTCTCACAACTTGGTTGTCCCATTGAACCTAGATCTTGGAATCTCCAGTCAACTAGGTTAGGTGTCCATTGTGTCGACTTTTTTATCTCATGGGCTTTAGTCCCATTCCTGTCGATGATGTCTTAACTAATTCTCTATTTAACCCTTTGGTTAACGGATCCGCAATGCTATCTTTTGACCTTACATAGTCAATAGTGATTACCCCAGTTGAGATTAGTTGTTTAATGGTATTATATCTTCGACATATATGTCTAGACTTCCCATTATATATGTTGCTCTATGCTCTTCCTATTGTTGATTGACTATCATAGTGGATACAAATCGCCAGCACAGGCTTTGGCCATCTTGGATTATCCTCTAAGAATTGGCGTAGCCATTTAGCCTCCTCACCACATTTATCTAATGCTATGAACTCAGATTCTATGGTGGATCTGGCTATACAAGTTTGTTTGGAGGATTTCCAAGATACAGCCGCACCTGGAAGGTTTCACTCAGGATCATCCCTTCGGCATGTATCTCATGCAGAATCACTTGGAGTTCTTGGACTTGACTCATGACTGTCTTGGAGTCCCCCATCTTGTAATCAAGAAACCGGCCCATAACAAACTTCTTGGATCTAGAGTCCTCGGTTTTGTATTTCCGGTCTAATGACTCCCACAATTCTTTGGCTATTTTCTTTGAAGAATAAACGCTATATAGTGAATCTGATAGCCCGTTCAGTATGTAATTGCGGCACAGGAAATCCGAGTGGTTCCATGCATCAATAGCATTCCATACCTGAACATCTCGCTCTTCACCACTGTTGGGTTTAAGAACTTCTTCAGTCAAGAACCTAGCAAGGTTCAGTGTGGTCAAATAAAACAGCATCTTCTGCTGCCACCATTTAAAATTTGGTCCACTGAACTTATCAGGCTTCTACATATGATTCATCAGTAATGGTACCGAATTCATGTAGGGATTCGCCATCGGAATAGTCCTTTGACTCATTTATTGGCCCATCATCGGATCGAGCATATTTCTCACGAATGAGTTGATGGCCAGAGTCATTGTGGCCACAGTAGGCACCAAACTCGGTACTTCACCCACAAGCAAATGCTTCGCAAGAAGATTCTTAGTCACCAAGAAATTATTCACCATGGAATTTTTGAATATGTCCCTAAACCCTAGTGCTTCGGTTTTGCCTATAAATACCCTAGTGTCCTTTTCATATCATTCATTCCAAAATACACATATTTTAGAATACTACTCTATTCTCTTCTCTGTTCTTGGTAAGTTTAAGCTCTGTTTGAGTTCGCTGAGAGAGGCTTGTGTTCGCACTTCCACTGTTAAACCGATGTATCTTGGGAGACGATCGCTATACACATACAGTGTAATATACGGCGAAATCGTCTTAAGGACATTGTGTGAAATACGGGCCTCAATTTTCCCTAACCAGTTTTTCTAACGTGTTGGTTTGCTTTTTGTTTCTCTTGGTCCTAACCAGATTGTTGATTTACGAACAACAATCTTCACCATGGAATTTCTGAATATGTCCCTAAACCCTAGTGTTTCGGTTTTGCCTATAAATACCCTAGTGTTCTTTTCATATCAATTTATTCCAGAATACACATATTTCAGAATACTAATCTCTTCTCTTCTCTGTTCTTGGTAAGTTTGAGCTCAGTTTGAGTTCGCTGAGAGTGGTTTGTGCTCGTACTTCCACTGCTAAATCGTTGTATTATGGGAGACGATCGTTATACACATACAGTGTAATATACGGCGTAATATACGGCGAAATCGTCTTAAGGAAACCGTGTGAAATACGGGCCTCGGTTTTCTCTAACCGGTTTATTGTCATTTGTAAATCAACAATCTAGTCAGGACCAAGAGAAACAAAAAGCAAAACAACACAAACCAACAAGTTAGAAAAACCGGTTAGGGAAAACCGAGGCCTGTATTTCACACAGTTTCCTTAAGACGATTTTGTCGTATATTACACCGTATGTGTATAGCGATCGTCTCCCATGATACAACAGTTTAACAGTGGAAGTGCAAGCACAAGCCATTCTCAGCGAACTCAAACCGAGCTCAAACTTACCAAGAATCGTATTCAAGAAGATTCGTAGTCACCAAGAATCGTATTCAAGAAGATTCTTGATCACCAAGAAATTATTCACCATGGAATTTCCGAATATGTTAAACCCTAGTGCTTCGGTTTTGCCTATAAATACCCTAGTGTTCTTTCCATATCATTCATTCCAGAATACACATAAAATGGAATCTCAAATTAATGGCTACCGGAGTAATTATCCCTAAAGTAATTGACAATAGTGAGTGGTATTAATACATATATACAAGGAAGATGCACGAAGTAAATGAAGAAAAACTAAAAAATTCCATGTTTCACTATTGATGACCGTGAGCTTGTTTGGTTGGGCTTTTGAAAAATCTTTATTTGTAAAATGCCTACTTGTACTAGATCTATTAAAAACAGAGTTTCTGAGAAAAAAATTTATATGGCCAGTTCGGTATTACTGTAACTTTTATAATAATCACTATTAGCTGTGCTGAAGGAATAATCAACTATGAAGCTAATCAGCAAATGTTTGGTTAATTATATTTTTGTTGTATAACTCAAAAGCAGTATACATATACTAGGTAATTTTATTGCAAAAATGCTAAGGTTAGTTATAATGACTAAAATATACATGATTTTATGACCCAATTTCATTTTTTTATTCATTAATTATTTATATTAAATCAATATTTAAGTAGAATATTTAAATTAGGAAAAAAAAAATTACATAAGAACAATACAATATTTTAAAAAGATTTTATAAATCAAATCAATATTTAAATAGAATATTTAATTTTAAGATGAAATAAGGTATATAAATAATTTTAACTTTATTTCATAAGAATAATAATGATATTTTAAAAGATTCATTAACTGCTGAAATAGATTATTCCATAATTACTTTCAAAAAGTAACTCCCTACCTACTTCTTAAAATCACTGTCAAAACTTGCCAGATTAATCACTTTTGGAAGTTTTAGGAAACATCATTTTATGTCAAAATTATAAAATAATATGATTTTAACTTTTTAAAAGCAATACCAAACTCACCCATAGTTGTTTGGTTGATAGATTTTTTTTTTTTAAAAGATCTATTTGGAGAAGCTCCTCCCCATGAGCTTTTACCTAGTTGAGGTTTAAATTATACTAGCTTCAACTGAATTTAAAATGACTGGCGATATTGGCACCTATTAAAATTTGTATATACACCCCTTTCGTAAGTACACCTATAATTTTTTTTTTTTAATTTCTAGTTTTGTAA
Source organism: Acer campestre (assembly GCA_954870605.1). Lineage (NCBI taxonomy): Eukaryota > Viridiplantae > Streptophyta > Magnoliopsida > Sapindales > Sapindaceae > Acer > Acer campestre. The sequence goes on along the minus strand of OX940799.1, from coordinate 16,891,673 downwards.
ATAAACCCCACTTAATGCCAAAACTACCCTTTCTTTAATTCTATTGTATTATATTTTTGTAAATACACAACACCTACACCTACTTTGTTATCTAATCGATTTTATTATTTTATTTCTTTTTATTCCTATAATTAATTTCTAGGTTCCTTTAAAAATTGTTTGAAAAAAAAAAAAAGCATAGCTTAATGACTAATGTGAATACAGTTTCAAACTTCGAATTAACGATTAATCAATATTCAATACTACACATCTAGAACCAAATTGAAATATCCTCCTACAATCCATGGAATTCATAAGGAATTCATTGAATTCGCCATTTCATTCCATAAAACTTTTCTCTCAGCTTCCACACAAGCTGCATACACGTTACAAAACCCAACAACTTGCTTCAAGGCTATTAGTTCCCCAACTAAAAGAATACACCGATTATTGGATATATAGGAAGACACCACAAATTGATCTTCATTCCACAAAGAAAGCAACCCTCCAGATAAACCTACCGCATAAACTCCAATTCCCCTTGTAAGTAAAGAACCACCAATCGTGCTAATCACTCTGTTATATAGGCTCTTAAGTTTTGTTTCATTCAAAAATAAAACAGTTGGTTTATACATGTTAATAGTTGGCTATTAAGTGAGCCACACTCGAACCTCGAATCCACTAAATGTGAGAAAGATTACAACCTAATCCCGGAAGTAATTACATACCTACCTAATCCCAGTATGAGTGAACCTAGTCCAATTGCTTGCGGTATACACAATCTAATCCCGGAAGCTACACAAGTCTTACTTCTCAAAGAAGAGATAACAAGCCTATGTGAATATATGAATACTCAAAATGCAATAAGAGCAAGGCAACCCTATATGCTTATCTAGGATGATGATATATCAATGAAATCAATCCTAGATATCAAAAGCTAAATGACATATCATAAAGCTTAGCTAATCAAGATTAAGCAAAACCTAGATAGCTATCACAATACAACACTCAATCATATTCATCACAAACAATATCTATCTTGTATCTAGCATGTGAACTTAAAGCATACAAGGAAATAAAGAGATGGCTTGACAAGAAAGAAACTAAAATTAGATGAAGTTAGTCAAAATCTTACCAAGCAAGTTGTGATGATGCAAAACTAATCATGGATGATCCTAGATGAACTTGATGAATCAAAATGAATGCTTTGAGTGTTTAAAAGTGAGTTCTTGATGGATTTTCTCTCAAGTGTCTCTCTTTTAAGTTTAGGGTTCTTAAGAGTCAAGGAACTAAGTTTAGAGACAACGAAGATGGTCTATTTATAGGCATCAAGAACAAGGCACATGAAAAGACAAGTTTGCCCCTAAACCGCACGATCGGCAGTTTCATTCGGCGACTAGGCCGTCGATTATAACCCGTGAATTCGTCCCGAGAGAAACAGGGGAGAAAAGGCGGTTTCATTCGACTATTTCAAAACCGCAGAATCAAACCAAAGATATTAAATGCATCAGGTGTGATCGGCGGTTTCAGATCGGCGGTCGTGGCCACCGATCACAACCGTAGAATCAGACCAGAGACCTCTGGTCCAAAACGGCGGTTTCATTCGGCGGCCAGGGCCACCGATCTAACCGTCAATTCACCAAGAGCGGTCTTCACGTAAAACCAAGCACACTTATGTGCAAGCGCTGACGTTTCCGAACATCTATGGAAAACGAATTACAAGACACAAACACACAACAAGATACAATTCATAAAAGTGCATGTGTGAGAGTGACATGTGAAGAGAATGCACACATACAAGAATATGCTAAGTGAGTGTGTGCTACTAAATCTCTTCAATGGAAAATAAGCACTAGAGATATACCTTTGGAATGTTTGTCACCTTGAGGTCTTGAAAAGGGCCTTTGAGCATGATCCTTAATCACCTAAACTACCCTTACAAGATAAACCCCAACATGTGGTTTGTCCACGAAATAAGCCAATCAATATGAGAATCGTTACAAAAGCTATCCTTTAACCTCTCCTTGAATCTCATATCATCTTCCAACTCTCTTTTCGTCAACTCTGTCCTAACCGATTCCTCTCTACCACCAAAATCAAAACCTAAAGCAATACTAATTTCGATCACCCTAGAGATTTCGCCCTCCAAGTTCCAAACAACTGAATTACCATCTACATCCACTGCGATTGACCCTGAAAGATCAATAGGCATGCAATCATTGGAACTTTCCTTGTTGAAAGAATGCTCCACAAAATCACCTGATGAAAAACCCTGCGTTTTGCAATTTGACATCGCTTCTCCCTCCATCATACAATCCTCCTTCTGCCGAGCCATTTCTCTTACTTCACCTTCCTCAAACTCTTGATCTAAAGAATTTCCTTCCTCTGTTTCCTATGCACCCCTTCTTCGTTAATGATCAATCCAATTGACGACCAAATTACGGTGGTGATCAGTCCTCTTTTGGACCAAACTAGTTCTCAAAAGGCCCTTCTTCATCATGAGCTGAATCTTTTTGGCCTCCTTTCCATGTAATTTAGCCTTGAAGCCTCATTTTCTCCCAATTCTCTTGGACTTTTGAGTTGGCACAGGCCCACTACTTAAATCTACATGAAACCCAACCCCCTTGGGCTTGACTACTGGAATAATGGCTACATTAGATGAGCCCGGCCCATGGTCTTGGGCCCAGGACATAAAATCTAGAGAAACCAGATCCACTCCACTACCCTCTAAAGTCTAATTAATAAATGTCTTTTTTTGAACAGAGCACTCTCCTTTAGACTTAATCGAATCAATAAATGACCCTCTTTCAGACTCAAAAGAAGACGAACTGACTTGTTCCTTGAATACACCAACTTCTTTTATTTTTCCCAATATTAACTTATGATTTGAATTGGAATGATAATCAAAAGAGGATTTTCGATTGGATATTGGAGATGGTGCCAGCTTACTTTTATCCTTGATAAGGTAAGTATGACTGTTAACCTTCCCCAATGATTGTTGATCATTCTTAGCCAATCGAGAAACTCCATCTAGATTTCTATTGCTGGAAACAAAGTTAGAAATCTGCCACACCTTTTTGTCTCCTACCACATCATTGACCTGACAATCTTTAGCTGAGTAGGACGGCTGACCAATAACATTCCTTGACACCATTTGCCCAATCCCTTTCTCTCACCTCTTCAAGTTCCTATCAACAAGCTCCAAGAAACTCTCAATCCACTGCAGCTCCACCGGACTTACGTCCTCCTCCACCATCAACCGAAATGATCCCTTCCCACCATTAACGTTGATATACTTTGGATAAGAACTCCCATGTTTAATGAGAACCAACATCCTTTCTTTATGGAATCTTCTTTTAAAAAAAGTATCATCATCAATGAGTAAAGGCTCACCAACTTCTTTTCCTATTTGAAGAAAAAACTCTGAGTTCTAGCGACATAGAGGAACTCTCATAAAATTGATCCATACTATTCTAGACTTTGCCATTGTAGAAAATGACCAATTTTCCATTGAAGAGAAGCTGTCCTCCCTAAGAAAACTATTTAAAATAAAACTGATACAATCCTGTTCGAATTCAAATCTCCATAGTATTAGCTTGTCCCCAAGATACGAAGATTTGAAATGGAAACCCTTATTTGCAAGCCGCTAGTTAACTCTAGAGACCTTGTCAAACCTCTTAAGAACCCCTACAGCACATTTCGAAAGCCATGTACTATCATCATTAGCACCGTCCCAAATTACCTCATTTGCCTCCTTGTCTTCCATTTCACCCCCCTTTACACCTGGAATCTCCATGTTTCCACATTTAGATACCACCTCCACAAAGGTCCTTGTCCTTCCCATTCCATCCTTTGAATCCTTCGAATCCTTCGAATCTTCAGTCTCTCTACCATGGGTACTACCTGAATACCCTTATGTATTAGTTTCCTTAATAAATCCCCTGCTACCTCTAATTACCTCTTCCTTTCTTCCTACATTATTCCTCCCAACTCTCCTTCTTTTGTCCCACCCAAAAGTAGCCTCCTTTGTGACAATCGACCACCCATAAACGTGCATCCCATTGGATAGCCTAATAACCTTTTCCACCTCTTCCATAGATGCAAACCGAATAAACACATAATTGCTCCTCCACATCCTATGGCCAACCGACATGAAGACATCCCTTACTGTCCCAAATGTTTTAAATATATCCCAAAGACACCTTTGATCCATCGTAGGTTGAAAATTGTCCACAAATACTGAAAAGAGGCCATCTCTGAAATCTTTTGCCCAAATTTTGGACTCTCTCTCTCTCTCATGTAGTTCGATGAGGAAATTACTTGTTTGGTTGATTGGTAAAATCTTGTCATCAAACCTGCAACAAAAGATATATTATATATAGAGTAATGCTAGATGTCCCATTTTTTTTCCCCAAATGATGCGGCACGTGAGGTGTCAACATCACATCAGTCATCACATAATCTCATGATTTATAAGATGTTGACACCTTACGTGCCACATTATTTGGGAAAAAAAATTTGGACGTCTAGCATAATTACTTTTATATATATTACCATAAACCTAATCTCGAAACCTCTACTGTTGGGGTGTATTCAATTGGGATTTCAAAAGACAATTAAAGACTTTTATAGAGTTAAAAAGTTTGGGTGTATTCAATGTAGATTTTTAAAGACTCTATAAAAGTCATAGGGTATTCAATACAGATTTTTATAGACTTTAAAAAACTCTTTAAAAGTCATGTTGTATATCAAGACTTTTTAACAGTCTATGAAAGTTATGAGGTATTCAAAATCTCAATGACTCTTAATGACTTTAAAATGTCAATGACTTTTAGTTATAACAAATCTCACAATTTGTCTTTCATTCTTACCAAAGATTTTGAATGGTTTTTTTTTTTTTTTAATAGAAAAAAATTTCACTTTAGAAGAAAAAAACTCTTTGAAAAACATCAATCACCAAACATATGCTATATTTTCAAGTAAAAACACACTCATTCTTAACAAATTTCACAAATAAAATAAAATGGATAACTTTCAAAATTTATAAACATTATATTAAAAAAAAAAACATACAAACATTAACAATCTATAAGAAAAAAAGAGATTAACTAAAAAATAATCTAAACAACTCTCCATCGATGCAATTAAAGACGAGGGATTTCATTTTTTTACCTCTATTTTCAAAGCTACTAAACAATACCGAAACAAATCAAACGAACTTCATGTTAATTAAAAACAATAAAAGACAAAAACCACTACTCAACCATGTCAATATGTCATAATCGAAGTCGCATATGAGCATATATGGCTCCATGTAATTATGATCAATATCAAACTACCCACTTTTAAGCATGTGTCTTGTTCAACAACTATGTGCGATTTTTATGTTTTACCTTTAGTAACTTGAATTAATTTTGGGTAGATTTTTTGTACCCATTGTCATACTTTCGTAGAGACATGTAAACGTTAATACTATTGTCTGTTTGCTACGTTTATTTTAATAGAAAATTTATAATATTTTGACAAATTATAAAAAACAAATAAAATTTTGACTAATTATTAAAAGAATTAGATAAATAATGTCTTTATGATGCAAAATATAATAAAAATACAAATAAAAATGTTAAAATCACATATATAGGCATGATTCATGAATGCTTTTGTCAAGTTTAATTAACGATGATTTTTTTTATTCTTTTAAAAAAATATTTTTATTGACATGAGAAATATATATAATTTTGCCACAACAAAGTATATATTATATTTAAAAATCAATGAAAGTCTATAAATGTCTATGAAATTTTTTTGAAAGGAAAGTCTATGAAAATCTTTTAAAATAAAAGTCTATGAAAGTTTTTTATAATTCTATAAAGTCTATAAAAGTCTATAAAAGTCCATGAAATCTGCAAAAGTCATCAACTTAAAAAAGTCTTTAAAAATCTTTTGAAATCTTAATTGAATACACCCCTTTAGTTTGTGCTCAAATTTCAGACTTGGATATATATATATTTTTTAAATGAAAATCAAAACAAACAAAAAAAAAAAAAAAAACAAAAACAAAAAAAAAAAAAAAAAAAAAAAAAAACCTTTTTTTTTTTTATGCGGGTTTTGTTTTCTAAATATTTGACACACAGTTGATAACCCGGACAATTAGTTGACAAAAGGTAAAAAATTTCTTTTTGTAGCATGCTAAAATAGAAGTAAAAGCTTTTACCTTGTGATAAATTTCAAAGAATTTAATCACTTCTTTCATATAGTTTCGGTAGAACCCCTGCACCACATATCTCGATCCATTACTGCAATTCACACAAAAAAAACTCAACTATAAACCGAAGATTAACTTTCCTCAACTCAACATATCCGAAAAACCCCGAGCTCATATAAGAAAAAAGAAAAAAAAACCAATTAAATACATGTTTAAGCTAAACTAAACAAAATGAGCAAACAAAAAATTGAAATAATGGAGAGAAGATTGAAGTATGCTTTGATGAAATATGAGAGAGTGGTTAAACTTTAAGGTAAAAGATAATATTATGATAAAGAAAAAGAAGAAAGTATAGATGAAAATGAAAGTGAAAATGTTTTGAGAGCAAAAGAAAGAAAGAAAGAAAAAAAATATATGAGAGTTGCTAAGTCATTGAGAATCTCTGGGTTTGATGAGAGTTGGAGTTACTTGGTTTGATGATACAGTAGAACCCCTCTAAATTAATATTCTTAGGACCTACCCTTGAGTATTAATTTAGGGGGGTTATTAATTTGAAGGATTTTACATCGTAAAATGTTATTTTGTCTTAGAAAATGTGTGAAAGTCGTTTTCTTGTTTAGGGAATGTTCTTTTTCGGGATCTCTAGCTTGTTTAATCAGTATTCTTCTTTAGAAAAATTTCCTTTTTTTTTTTTTTTTTTTTCTTCAGGATTCCTTGTTTATGAAAGATTTATTAAGAAAATTTTCAATTCCTTTTGGGAATGTGATTACGTAAAGACTAAGCATACTCACCCTATAAATAGTGAGGCTTATTCTTTGGTTATATATCACAAGAAAGACATCAAGATATACCTAAAAATTTTATTCTTAGCAGCTCCTAAAAATTATCTAGTTTCTATCTTCTTTCGCTATAAAAAGAGGACAATTCAAAAGATGAAGGATGAAGTCAAAAATATCAAATATGGTAGCCTTGTACAAACTAGCATCTTGAATTACTTTTCTAGTTCTTGATTATTATGTAATATATTTTATAATCTTATGGAATTATTAATTTATGCGATAGTCGGGACCGAAATTTTACACTGGGTTTCAAAAATAAATTATTAATTATTACGATAGAGGGGTTTATTAATTTTTTACACTAGCCCGAGTCGGGACCGGGATTTTTTATTAATTTAGAGAGGATATTAATTTATAGGAGATTAATTTACAAGGGTTCTACTGTAGTTGGGTTTGTGTTGGATAATAGTATTTTAGGGTTTAGGGTATATCCACTTTTTTATTATATTTTAATTTTATTACTTATAACTATTTTAATTTTTATAATTATATTGTATTTACATTTAGGATTTCCTGTTATTATGTTTTTTTTTTTTTTTTTTTTTGGTCTGGTTTTTTTAAGCCTTAAATTTAATTGTTTACTCTTTATTTTACTTTAAAAATATTTTAACTATATTTAATTAAAAATTATTCATATATAATTTTAATTAAGGTCATACCACTATTCTAAAAATAAAATAAAAATTAAGGTCATAATCGTCATATCATAGTTAAAAGAGATTTTAATAATGTTCCAACCAAACGGTTTCAAAAGTATAAAAACTATTGTGAAATACATTATCTGAACGGTGACCGACAAATGGACTAGATTGGTTCCGTTATATACTTTTCCAAATACCCAAATTATACTTTTAAAAATTAATGAGAATGAAAACAAGTGAAACAAAAAAAAAATTCGAAACAAAGTTTTTTCTAATCATTGGTAAAATGATTTGAAAAGTCATATAGACTCATAGCTGCATTTTGATGTTTGAATTTTGATCTTTTCAGATTGGGTTACTTTGAAAAGGTAGATCGAGTTTGACGGACTTTGGGTCTTTTTCGCCTAAACCGTATGATAATTGAGAAATGTCATTTTCAGTTTTTCACTTAAATTTCTCTTAGACTTTGTTATGCGACTCCCCAAAATATGACCCATCTTAATTAATTTTTAATTATTATTTTCTTTTCAATTTGAGCTTATTTTGATACTGATTCCTTTTCATTTTCATTTGTATTTTTCCGTATCTAAAGAATTTTCTCCTCCGAATAGTTTTTTTTTTTCCTTCAGTTTCTCGTCATCTTATACATATTCAGTCTCTTCTATTTCAAGTTACAGTTTCTAGGTTTTGTTGCCCGGCTTGAAATATCTCTTATTCTGATTCCTCTAATCATTTATGATTAGTCATTTGAATCACATTAATTTACTTAATTTTGACTTGAACTTTGGAATATTGAGTAAAGAGCCATTTGTAATACATAATTTTAATAAATATAGACTCTTGATATTATATTTTTATATTCTTTTTAATGAATATGGACATGAATAAAGAGCCATTTGTACTACAAGAAAATACCCTATTGACAGTTAAAAACTGTCAAGAGTTTTTTGACAGTTTTTATAAATGTCAAGGATGCTTGTGTCAAGAAAGATCTTGACTTTAAAAAGTGTCAACCTTCACCTATGGCCACCGTCTGACCACTCTCTCCATCACCGGCCGGCCAACCACCGGACCACCAGACTACCACCAATAAATAATGAAAATTAATTGGCATTGCTAAGGCTTGAACTTGAGATCTCAAGCCAATTATTGCAAGTGTTTACCACTTGACTACAACATTTGTTGTGTTATTAATTGAACAATATTTATATATAACCTATATGAGTTGTTAGAAATAATAATATAAATAAAACCTTATTAGATAAATTTAAATTTATTTAACTAATTAAAATTTTAATTTCGACGACAGATATATATTAAAAAATATTTATTGAAACTTTTAATAAAATTATATTTTTTAAAACATATATAGTCGAGTTATTGGTCAATGCTCTATGGTCACGTTTGGTTACATGGTGTGGTAATGAGAATGATAATGAGAATGAGAAAGGAAAGGAAAATTAAGTTTTTAGTTTGGTTGGAACTTTAGAATTAGACTTTGAATCAGTATTATTTTGTTTGGTTAACAACGGAATGAAATTGAATGGAGTGGAGTTAACTGTATTTTGACCAAAATACCCCTAATTATAAAACATTCATAATAACATAATATATTTTGGATAATAATAATAAAATATAAACATAAATAATATATATATATATTAATATATAATACATATATATATATACATATAATATATAATATATTATAATAATAATACAAATATTATATTATATAATATATATAATAATTATGTTATATAATATATGTAATAATATATATATTATGTTATATAATATAATGTAATATATATATATTATATATAATATATGTAATAGTATATAATATGTATAATATATAATGATATGATATATATAATAGTATATATAATATATATATTAATAAAATATATACTATTTATTATATATAATAATATAATATATAGTACATATATATAAAATATATATTTATATATCATTAATATAATATATAATAATAATATATTACTTTTTAAAAGGAGAGTATTTTTCGAATGGAGTTGGGGCATATAAGGGTATTTCTGGTATACATTTTAGTTTGGAATAGAAGGGCATTCCATTGGTTTTTTGATGGAGTTGGGGCATATAAAGGTATTTTGTGGAATATTACTAAAGTGCCCATAGTTGACTTTCGTTAACTCTAACCATTGGCTACAATTTTACCTATTTTATTATTTAAATTAATAATTAAAAAAACAAAACAGAAAAGACAAAGAAAACAAAATCAATTATATATTATTATATTATATATATATATCAAATAATATATATTATATATTTATTAAATAATATATATTTATAATATTTATAATATTTAATTATATATATTATATTATTATATTAAATAATATTTATTATATATTTATAATATTTATATAATATATATTATATAATAAATATTATTTAATATAATAATATAATATATATATAGGAAATCGCATCTAATAATATAATAATATATATTATATATATTATATTGTATTATATATTTTAAAACATTCATAATGTATAATTTTTTTTTTATCTTTAATAATTTTTTAAAACTTTTAATTTCTATTTTCAACACCAAACAAAATCCCGATATAGATTTTTACAGTAAGATGTCGATTTTTGGGCAAACCGATATTAGATAAGTAAAATTTTAAATTTAATAAATTTACTTTTAAAACATTCAAAAAAAAAATAATTTTAAAAAAATTGTTTATTTATTTTGCACATTCTTTTTTCATACCAAGAGACACATTAATAATGCAATTAGCCATATAAATTAGTAATATGAGTTTTACAATTGTTCATTAAATTGCAAGATGCATGCTGAGAAATATCTCACATGTAGTTAGAGTTATATTTCAAATCATGCTTATTACAATTGATGTCACGAGTCTGCTATATGCAATGTTTTATTGGATGGAATGTAAATTGAAAGAAAGCCATTACATTCGTTTGGTTTGTTAAAATGCAATGGAATAGTGATTCCATTGGAATAGAGATTTGATCATTTTGGTTGAATGGGCATTCCATCCAAAAACCAATGGAATGTCTTTCCATTCCAAACTAAAATTTGTATTCCATAAATACTCTCATATGCCTCAACACCATTCCAAAAATAATAATATATTATTATATATTATATTAATGATATAATATATATATATAATACTAATATATTAATATATATGTATTATATTATATTATATAAATATATTATTATTACATATATATAATATATAATATATATTATATATTATATATATTATATTTATATAAATATATATAATATATATTTATATATATTTATATATATTATATTATATATATATATTAATAATATATAAAAAAAAATGCTAGTTATTTGTTGACAATTAAAAACTGTCAACAATCCTTGACAGTTAAAAACTGTTAACAAAGTTAAAAACTGTCAAGGATTGTTGACAGTTAAAAACTGTCAACAAATAACTGTCAGCTAAACTCCATTTTCTTGTAGTGATTGTAAATGGACAGTTGTGTAGTTTTATAAACCACCAAAAATGCAAGTAAAATAAACAAACAAAAAGTAATAGGAAAAATAGAATGCTCAACAATCTTGATAAGAGAAATGGATGTAAACAATTAAGATAGATGCTAGGGAATTGATGGAGTTGCTAGTAGGTATGGGTAATGCTTTCTAAACCACTTTAATGGACCAATCTCTTATATGTTAACCATTTGTTTTCTAGGATGTGTTTAGGTCATAACTATGAACCCTAAACATCTTCCCACCAAAATGCCAAACCGATTCAGGAAGGGGGTCAAGGTGGGATTGATTGGTTACAAATCAAGGTTTAGATTAGTGTGGTTGATATATCCTCCACTAATATATCCTATTCACTAAGTTCCCTACCAATCAAGGGTGTCAATCAAAGATTGGTTTCACAACAATTTAACCCACACAAGATTATGATCTACTAGTGATGTACAATGCAAATCATATAATGAATAAGATCTAAGTATAAAGTGAATAGAACATATATAGAGATTCAAATACAATAGCTTAAACAAATACCCACAACCAAAAGTTCCTCACATCTATCCCCTAGATTAGGGGTTTAGTTACACATAGTTACAAACAAATAGAAAGGAAGTAATAGATAAGGAAATCACCCTTGGGCCTCATTCTTTAGTGCTTGCTCCTTCCTCTCATTGGATTCTCTTAATGCAAAGAGTGGTCGAAGAAGATTTGTCTAGATAGGTGGGTGTCTAATGGTGAGTGACAAAGGCATTGAGATGTAGAGAATGGGAAGAGAGGAATGGTTGAGTGAAGTAATCAAGATTTTAAGGTTTTGGATGGAAAAGGTAGTTCAAGATTAGAAAATAAAGGAGGTTGATTGAGGGAAAAATGGAGGAGAAAGCTATACTCAGTGAATTTCGTGCTTGGAAATATGCTTGAATTTTCCTTCAAGTTGGAAGAGAAGAATATATATAGTGGCTCTCGAACCTGTACTAATAATTGCTTGAAACGCTGATGTGGTAGGGTGTCGCGGTGTGTTGTCACTGTGGCGACATCACCGCGGCAAGCGGTTACAGGATCTTCGATTTAGTTATCGTTGTGAATTTGATCTTTTTGGCAATGAACCTCACAGTGGCACAGGAAATAGCAACAAGAAGATCTAGGATTTCTGAGTAGTCACCATATGGTCTAGTGACGACATATCACCGCGACACCACACCTAATAGATTTCTTTGATTTAATTCTCTTTGTTGCGGCATGCACAAAGAGCAACATCTCACATCGACGCTTGACCTGATTGATTTTCTTGATTTAATTGTCCCTGTCACCACCACGACAATATCGCGACAATCTAACTCATGCAATTGTCCTCTGTCGCCATGTGTCACAGCGACACCTTCAATGGGCGACAATGCCCTGTTTCCACTTGTGCACATTTTTACACCAAACTCCTCATCTTCTTCACAAATGCCCTTGTGGCATAAATAAACCTGAAACACTCGATTTGATAACATTAAATACGGGAAAATGCCCGAGAATCAAGCATAAAGAGACGGGAATGAGGGCTAAAATCATACCAATTTTGGTTCGATCAGATACCCCTAAACTTATCTGTTGCTAGTCCTCGAGCAAAACAATCACAAATCAACCCCCAAGACATGCATCGAGACATTTCAAAGGCTTTTAACAAGCTCTAACTCATTCGAGCAAGGTTATACTTCTCTTGATCAATATGCGAAACCAAAATGAAGAGATTAAAACAATGATGCACTAGTGAGAACTTATACATGTAAGAAAGTGTTAAGTAAAGATTAGGAGCATACCACTCTAGATATGATTGTACGTAATGCGACCTTACATTCAAAATGCCAAAGCTTCAAAGCAAAGGTGCCGTTCGGTTTAGAATGTAATTCTCCTTGATAACTAATCCTCACCAGATTCTCTCTTTTCTTCTCTTAGATTCCTAGGTTCCACTCAAAATACATATGCAATATGAATTTATGTCGTGGATATCTAATTGATTGCATATGATGACATTTGAAACGCAATTTCTGAAAAGTAAGTCTCATGAATGGGATTGTAAGCCATGAATTAGAAAGAACATGCATCAACCAAATTTCACAAAGTGGACACTCTTAAGGATCATAAAGGTCTTTCTTTCGGTTGTAACGGGGCCTTAGGTATTGGTGAAACAAGGAATGGGGCAATGGATAACAAGGAACTCAATGATTACACTAAGGCATACATTCTATTTATGAGTTCCAAATGCTGCACACATATTGCTCACACATTATGCGTCCAGGCTTATAATTTCAATTTATATGTGCATTCTACTCTAACTTTTCATTTGACTAGCTCATTTCACTTCCCATTTTCTCTCTAGGCCAATTGTGTCTAATTCTTGGTTCTCTTTTCCTCTTTTCTTTTTCCTTGCTTGCTTTTCTTTTCTTTTCTTTTCTTTTCTTTGCATACATCTTTTCATTTCACACTTTTCTTTTTTCTTTTCTTTTCTTTTTCTTTTCAAGTTTTTCTTGCTTTGCAAAACTTTTTGCACACATTTACATGCCTGGGTACACGCCTTTACAATTTCAAGTATAAGAGCTTACATTCATTCCCTAAGCCTTAGCAAATCATTTGGTCATGGTAAGTCAATCATGTAGACTATAAGGTTCATGTAAATGTGGTTTATGAATGAAAAGCTTAAGACATGTTTGGCTTCAAAGGGGCTTGGGAGCACACAAATAAATTTGTATGGAAGTGTTTTAGGCCAAGTAGTGGTTTACACATGCATTGCCTAAAATCATTTCTAAAGTCTTGTCCACAAAGAAAAATAAAGCATCCACAAGCAGTCCATAATATTCTATGGAAAGTAACATTTAAGTGCAAATGAGACCAATACACACTTAAATGAGTGTTTGAGAGTCAATGTTTAAAGAGTGAATATTTGATAACTCAAAATACGCTTTTTAAGGCCGTGTTTGTGATCCTTACGGGATCTCCAATATTAATTCCTAGCCTTCAAGCAAAATTGATAATTCTCCCTAACATTATGAGAAAAAGATTAGCGCACTTTGTTCAACGACACCCTAAATGGAATGATGCTAATCTAAACCAAATAATGGGAAAGATGCACAATTCCTCACTACTCATATAAAGAACAATCTCTACAAGTAAAGTATGCTCGAATATGGCATTATCGCAAGAATTTGAAAATTTTGGCTCAAAATTTTAATAAAACCAAGCAAAGTGGTGTTGCGCAAATGTACCCCCAACCTAAATTGGACATTGTCCTCAATGTTCATGGGAGGCAAAAAAATAGTCAAATGGTGCAACCTAACAAATCCATAGCAAAGAATGCATATATGTCCAAAAACAATCAATGTGTTTTCAAAAATTTGGCAAAGTTTCTTCTCATCCTAATATGCACAAAATCATCTAAAGAGATGCATAATCATGAATAGCATATTCTCAACATTCCAATAAATCAAAAATTATCGATAAAGCACAAACATCCTAAATCCTCTACCAAAATCCAAATCCACCCTTATTCTAAGCAAAAACGAAACAAGAGAAAAAATAAACAAGAGCAAAGATATGAAAATGAAGATAATAAAGAGGATTGTGATAATGAAACAAACAATCAAAAAAAAAAAAAAATTGGAAATAAAACTAAAGTGCTCAAAGTATCCAAATCCAAATATGATGCACATATATAGCCACAAAATCCAATCCTAGGCACTAATTACTTCAAATCAAACACAAAACCACCCCTAGGATATCTAGATGCTATGTAGAGCAAATGTGAATCAAAAAATTGAAGAACTAGGGGGTAGGATTACCTCTTTTGACTGTTTCATGCATCCCACGGCTTGAGAAAGTTTAGAGGATTTGAGAGAATTTGTGTTGTGTTTGAAAGTGTGGCTACTTTGTTTTGAACGACTATTATATTTGCTTTTTGCCCTAGGTCGCAGTACGGGTTGTCGCTGTTTGCCACCGCGACAGTCCAAAACGCTGCAGTTTGGTTAAGTGACTCCTATTGTCGCTGTGTGTATTTGGCGACAAATTGGCGACACCACCGCGACATATATCAGGTATGTCATCGACCTTTGGTGTCGCTCTTTGCCACAGCACAACTCCTTTGAATTGGTTGTCACCTAATATAATGTCGCGGTATGTTAGAACGACACCACCGTGACAGTCACTAATGTGCCACATTTTTAACAATTTGTGGGCCAGTTCCTGCACCAATTTCACCAAACACAACATAAGTATAAAATGCACTAACAAAGACATGAGAGCACTTATTAAAAGACTAAAATAAGCAAAAAGCACACAACAAAAATTAAAACAACACAAGCAATTTTATTCAAAGCATAAAACGTAAAAGTGCGAGTCCACACTATCACATCCTAGCATGCAAATTGGGATCATGATGCTCATCACAAGGGCCAACCAAACAATCATTTTTATTTTTCTTAACAACCCAAATTGGTCCCTTAGACTCATTTTGGACTTGGTCCACCAAATCCTTCCTAACCCAAATTCTCGTGAGATGGTTAGGTCTCTTCCTAGGTCTAGCTTGTTCATGATTAGCATGCTTCAAAAATTTAAAACATCTAGATTTTACATGACCCTTCCTATGACAAAAATAACAAGATAGAGAAGAGAGAGGAATTCTCCCTTTTTGCATTGGAATTTGAGGCTTGAAGTGACCATCATTGGTGAGTATCTTGATAGCTTGTTTCATCCGATCTATTTCCACCAAATAGTCGCACTCCTTCACTTTTGCAATTTTCAATGCCACCTATTTCTTGCTCATCTCCTTTTTTACCTCATCTATTGCCTTATTCTTGGCTTTAACACTCATGAGGGTCTTTCTCATCTTCCTTGAGGCTTCCTCCTCAAATTCTTCGGTGAGCTTGGCTAAGTCATCAAGCTCTTGCATCGTTGAATCATTCTTGATGGTAAGAGACTTGTTGATCTTTATCAACTTGTGATTCTTCTTAGATAGGTCTTCCACCTTCTTCTCAAGAGCATATTTTTCCGCCTTGAGCACCTCTACTTCAAGCATGAGCTCTTGATTGGTGTTTTTGAGCCCTTCAATCTTAGAATCACCAATACTCTATTCATCCTCTTGACTACTCTTTTCATACATTTGAACCAAGTTGCTCACTTTTCCACCCTTATTCTTCGATGGTTGCACAACCACCACATAACAACTCCTAATGCTTTTTAGATCATCATTGCATGTGATGGTATCAATCTCAAGCTCTCTCTCAAGTGAGTGCATAACGAATCTCCTTTTGCATACATCAATCTTTATTTGAGCGGTAGCCATGAAAGGTCTACCAAGTAGAACTTGTCACTTCCTATTGTCATTGGATTTATCTTTGATGTCTAACACCACGAAATTGGTCGAGACCACTATTCCATCCACGATAATAGGTATATCTCTTATCTCTCCATGTGGTGCTCATGAAGTTTGATCTGCCAACACAAGTTTCTTCCCGATTGGTTTCAAACCTATCAAACCCAACTTCTCATAAATCGATAGGGGCATCATATTAATACTTGCACCCAAGTCAATCACTCATTTTAGCAACTCACTATCTCTGTTAGGTTTTTGGTTTGTGTTGGCATAAATTTCATATCAAAATGTTGTTTCTCTTGTATTGATAAGTAGTCTAAGAAATGATTATTCAAAACTTCAAAGAAAGACTCAGCTACGGTTCTTGTAAGATGGTGTATTGAAAAGGGAATAAGCTACATTGCTCATCAAAGGTATAATTGACCTCATTCCTCTTACAAGACTTTTGCACACACACACACAATTCATACATGTGTGTCCCTGCATCGTTGTGCTACATTTGTATATCACATTCACACACTTGATAAAGCATGCACATGCATTAGTTTCAAATTAACAAACATTGTGAAATTTGCATATTCTAGAACTATCTCTAGGAAATGACATACTTGTGTCCCTTTGTGTTTATTTGTTTATATTTTATTGTTTTTGGACTTGAACATGATCTCATATGATTCCTTATTGAGTCCCGATCATTTTGGTTACTCATTCATTAGGTTTTGAGTCCAAACTAGGAAGCTACGCTACTTTGCGTTCTCATTCGTTGAGTTGTCTTCGTTGTAGTGTACCGAGTCGAATTCTCAACATTTTATCTAAGTTTCATAGTCATCCTTATGTGTGAGGGAGTCATGTTTGTAATTCGAAGATGGATTTAAATTCGGAGTTCGAAAGCCCGAATACGACTGAAGAATGCGAGAGGAGCGCAAGGAGGCAAGAATGGCTGAAGGCCATTTGAGGTGTGTCCCGTGTGGAGTGCATGAGGCTCACGGGCCAACCAGCCCTTTGCCCTGTAAGGCTCACGCACCTCTCCTAGGGTGGTGATGTGGCAGCCCTCAATTGGTCACTTCATTCCCTCTCTCTCTTTCATTTAAATATCCTCTTTTCCCTCTCATTTCATTTGTAGAAGAAAATTTGAAAAAGAGAAGTGTAGAATTTTCTCTCCAACTTTCCCAACTTCCAAACACCATAACTTTCTCATTCAAACTCTGAATTGAGTGATTCAAGTTGGGGAATCTTTGTACTCAAATCCTTTACTTTCTTCAAGTGAGTTTGCAGCCATTTGATCAAGTTTTGTGGTGGTTCTACACTCAAAACCGAAACTGCATGGGATTCCTAGGTATTAAACTAAACTTTGTGTTTTCATCTTTTTAAACCTTCAATTACCTTGGGTTTTCTTCTTTTATATGTATGTGTATGTATTATGAATGCTATTGAGAAGAGTAGCTTCAAATCAAATCTAATCAAGTCTATTTAGAGACAAATGTGAACTAGTTTTCTATTATTCTAGTTTTTCACATGTTTGAGTGTTGTATTGTGATTAGTTTGATATCTAGGGTTATTTGTGATTTGATTGACTCATTTTATGATTAATAACCTTAGCATGTGCTTGGATCCTTTAATTGAACAAATCTAGGATTAGCACATTTGATTTTGTATTTAGAGCCTATTAGGATTTAATTGATTATTCATTATATCTTTGCTCTAGATATTGGCTAGAATATTCATTGAACATATTTTTTGTTTCTAGCATTTTTAGTGTATGTTTCTAATCTCTTGAATATGTGCTTCATGTATATGAATTATTCAAGTATTAGATTTGTGAATGAAACTAGGAGCCATATGTGTTAAGTGTTTTCACATGCTCTAGGTTTTAATTCAAGTTTTGTATCTAGACATTTTGACTTGTGTTTTCAAATGATTTAAGTCTAGTTTCCATGGAATGTATTGATCACATGTTTTATGTTGAATTGCTTGTTTTCATCATTTGCATTCACGGATCACATTTAGGAAGTCATTGTAAAAGACATGAAGTCTTGACTAGGACAAGGTGTCCGGATAGTCAAGTAAGGAAGACTTGGTTAGGACAAGAGGTCCGAATAACCAAGCAAGAAGTCATGGCTAGGATTAGGAAGGTTCGGATAGATATGCATTGGAGACTCTCTAGAGGCATGAATGTCTTGGATAGGGAGTTGGCTACAATATTGGTAGACCAGGGCATTTGGATAGACATAGATTCCAATAAAGGGTGTTGCACGAGATGTGTATTTACTCTTGATGAATTTCTAATCTTCCAATGATGTTGTGTAGACATAGACTCCAATATGAGGTGGCTCCACACCTTTGAGGAATTTTTAATCTACCAATAGGGATTGGGTAGACATAGACTCCAATAGGAAGTAGATCATGGGTTGGTCACTTTTGAGGAATTTCTAATCTATCATCCAATATATATTGTACCTAATAGTTGTAGTTCAACTCGTGGATGTTTCCTCCTTGGAGGTTTTACCACGTTAAAAAATCTCGTGTTAATTCTTCATATCTCTATCTTTCATATTTGTATATATGTATGTTTTAGTCATTGTTTCATAATCTTCATCCGTGATGTATTTGGAAACATGATTTTGTTAAGTGTGAGATGTAAACACATCATTTTGATCAAAGTTGTAAATATAATTCTTTTGTATATTGACTTATTTGTGTATAGTCATATATTGATTGATACTTGTTCATATTGGACATTATTGTGAATACAAGTATTCTTTGTTTTAGTTTTAATATATTTCCTTCACTAGCAAGTTGTAAAGTTCTACTTAATGTTCTTACATTGTAAGATTCATAGTACAACTTGTGGAATGTGTTCTTCATTGAATATACTTGTATATGAGATACATTGTTTCTTGGTATATGTTTGGTAGACTAAGGGTGGTGAATTAAGTATACATGTGTTAATTGTTTTCTCATAACAATCTTGTTAAATAATTTGTATGCTTACCAAGGTTTTGACATAAGTCACAAAAGAGTTTTAAAATTAGAGTGTGACCCTATTCACTGCCCTCTAGGTTGTTTAGTATAACATTGTAGGTATTTTCAATCTCCAACTGATATGGGGATCACAAAACTCACCGGATCATCAACCTTGTTTGGAAATGCTTCTTCAAACATCATTACTTCATCTCTAGCTCCATCCCTATTGACAAAATTCCCCTCATTTGCTTGTTTGGTATGGCTTGGAAACTTTCCCTTCTTTTGTTTTTGGAGGGCTTCGACAATTTGCCCCATTTGAGTTTCCAACTTTCCAAACAACGCCTTTAAGTTGCCAAACCTTTGGCCACTAGCTTGCATAAAGTTTGTCAATGTATGTTCGGCTCTTTGGAAACCTTGCATCATCCCTCTCATTTCTTCATCCACATTACAACGAGGTTGGTATGTGCTAGACTAAGCATTGTTGCTGTTGTTCCATTGATTTCCTCCCTATTGGTTTTCTCCTTGTGGGTATCCACCTTGTTGATATCCTCCTTGTTGCTCTTGCCCATGATTCATGTCATTGAATCCTTCACTATCACTGAATTGATCATTAAAGCTTGCTTCTTGTCTTCCTAGCATCTTCACCCTGGCCTTAGGAAATCCCATGCTCTCAATGTAAGATGTCAAGGACTCCATCTTCTTATTCATCCTAGAGATCTCATTAGTGGTTTTCGTGCTTGCAGTCACTTCGAACCTTCCTCCTTGAACACTATTTGCATTTCTTTGTTGAGAGTTTTGTGCTAACATGTCATATATCTCATATATCTCAGTTGCGGTCTTTGTGTCTTAAGAGCCTCCGTAAGCATTATCCACCAACACTTGAGAGAAGCAAGTGAGACCACCTTGGAAACAAGACACCTTGTATTCTTCCGTGAACATGTGAGGAGGGCATTGGGCCAAAAGGAGTTGATACCTCTCCCATGACTCATGAAAAAGCTCCCCTTCACTCTCATTGAAGTTTTATATCTTCACTTTAAGCTCATTAGCCTTCATAGCGGGGAAAAATCTATTGAAGAATACACCACAGATTTGGCCCCAACTTGTCAAAGATCCCAGCCTAAGCCCCATCAACCACTTTATTGACAAGTCCTTTAGGTAATATTGGAAACACCTCATGTGAAGTTGCTCTTTAGAGAGTTGCAAGATCAGAAATGTCTCAATGATCGCACTATACTCCTTCATGAATTGCAAGCAATCCTCATTCATCTTCTCATAGAACGAAGGTAGAAGATTGATGTGCATACTCTTAAGCTCATACCTCTTTGCAACCGGATCTAAGACAATTGGTGAAGGTTGATTCCCAATTGTGGGCAATGAGTACTCCCCTATGGTCATCCTTTGGCCTTGGTTAGTAGGAGTCTCTTGAGTCACTTCTTCCCTAGGAGGAGCTTCATCCTCCCTCTTTGGTGCTTGTTCATCCATATTCAAAGTTTGCCTTGGAACTTCTTCAAATTCCCTCACAATCCTTCCTACACGGCTAGATTCTTCCAATGGTGGGTGTAATCCTCTTAATAAGGATCTCCTACTGTGCATGCACCTAAACTCCTGAAAATGGAATAGATAAAGAAAACACATAAAAAGGTAAAAAGAACTACAAAAATCTACAAATAAATAATATTTATGAATAATTATGAAAAAGTAAAAGTTAGTAAGCTATCTAATGAAGTTATAAACTACAAAGAAAAGTCGATCAATTTAACAATCGCTACTAATTCCCTAACAGCGGCGCCAATTTTGATGAGGTCGTTTAATACTCTTCAAAACAATATTTATGTGATTAATTGAAAACCATGTTTTAGCCACTTTAGAATCCTTTTAGGATATAAATTCTTAGCAAATGGTAAGCAAGAATCGTTCCATAGGGAATGAGAGTAATAGTTAGATTGATTGACTAATCTATAGTGCAATAAAATAAATCATTGTAAATGGATAGTTGTGTGGTTTTATAAACCACCAAAAATTCAAGTAAAATAAACATACAAAAAGTGATAGGACAAATAGAATGCTCAACAATCTTGATAAGAGAAATGGATGTAAACAATTAAGATAGATGCTAGGGAATTGATGGAGTTGCAAGTGGGTATGGGTAATGCTTTATAAGCCACTTTAATGGACCAATCTCTTACATGTTAACCATTTGTTTTCTAGGATGTGTTTAGGTCATAACTATGAACCCTAAACATCTTCCAACCAAAATGCCTAACCGATTAAGGAAAGGGGGTCAAGGTGGGATTGATTGGTTACAAATCAAGGTTTAGATTAGTGTGGTTGATATACCCTCCATTAATCTATCCTATTCACTAAGTTCCCTACTAATCAAAGGTGTCAATCAAAGATTGGTTTCACAACAATTTATCCCACACAAGATTATGATCTACTAGTGATGTACAATGCAAATCATATAATGAATATGATCTAAGTATAAAGTGAATAGAACACAAATAGAGATTCAAATACAACGGCTTAAACAAATACCCACAACCAAAAGTTCCTCACATCTATCCCCTAGATTAGGGGTTTAGTTACACATAGTTACAAACAAATAAAAAGGAAGTAATAGATAAGGAAATTATCATTGGGCCTCCTTTTTTAGTGCTTGCTCCTTCCTCTCCTTGGATGCTCCTAGTGCAAAGAGTGGTAGAAGTGGATGTGTTTAGATAGGTGGGTGTCTAATGGTAAGTGACAAAGGTATAGAGATGTAGAGAATGGGAAAAGAGGAATGGTTGGGTGAAGTAATCAAGATTTTGTGTTGAGGTTTTGGATGGAAAAGGTAGTTCAAGATTAGAAAATGAAGGAGATTGTTTGAGGGAAAAATAGAGGAGAAAGCTAGGTTAATACTCAGTGAATTTCATGCTTGGAAATATGCTTGGATTTCCCTTCAAGTTGGAAGAGAATAATATATATAGTGGCTCTTGACCTGTACTAATAATTGCTTGAAACACTGATGTGGTAAGGTGTCGCGGTGTGTTGTCGCTGTGGCGACATCACTGCAGCAAGCGGTTACAAGATCTTCGATTCAGTTGTCCTGGTGAATTTGATCTTTTTGGCAGTGAACCTCACAGTGGCATCGGTTACAAGATCTTCAATTCAGTTGTCGTGGTGAATTTGATCTTTTTGGCAGTGAACCTCACAGTGGCATAGGAAATAGCGACAAGAAAATCTAGGATATCTGAGTAGTCACCATATGGTCTCATGACGACATATCACCACGACACCACACCTGATAAATTTCTTTGATTTAATTCTGTCTGTCGCGGTATGCACAAAGAGCGACATCTCACAGCGACGCTTGACCTGATTGATTTTCTTGATTTAATTGTCCCTGTCGCCACTGCGACAATACCTCGGTAATCTAACTCATGCAATTGTCCTCTATCGTCGTGTGTCACAGCGACACCTTCAAAGGGCGACAATGCCCTGTTTCCACTTGTGCACATTTTTGCTCCAAACTCTTCTTCTTCTTCACAAATGCCCTTGTGGCATAAATAAACCTAAAACACTCGATTTAACAACATTAAATACGGGGAAATGCCCGAGAATCAAGCATAAAGAGACAGGAATGAGGGCTAAAATCATACCCATTTTGGTTCGATCACTCATGCATTCCAAAAAGCACGCCTGCATACCAAAAAGAACACACTCGTGCAAAAAGAACCTTCGAAAGTCAAAAAGTAAGGCCAGGAATTATACAGCATGCTCAAGAACTAAAATGCACTCCCTTGTTCATTAAAGTATACCTGAAAGTCAAAAAGCAAACCTGGGAACAAAAAAATGTTGCTCGAGAACAAAAAAGCACTCCTGCCTTTCAACAAGCACGCTCTAAAACTAAAAAGTAGTACTGCGTTCCAAAAAGCATGCCTGCAACTCATGCAAAAAAAGAAAGTCCGAAAGTCAAAAAGCAAGGCCAAGAACTAAAAAGCATGCTCAAGAATTAAAAATCACTCTCGCGTTCCAAAAAGTATGCCCGAAAGCCAAAAATCACATCCAGGAACAGAAAAGCACTCTCGCGTTCCAAAAAGAACACACTAGTGCAAAAAAGAACGTCTAAAAGTGAAAACGCAAGGCGAGGAACTAAAAAGCAAGCTCGAGAACTAAAAAGCACTCCCGTGTCCCAAAAAGCATGCCTGAAAGCCAAAAAGCACACCCGGGAACTAAAAAGCATGCTTGAGAACTAAAATGCACTCTTACCTTCCAAAAAGCACGCCCGAGAACTAAAACGCACTCATGTGTTCCAAAAAGCATGTCCACATGCCAACAAGAACACACTCGTGTAAAATAGAACGTCCAAAAGTCAAAAAAGCATGGTCAAGAACTAAAAAGCATGATCGAGAACTTAAAAGCACTCCCGCGTTCTAAAAAGCAAGCCCGAAAGCTAGAAAGACCTCAATTGAACGATTTATTTTTTCTTCTTATTTCCTTTTTTTTTTAGTTTTTTTTTTTCTTCTTATTTCATGGTGGAAAAGAAAAAAGAAAAAAATAATAACAGGGTCGCTTCAACACAACTACAGCTTGATATCATTCTAAATAAAAAGTAAACTTCAAACTTACTTCTAGAGAATGAATTATTTCCAGATGCTTGATATCATTCTCAAACAATTCTTACCGATGCTTGATATCATTTACAAATAATTCTTACTAGTGTTTTATGTCATTCTCAGACAATTCTTTCAGATGTTTGATATTTATTCTCAAAAAATTCTTCCATGTGCCTGATATCTTAGTCAGACTGTTCAAGAATATTTTGTATGTAGGTAAGAAGCAAATTTTTCAAGAAACGGATTACAAGAACATGGTTTTTTTTTTTTTTTTTTTTTTTTTTGGGGGGGGGGAAGAATGTGGGGCTTTTTAGATTTTCTTTGTAGAAGATTTTTTTCCTTAAATTTTATGTCTCAAAGTAATTTTGTTAAAGGAAAAAAAGAAGAAGAAAAGAATACTACATAATTAAAAAAGTGGGGTAGAAATAGACCGATAGGGGCTGTACCAATAGCACCACTCCTTATTAAAATGGTGATACTCTCAAAATTTAACCTAAAAAGAGTGCAACCATTTCTACATGTCTAGGTGAGTCGAATTTTAGAGGTATTTGCCATGTACCTAGAGATGCTAATATGGTGCAGCACATGGCCTTGCAAAATTGGCTATTAGTTCGGGATGTGATCAATATTGGCTTGAGGAGGTCCCTTCTGCTGTTGGTCCCATTGTTTTGGCTCATGTCGAGCTTCCATAAGGTTTGTTAATCGCAATGATTTTCCTTTAAAAAAAAAAAAAAAATTCTATGCCCTTGGACATACATGGTTTCGACAGGAAAATACCTTCGATTTTCTTGGAAATAATATTGTAGGAAATAATCATTCTCTGACCTTCCCTCATAAATTGAAATAATTTATTTCGAAGGAATAAAAGTGCCGCTGGTGGATGAAAGATGCCATTAGAAAATTTATGATCTAAATCAAATTAATAAATCATTTTGAATTGTTTTTTCCATCAAACATAATGCATTATTGAGGGAGGTTGTGGTAAAGCATAAGGTTTTATCAAGGAACATTGTTGTAAAAGAACAAGGTATTATCAAGGATTGACGTGATCGATAATAACGAATTGTCGTAAAAATACATTTTTTGTTTATATTAAAAAAAACAATATGATAAATTATAATTTATTTCTAATTGGAAATCTAAGAGATATGAAAACTATGTTAGTATTATTCATGAGTTAAAATATATAAAATAATATTAACTAGAAAATAAATACTCAAAAGATAATAAATAATATATAATTATTTATAAATGAAGTACATGTAAATGTAAGTTAAAAATGAAATACATAGTCTCAAAATTGTCGAGTTTAATAAGGTATTTGCTTGTAAGTCAACTCCTAACCCAACAAAAGAGCATGATTAGGCTCTTTAAACAGTTGCGGTTGGAAAAACAATAATTATTGATCAAAATTTGAAAAATATCGTTTTCTTGTAATGTTCTGCACACCCAAAATGTCTTTAAAAAAAATAAAAAATAAAAATTTTTAAAAAAAAAACCTCATTAAATTGTTTAATTACTTTAAATTATCATTTTTTTTTTGTGAATGATTAAATTTTATTACATTAGTAAAAGGAGAAAAACAAAAAAAATGTATTTACCAAATGATTTTATAATGTCAAGTCAAACCAGATCAAATGAGGGGAACAGAGGAACATGGTCGTATAGGATCAATTGGGGTTGTAGTACTGGGGAAACGAGGAAAATGAGGGAAATGGGTGGGGGTGGCGATACTTCCTTCCAAATTACCGCATCTATGTTTCCCCCAAACGAAGGCTAGGGTATGGGGACCTTCCCCCATATTCTCATTTGACCTATTGGCATCCTAAGCAAAATCCTTATAAAAAGTTCATGATGATTTATTATGAATAGATATTAGTTTGAAATATTTATAAATTCAAATAGTATTTTAATTTAAATTATCTGTCACAAATTTAAAATTTGAAATCTTATCGATAACTAAATAATTTTGTTTTACAATCTATTAAATTGTTTGTTTTTAGTTGTTTTTTATATACTAAAATATAAACATATAATCTTTCAATATATGTATATATAAACATATAAAATTAATAGTTGAAAAGGTATAAATGTAAAAGTATTTGTTTTTATATGTATCTAACTAGGAAAAAAAAACATACCACTTATATTCAATGAAGTTTTTTCTCACAAAAAAACAAATAAAATTCATAATATTTGACATATCTCAGTTACATTCTGAGAAGTTTATTACATCAATAATAAAATGCATACTAGTAAATAGTAATTCATTGCTACGCTGATTTATTTCCATTGCTTGCACTCTACATCCTGATTTCCATAGTTCCAAAAACACGGACCTCCTTCTTTTATAAACCACTTACAAACACGACATAATTTATGATCCCTCTTATCTACGTAAATATCAAACCTTTTGAATTGATTTTGCCATGCAAAACTACAGTAGAATAAGGAGTTTCCTTTAGGTCGAAATCTAAATGTGTACGAACCTTTAAAGGGAAGTACGTGTTCACCGAGATCATTATCACCTGATTTACAATGAACGGTGATATCTACCTCCGAAGGGTCTACCCAAACGTAATTGGTGATATTTATTGTGCGTTTCGCAGGGAAAAGACCTGCTTCACATATTGTTTGAAGCATAACAAAAGAAATCAATACAAGGACAAGTCTGTAAGCACTCATCATGCTGGTGAAAATGTTACACTTAAGCCTTAAGGTCTGAATAATTTGAACTCTGAATTTGATTTGGCTTTCTTGATTACTAGTGATACGTACATATATATAGGTACAGGATTCTTTAGATGAAATCTGTTTGAAATATTAGAATTATATGGATGAACACAATAATAGGAATATATTCTGTTGACAATGAATTGTCTAGACAAACACCATAATAGGAATACATTCTGTTAACAATGTGTGTACACTAACAAATTTTTGTTTTTCTTAATATTTTGTTTTAAACTAATTATTAACTTGGAAAATGTTATTGGTTAGTCTCTAGATAACTAATAAAAACAAAAATACATGTTTTCTGTCTAGGGATAGTTACATGTATAATATGCATGCGAGAAATGAAGATACAACTATATCATGATGCGTAATTGAACTGTAATTCTGAAGCTATTTTTGTTTAAGCAAGCAATGTTTGCTTGTTTTTTTTTATAAGAAAAATTAGTTTCAAACGTTTATTTTAAACCGTTTTACTTTAATTTTGTTTGCCTTTTGTTTTAGCATGATATATGAAAATAATTAAAATTTCAATATAAATTCATTTATGTAAAGAATTGATTTTATTTATTTATTATTATTTAGCATAGATGAAACAAATAATTAAAAAAAAAAAAAACAACCTTATGAAAATTTTCTCAACCTCTCTTTGTCATAAGGAGAACTCGCCTTTATTTTATGAAAAATGATTTAATTTTAGGGTTAATAGCACCAATGTCCCCTGAGCTTATAGCACGGTAGTAAAGTGCCCCCTAAACTTTTTTTTTTCTCTTGGCATTAAACCCTTGAACTTTCGTTTATTGACAAAAACTGACGAAATTGTAATGCCGTCCATTTTTCTGTCATGGCAAATTACACTAAGTTCCCCTGATTATATGTATAATTGCATTAAAATTGGAAAAATATAATAATAGCACAAATACACCCTTTGACATGTTGACTAATGTTGAAATAAATAAATAAATAAATAAATAAACAATAATAATATTAAACATCTTAACAAAAATCAATTAAACATCTGTTCCTGAAAGAAAAAATAAATAGAATTAAAAAAATAAATAAACATCTTAACAAAAATCAATCACTTGTCTTCATACCTTTGTAAGAGCATCTCTCTCTCTCTCTCTCTCTCTCTCTCTCTCTCTCTCTCTCTCCCCTATTGTTTTTCATATGAGTTTGTTTTTGTGTTTGTGTTTTTAAAGCTCACACCTTCAACAAATCTGAAAACTCAAAAATCAAAGCTTTTTAAAGTGAAATCTATTTGTTTGCTCTCTTTCTCACATGGGTTTTCCAAGTTATTTCAATTTGAAATGGTTATGGTCTTGTGGAGGACAAAAGTGGTTCGTCAATCGGTGAAGATGGTGCAATTGACTGGTTTCCAATCGGTGTGCGTGTTCTTGCGGTTGTTGACGACCCAATTTGCCTCTATATTTCCTTTTATTTTTTCAGATCTCATCATTAAAAAAATTTTAAATATTAAGTTTATAATTAATGTAGAAAAAAAAATTAATGTACATGTGCCAGTCTATTAGATAGTACACATGTCAATGAATATATTTTATATCAGAAGTACAATTTTACCCTTGAGTTGGTTACGTTTGACTAACGGATGTAGTCAGAAAGACCAATTTGACTCAACTCAAAAAGTTATGGACCAATTTGGTCAAAAATGGAAAAGTCACAAGCTACTTGGAATTTTAAAAGAAGTTCAAGACCTATTTGATAATCGCCCAATTATATTATGATAAAAAAAAAGGGCAATTACCAATTAGGTCCTGGACTTTTTTTTTTTAATTCCAAATTGTTTGTGACTTTTACAAAGTGACCAAATTAGTCTTTACATTTTTTCAAGTGCCAAATTAGTCCCTTTAACTAAATTTCGTCAGTCAACTTTAACTGTGTAAGGGTAAAATTGTACTTTGCTCCTAAATAATATAATAATGATGCATGCATAGTTTTTTTTTTTAACACATGTATATTTTTGTTTATTTTATTTGTGGCTTGCATAATATTAACCAAAAAACAAAAAAAACAGTTATATAAAAATGGTAAAAGACTAAACTGGAAATGAATGATAACTTTATTTATAAAATAAGGGTATAATTGACATTGTCTTATTAAAATATTTTTAGATTTGTTTAGAAAATTTTAATTAAAAATGTACAAATGGTGTTTCATTAATAATATTTTAGGATTTTGTTGTAATTAAAATGGTGATTTAATGCGCAAAAATTAAAATAACTTTGCTCTAATATAAAATAAAGGGTATTTACGTACTTTAACTAAAATTGTTAAAGTTAACCGTTATATTTAACACCGTTAAACCATTAGAGGGACCAATTTGGTCACTTCTAAAAAGAGAGGGACTAATTTGGCACTTGGGAAAAATGCAAGGACCAATCTGGTCACTTTTATAAAAGTCGCAAACAACTTAGAATTTTTTTAAAAAGTCCAAGACCTAATTGGTAATTGCCCTAAAAAAAATGACCAAAATAAATATTTCCTATCCAATAGTAACTGTTAAATTCATTAATTATTGATATTATTAATAATGAATGAATTAAGAATTATAATTGCATTTTGATTAAAAAAAGATTAAAAAAATATTTCCTATCCAATCGTTAATGTTAAATTCATTAATTATTGATATTATTAAGAAAAAACTAATTATATTATGATTAAAAAAAAAACAAAACAAAAAAAACTAATTATATAATTACAAAGTAAGATTAACAGGTTTTATTTAACAAATTTGATTTTAATTAAATCACTATCAATTATAATGATGATTATTATCTCTATTAATCAGTTAAGAAAACTCTTAGGTATCTAGTATCTTTCATAAACAAACTCTCCATTTCCATCACCATCATCAAGGGTTATTTAATTTATTGTACAGGTCAATTGAAAATTATTTATTGCATTAATAGAAAATGAATGGTTGTCTATCTCTTTAGCAATATATATATATATATATTATTCTGTCAATCTCTTAGGAGCTTACGTTTTCGTGTTTGCTTCGAGTAACTCTTTTATGAAAATTTTGATTAATCTCTTGGTTCACTCAATTTAAACATTGTTTGGACCGAACGTATGTTGATTAATTGTATGCCATGCAATATTTTTTTAGCCAATGTTATGTCAAGTTTAATTAAGATTAATCAATTAATATAACTGTGGGGACTGTGATAATCAATTAATCAATTAATTAAGATTAATCAATATAATCAATTATAGTTGCCTTGTTTATTCATAGGAGGCATAGAGTGAAATGAGGGTGTTTCTGTATCCCTATTTCCTCCTCAATATCAGAGAATTATAATCAGGAAAGAACTCAAAGCTTCTAGAAGGATAAACACCAAACGGGAAACAAGTCCTAATCGATCTACTCTACTTGAATCTTAGCAGGATTCTAATTAATGAATTCACCGCCTATACAACAAGAACTAGGGCAACCCTAGATTGAACCATATAATTACAGCCATGTATTCATTATAAGGGGGATCAACATCATGAACAATGGATACTTACAAGAGAAGAAAATGAGCATTGTGTATGTATTCTCAAAGAATTCATAGTGATATTTCTCTGCCTTCATAGGCACCATGGTTTTTTTCCCTTTCTAGGGTTTTCCACGTAAAAATCTGTGTCTTGCGTACATTATTATTATTTTGCATTCATAAACATATTATCATTGTTGGACGCGTGGCAATCCGAAAATCACCGTCAAAAATTGGCGCTAGAAGGAGGGGGCGAGAACTCAACTTCGAGAAACCCTCATGAACAAACCACATAAGGAATTCCGATGTGGATTCAACACTTGAAGCACCCAACAAACGACTATTGGAAGTGTTAGGGAATGGATTAACTACGGAACCTGTAGCAGGAGTCGCGGCCGTGACCAAATATGGAGGAAGAATATTGCAAAAGCAATACTCAGAGCTTCAAAGTATCAAAAATCCGTCCGAGGAATTGCTTTCTCATTCCGACAGCTTACAAAAGAAAAGAGAAGAGAGTTGTCCAGAATCGCGGAATTGCTGACCAATGCGCACTAAAGTGAGCATATCTCCCTCTACAGAAGTCGGATTCATGAACTGTAAAAACTGATGGAAACTAGACATCCAAGGCTTTCCAAGAATATATGGTTCGTATCCTAGTTCAATCTGAGCAATATTTGGTGGCTCCCACAATATTGAAGAAACCAGATCACGTATAGATTTCTAATCTGACCATTGAACACTAAAACGAGCATATCTCCCTCTACAGAAGTCAAAATCGCAAGCCGTAAAAACCATCAGAAACTAGACATCCGGACCTTTCCAGAAATATAGGGTTCACAATCTGGTTCAACCTGTGGAATACTTTATGGTCTCCGAAACATTGAAGGAAGCAGTTCGCAAAGGATTTTCCAAACTTGACCACCATACGCTAAAATAGAGACAACTCCCTCCAGAGAGCATGGAATCATAAACCAAAAATTTTTCTGTAAAATAGGCGTATAGATCTTTCCAAGGATATGTGGGTCTCAACACAATTCATCCCGAGGAATATTTGACCACTTCCGAAACATTGCGGTTCAGCATAAAGTTTATCGTGATGTGTTAGAAACCGAGCCCATCTTTGTATAAAACACCCAAAGTCAATTCTCAACTGAACCCACTTGGCTCTTCATCAATTCACCTGTGAAGGATCCAATAGTAAAATGACTAGACTCTAGGTTCGATAAGTGGCCAAGGTTAGTCAATCTACACATCGGTCTAATTTTACGATTTTTTTTTTACAAAGAATATATGCATAGTTAATATAAATAAAAGTGAAAACCGACCAATATGGGTAAGCTCTTCAAAAGGACTCTTGTGGAAAGAGGCTATTAAAAGTGAAATTGATTCCATCCTTCAAAATCATGCTTGGGAATTAGTGGATCTTCCTCAGGGATGTAAACCGCTAGGATCCAAATGGATTTTCTAGAAAAAGATTAAAGGAGATGGATCAATTGATAAGTATAATGTCAGACTTGTAATTAAATGTTACAATTAACGAGAAAGCCTAGTATTCTCCTATGACGAGAATAACCTCCATTATGATGATACTTGCAATTGCAGCTTTGCGAAATCTTGAAGTACATCTAATGGATGTGAAAACATATTTCTCAAATGGAGATCTAGATGAAGAGATTAACATGGAACAACCT
Organism: Acer campestre; assembly: GCA_954870605.1. NCBI lineage: Eukaryota > Viridiplantae > Streptophyta > Magnoliopsida > Sapindales > Sapindaceae > Acer > Acer campestre. The sequence continues at coordinate 16,859,632 of OX940799.1, read as the reverse complement.
GAGGGTTTTTCTGCTAGGGAAAACCGAGGCCGGTATTTCACACTGTGTTCTTAAGACGATTTCGACGTATATTACACCTTATGTGTATAGCGATCGTTTCTCAGGATACAACGATTTAACAGTGGAAGTGCGAGCACAAGCCACCCTCAATGAACTCAAACCGAGCTCAAACTTACCAAGAATAGAGAAGAGAAGAGAGTAGTATTCTGAAATATGTGTACTCTAGAATGAATGATATGAAAAGAACACTAGGGTATTTATAGGCAAAACCGAAGCACTAAGGTTTATGGACATATTCGGAAATTCCATGGTGAATAATTTCTTGGTGACAAAGAATCTTCTTGAATACGATTCTTGATCATGGACTGCAATATACCATATATCCTGCTGTTCTAGAAGGATACACTGATGCAAACTGGATATCTGATATGAAAGATTCAAAATCCACTAGTGAGTATGTGTTCACATTAGGAGGTGCGGCAGTATCCTGGAAATCCTCCAAACAAATTTATAGAGCCAGATCCACCATGGAATCTGAGTTTATAGCATTATATAAATGTAGTGAGGAGACTGAATGGCTACACCAATTCTTAGAGGATATTCTAAGATGGTGAAAGCCTGTGCCGACGATTTGCATCCACTGTGATAGTCAATCTGTAATAGGAAGAGCACAGAGCAACATGTATAATGGGAAGTCTGGACATATACGTCGAAGACATAATACCATTAGACAACTAATCTCAACTGAGGTTATCACTATTGACTATGTACGGTCAAAAGATAACATTGCAGATCCGCTAACCAAAGGGTTAAACAGAGAACTAGTTGAGACATCATCGAGGGGAATGAGACTAAAGCCCATGAGATAAAAAGTCGATAAAATAGACACCCAACCTAGTTGACTAGAGATCCCAAGATCTAGGTTCAATGGGACAACCAAATTGTAAGACTTAGTTGGATCACTGTGAGGGTTACCCTCAAGTTCATTCCTATGATGAAACAGGGAAACATGTAGGGAAAATGTTAAACTATGTTTTTAATGATTCTTATGCGTCGAAATTCCAAGCTATGGAAATCCGAGTAGAGTAATGCTGGCTACTCTTAATTAAGAAATCACCTACGTGAGAGAGAAGTGGGGCCGCTTCTAAAAGAAAATAGTGAAAGGCTATATTCTCCAGCGACTCTCAGAGAACCAGGCGTATGCTCATGGCCAAAACAAACATAACAATGAGAACCAAATCGGGTTTGGAAGATGTCTGTGTGAGGTGTGTGATCGTCTTAAGATTGTTGTTTGTAAATCCGAAAACACAATCTAGAATAAAACCAGCAGCAACAGAAGGTGAATAAACCATAAAACAATCATATTAATTAAGAAACCGAGGCCCGTGTTTCACACGATGTCATTAAGACGATTTCGCCATATATTACACCGTATGTGCATAGCGATCGTCTCCCAAGATACAACGGTTTAACAGTGGAATTACGAAGCACAATCCACTCTCAGTGAACTCAAACCGAGCTCAAACTTACCAAGAACAGAGTAAAATATGTGTATTCTGGAATTAATTGATATGAAAAGAACACTAGGGTATTAGGGACATATTCGAAATTTCCATGGTGAATATTTTCTTGGTGACCAAGAATCTTCTTGAATACGATTCTTGGTGACCACAAATCTTCTTGAATACGGTTCTGGTTCAATATCTTATTGAACACGATTTTGGTTCAATATATTGGTGAACATGATTTCAATTTAATAAGGAAAATAATTTAATTAAATAATAATTAAAAACTCGATTCTGTATTCTTGGTGATCAAGCAAGAAATCAGAATCCAAACAATTAACGCTTTCCTTGTTCTTAACACAAAACGTTTGACTTAGGGAAGTGACAAAAGTCAACTGCACTCTCATGGTCCAATCGGAGCGGCATTCGTGTACGCAGGACGCGCCCACACACGAGTCGAGCATTCGAAGGTTTAAGGTCCATGATTTGCACCCCCTGCACACGCGAGAGAGAGCCTCTATGCCACACACATGTTGATAGCTACTATCACACATTTACTTATATACTACATATAAGTTTCTTCCCTAGCCAATGTGGGATATGCCATTGTTCACCACATTTTGGGCTCACCTTGAGACTCAAATTTTCATTCATCCATTAACCATTTTGTGAGTTTGAATATACCATTTCGAAGCTCTCATGGAGGAGAATTCGATTACACTTTAATCTTCCTTTTTTTTTTATGGAATTAATCATACTCAATTTGTGCTATTAAGTTAATAGTTTATCACAAAATTTCCAACAATCCCCCACATGAATGAAATTGACCTAGGAGACATGATAGATGAATTTTGGTAAGTTCAAACGATCAAGACCTGTATAGGATAGGTAGGTGTTACTCTTTGAACCTTCTCTTGTAAAGGTATGCTTACTTTACTGGCTGATCAATAGATATGATATCCTTAAACTGTTCTGCTATTTTGTACACGAATGCCGCTCCGATTGGACCGTGAGAGTACAGTTGATTTTTTGCCACTTCCCTAAGTCAAACATTTTGTGTAAAGAATAAGGAAAGTGTTAATTGTTTGGATTCTAATTTCTTGCTTGATCACCAAGAATACAGAATCGATTTTTTTAATTATTATTTAATTAATTTATTTTCCTTATTAAATCGTAATCGTGTTCACCAAGATATTAAACCGAAATCGTGTTCAACAAGATATTGAACCAAAATCATATTCAAGAAGATTCGTGTTCACCAGGAATCATATTCAAGAAGATTCTTGGTCACCATGAAATTATTCACCATGGAATTTCTGAATATGTCCATAAACCCTAGTGCTTCGGTTTTGCCTATAAATACCCTAGTGTTCTTTTCATATCATTCATTCCAGAATACACATATTTCATAATACTACTCTCTTCTCTTCTCTTCTCTTCTCTTCTTTGTTCTTGGTAAGTTTGAAATCGGTTTGAGTTCGCTGAGAGTGGCTTATGCTCGCACTTCCATTGTTAAACCGTTATATCATGGGAGACTATCGCTATACATATACAGTGTAATATACGGCGAAATCATCTTAAGGACACCATGTGAAATACGGGTCTTGGTTTTCCCTAACCGGTGCTGTTAATTTCGTCTTAAGATTGTCGTTTGTAAATCAACAATCTGGTCAGGACCAAGAGAAATAGAAAGCAAAACAACACAAACCAACACGTTAGAAAAACTGGTTAGGGAAAACTGAGGCTCATATTTCACACGGTGTCTTTAAGACGATTTTCAACTTATTCTTTCTAAACGATTTCTTCTACTTCAAACTTTTTGGTTTCTGCACCTTTAAACGGATTGGTTTTAAACACACTGTGTTCATCATAGGAATGGACTTAAGGGTAACCACCACCCCCCCCCCCCCCCCCCCCCCCACAGTGATCCAACTAAGTCTCACAACTTAGTTGTCCCATTGAACCTAGATCTTGGAATCTCCAGTCAACTAGGTTAGGTGTCCATTGTGTCGACTTTTTTATCTCATGGGCTTTAGACCCATTCCTTTCGATGATGTCTCAACTAATTCTCTGTTTAACCCTTGGTTAGCGGATCTGCATTGCTATCATTTGACCTTACATAGTCAATAGTGATTACCCCATTTAAGATTAGTTGTCTAATGGTATTATATCTTCGACGTATATGTCTAGACTTCCCATTATATATGTTGCTCTATGCTCTTCCTATTGTTGATTGACTATCATAGTGGATACAAATCGCCAGCACAGGCTTCGGCCATCTTGGATTATCCTCTAAGAATTGGCATAGCCATTCAGCCTCCTCACCACATTTATCTAATGCTATGAACTCAGATTCTATGTTAGATCTGGCTATACAAGTTTGTTTGGAGGATTTCCAAGATACAGCCGCACCTGGAAGGTTTCACTTAGGATCATCCCTTCGGCATGTATCTCATGCAGAATCACTTGGAGTTCTTGGACTTGACTCATGACTGTCTTGGAGTCCCCCCATCTTGTAATCAAGAAACCGGCCTATAACAAACATGTTGGATCTAGAGTCCTCGGTTTTGTATTTCCGGTCTAATAACTCCCACAATTTTTTGGCTATTTTCTTTAAAGAATAAACACTATATAGTGAATTTGATAGCCCGTTCAGTATGTAATTGCGGCACAAGAAATCCGAGTGGTTCCATGCATCAATAGCATTCCATACTTGAACATCTCGCTCTTCACCACTGTTGGGTTTAAGAGCTTCTTCAGTTAAGAACCTAGCAAGGTTCAGTGTGGTCAAATAAAACAGCATCTTCTGCTGCCACCATTTAAAATTCGGTCCACTGAACTTATCAGGCTTTACATATGATTCATCGGTAATGGTACCGAATTCATGTAGGGATTTGCCATCAGAATAGTCCCTTGACTCATATATTGGCCCATCATCGGATCGGGCATGTTTCTCACGAATGAGTTGATGGCCGGAGTCATTGTGGCCACAGTAGGCACCAAACTCGGTGCTTCACCCACAAGCAAATGCTTCGCAAGAAGATTCTTAGTCACCAAGAAATTATTCACCATGGAATTGCCGAATATATCCCTAAACCCTAGTGCTTCGGTTTTGCCTATAAATACCCTAGTGTTCTTTTTCATATCGTTCATTCCAAAATACACATATTTCAGAATACTACTCTCTTCTCTTCTCT